>VZRO01002196.1:77254-114887 GCA_013397915.1 Daphoenositta chrysoptera
CCGGGCCCGCCGCCCGCTGCGGCCGCGCGGCGCGGACCCCTCTGAGGCGCCCCCTCTCCCTTCTCCCCGAGGCAGCCGGTGCCCCGCTTCCCCGTGCCCAGGCCGAGCGCTGCCGAGGCCCCCGAGCGGCCCTGCCCGCGCAGCTGGCTTCCCGCGGCGCTGGGCGTCGTCCGTCTCCGAGCCGGGCCCGACGGAGAGCGGCCCCAGCGAAGGACAGGTCTTCCTCAGCGAGAGCTGCGTGAAGGTGGGGACTCCGGGAGGGGCTCGGGTGTTTCTGGGCGGGCTTCCACACTGCCTGCCCTGCCGTCATGCAGGGGACACCTTTGAGTGTTCACCAGTTTGTTCAGCAGGCATTATAATCCTCTACCTTTTGTTTATTTGCAGAGGCTGCTGGAGATCGCAGAAGGATCAGAGTTTCTCAGGCTGCAGGTGGAAGGAGGTGGCTGCTCTGGCTTCCAGTACAAGTTTTCCTTGGACACAGTTATCAATCCTGATGACAGGTAAGGACAAAGGGGTGTTGTGGTGGTCAGGTGTTACTGTTTGCAAAAATGGCAGGAGGGATATGTGTGAGATGATGGTATCTTGCATTGAAGCGAAGAAGCCTGTGAGATAAGGAGCATGCTGAGGTTGTGCTTCTCTGTAAGGTCTTTGGCACAGTTAATGGTTAAATATGCTGCTTTTTTTGCAGGGTGTTTGAACAAGGTGGTGCCCGTGTGGTTGTGGATGTGGACAGCCTGGCCTTTGTGAAAGGTTCCATGGTGGACTTCAGCCAAGAGCTGATCCGAAGCTCCTTCCAGGTGGTGAGCAACCCCCAGGCAGAGAAGGGTTGCTCATGTGGGACTTCCTTCTCTGTCAAGTTCTGACTGGACTTGCCATGGATGGACAGTTTGCAGACACTTTTGGCAGTCTTCAGAGGGTTTATGTTTGTTCCTCTCCCTGCTGCTCCCTCTCATCTCCCTTACCCTGTGCACAGCTGTTACACATTACTGCAGCTGTGTGTGTGTTTGCACTGAGCCTGTCTCCAAGACTTGTTGGCCTTCTCTTCAGAAACGATGAAGTAACCATGAGCACGCACCCAGGAGCATCTTCAGCGCCCTGTGAACCACCAGCCAGGTGGTGCTGACTTGCCTGGCCTCTCCTGAATGTGGAACTACTTAACTGTCTCTGCAAGAGAAGGCTCTATAAATATGTGTGTGTGTTTATTGAAAGTTCTTACTTATAAAAGTCTATAAGATTGATTGGTATTGCTTGTGCATTTACATGTCGGTAGAATCTGGCTTCTTTCAGGCTAATGTTGCTTATTCCATGTCTTCCAAGCAAATGGGACTTAAAGTCTCTCACACGTACCTCCCAGGGTTGCTGGCCCCCCACTGCCCAGCTTACAGTGGGCTTTTCCAGATACTCTGTTCTTTTCTTGCTGAACAGGATGCTCTTGGTCCCAAGAACCTATGGTGTCTTTCCTGTAAGTTCCTGGGATGATGTTTTTTATTTGTTCAGAGTACGTGAAGCAAAAAAAAACGGAGATAGGAAGAATTAATAGCTTACATCTTTTATATATAAAAAAAGAAAAACCTTGTGTCTATATAAAAAAATAAAATACACGGCTCTCTATACTCCAGTGCTATTTTAGGCTCTTCCTAAGACTGACTTGGAATTTTAGGTCATACAGACTCTCAGATTTCATAGTGTGGTTGCTGCCTGCTCTTGCCAGCAGGAAGGGAAGTTAAGGTGATACAGAAGAGAGCTGGAGTACTGCCTCAGGGTTTGCAAGTCCTTTTGACTTAAAGTTGTCTGGGAAACTTTTCCATAACTTGCTTTACCATTTAGTGTCTGTCTAACATGCCTGGTTTGATGAAAGACTGGAATAGCTCCATTCCTTTCTAAGACTCCCATGGAATGGGAAGTCTAGAAGTTTCCAGAATAACATCTTTACGATTAGTCATTTTCTATAGTTTTTTATCTGCCAGTAGATGTCTTTTAAGTCCGTGATTCACCTGCTTCTGGATGAAAGGAGAGATGGGGAAGCTATTTTTGTTCCCGCTTTTGTGTTTTATCTGATCATAATCAAATTGTTTAAGACTTGAGTCTTTCACGTGAGTGTGGGAGCACTGCATGACTTTGGTCTCAAGGGAACTGCCTGTGGCAAACAATGAGCTTTTCAAGACTCCATGCCACAGGCATTTTTTGTTAAGCTTCCCAAATGCCTTTTTAAACTATTTAGTAGTCCCTATGTTCAGCACTATTTTGCCTATTTATTTCTGGTGCTCAGAGTTGATAGCCAGCTAGTTTCAGTTCCATCAGCAGATGTTACGGGAGCTCATATATGATCTGCTCTAACTTTATCACATAGGGATGCACATGGATAGGATGTGAAGCAGTGGCCCTTTCAGTTTAGCCCTTTCCATTTGCTGCAGTCAACAATGTCTGCCTAGTTATGATGCTGTCAAAGAGAGCTATTTCGTGTAGAAGGGAGTAAAAGGATGTGGTTAAAAGACTTGCCTAAGCCCCTGCAGGGTGTTTTAACTCTACCCTTATGCTCCCAGATCTTGAAGATCATGTCAGCCAGAACTGCCTTTGAAAAGTGTAAGATCTTAAAGCTTGTGTAGGTAAAATACGTTAGATAAACTCAGTTTCTTTCAGATGGGATAGATATAAGTTGGCCAGAGGAGTTGCTTTCTGAACCAGGAAGATCCATTCTTGATCCATTTCACCCAGACTGACCTAGGTCAAGTCTCTTTTGGGATCTTTTATGGGAAATGAAAGTGCAGCAGTAGTGCCAGAGAGGTAGCAAACCAGCAGCTACCAAGGCTTTTTTTCCCTGGACTAAAGCCAGCCTTCAGCCCCTGTGAACGTGCAGGCTTCATCTTGGGTTACTGTTCTTGCAGAATGTAAATGTGCCGTGTCTGTTCAACCTAGCCAGGTTCCAGGTGCCTGCACTTGCTCTACACCGATGCAGCAGCTGGAGCAAGTGCTGACCACGTGGAGCGCCGCCCCTTTCAGGGGGTGTGCCTCTCCCTCGAAGGGACTATGCGGAGGATAAGGCTTTGGTGCCCACCAGTGTCACTTGCAGCGTTGCTGTGAAGCTCGCACGCGTGATTCGTTCTGCCTGCCGCTCTGGCAGTACTGCTCTGACTGCACTAGGTGGACCCCTTACTCCTTGGGACTCACTGCACCGGACATACACAGGCATTCTGGGGTGAGGTTGGATCTGCGCCATGCAGCTCCTAAGCAAGAGCAAAAGTTTCTTTGCAGCTGTTTTGGAGGCAGGCTGGTATTGCTGCAGTGTGGTCTTGAGATCAGAGAAACTGCTAGGAGCTGGAGAGATTCCAGCCCATACACCATCTTACTCTTGGCTTCCTAGTCCTGCTTCTTGGGAGAAAGTGTAACCTATTGGCCCAAGCTACTAGTTTTCCAGTTCCCATTAGGGAATCTGTGCAAAGGGCTGTCACCTCCAGAGTTGTCCTGGCTCTTTAGAAGTCTGTCAATGCATCAGAACCTCTGTCAATGTTAGGAAGCCAGCAAAGCGGCTCTTGTTGACAGAGGGGTACAAAGGTGATCTTGGCGTATTTTGGCTGTGTAGGCAGAAAAGGCTAGATCTTGGCTCCTACTGAAAAAGCCTAACCCATCAAGGTTTGTGCACTGAATAGGTAACAAAGATGGCACCACACTGTAGCCTGTGGGGCAAGACCCGTGGTGCCAAGAGAAGGACACAGGATTAGACAGGGGATTTGATTCTGCCTGGACCATGAGGGGCTGACAAGGCATGCCTGCAGGAGGTCTGTAGTGTGGGAATAGATGGGAGCCCTTGTACTGAACCACTGAGAAGAAGCTCAAGGAGCTGGAGGTGCCTTCGCTTCATGGAAAATGAGAAACTGCAGTGGAAAATCTTTCTCTGCTCCCACATAAAGAAGGAGGATTCTCTCAGTTCACCCACCTGACAAGGAATGAATGATCAAGAAGGATATTTATGGAAACCTTAAGATGAAACTTCAAGGGAAAAGGGCACAGTCATGAGTGTCACTGACAAGAAGGTAGAAGAAGATGGAATAGAAATTCTCCCTTTGTTGAGAGCTTCTGGGAGCTCTGTAGAGGCATGTTGTTAGATGACCAGCACATCCTCAGCCTGTGACTGGTTCTGTTCTTCAGATTTGGTATCTTCCATAGCCTGTTAACTGAGGGTCCCACTTTAAGGCCTCAAGCCAGGCAGTGGTAGGGAAATAGGAGATCTTTGTTATGCCCTTGTTTTTGTGGTTTGGGGATATGCATAAGAGTGCTGTGCTTGTGTTGGTATTTACTACAAAGAGCATTTTGAGGTGAGTGGCTGCAATAAGACCAATGGCCAACCTAAGGTGAATGTTAGGGGGATAACTATCTCTCTCACCCACACATTTTCATCTGCAAAATTTCACTAATCTCCCTCCTTTCTCTTGTGAAATTAGACATCTGCACAGGGCTGTTGAGTGAGTCAGGAAGACAACTAGGGTTGAGGAACCAGTACCCTCTGTATGACACCCACTGGGGCTTCTGCTTCTCCCACACAGTAGTGTAATTTCTTGCCACCTTAAGGGCTTGTCTGAATCCAGCACCTGGGGGAGGAATCACTGAACAGTGGAGGAGGCAATAATGGGAAGGCAGAAACGCATGAAAGAAGGCTTCTCTTGTCTGTGTCCCACGCTGTGAAGGCACGTGCTTTGTACCAAGACTGTCTTCAGCCTTACAAACATTTCAAACATGTGGTGGCAGCTGCAAGTAAAAAACCAGAGTTTTTTTAATTGAGTTTTTACAGTGTGAACAGTTCCACTGTTCACACTGTAAGCTGGGACTGGTCAGTGGAGTTTATCATATTATAGAATATTCTGAGTTGGAAGGGAGCCACAAGGGTCATCGAGTCCAACCCCTGGCCCCACACAGGATAGCCCCAAGAGTCACATGTACCCGAGAGAATTGTCCAAATGCTTCTTGAACTCTGGTAGGCTTGCTGCTGTAATAATTTCCCAGAGGAGCCTAATCTAGTTTCGGTCACCCTCTGGATGAAGCATCTTTTCCTAATAGCCAACCTAAACCTCCCCTGACACAACTTCATGGCATTTGCTTGGGTCCTGTCACTGGTCACCACAGAGAAGAGATCAGTGTCTACCACTCCTCCTCACAAAGAAATTGTAACTGCAGGGAGGTCTCCTCTCAGTCTCCTCCAGGCTGAATAGTGACCAAGTGACCTCAGCCACTCCTCATATGGCTTCCCCTTCACCATCTTCATTGCCCTCCTTTGGACACGCTCTAATAGCTTTATATCCTTCTTACACTGTGGCACCCAAAACTGCACACAGGGCTCGAGGTGAGGCTGCCCCAGAGCAGAGCAGAGCGGGACAATCCCCTCCCTTGCCCGGCTGGTGATGCTGGGCCTGATGCCATATTTCCTGATGAGCTGCTACAACACATGCTTAAGAACTGAACCAAACATTGTCTCCACTAGCAAACACCACCATCAGATTCATTAGCAGAGAGCATGACAGCATGTGCAGTGTTTTGATGTTCCCTTTTCTTTGCCTTTTTCATGCACACCAGCCAAAGCTCTCACCAAGCTGGCAGTAGAGGAAGGGATAACCTTGTGTAATGGTGTGTTTGATACAGCTGTCAGCCAGCCTGGATAAAGAACCACAGTTCAAGGACACGGAGCATTGGCAAGAATAAACTGCAGCCACCTGTAGTATATCAAACTTCTATTTGGGAAGCTTTTTTTNTTATTTTCCTTATTCTTTGTCTTTTTTTTTTTTTTTTTTTTTTTTTTTTTTTTTTTGTTTCTTTTTTTTTTTTTTTTTTTTAAGAGGATGAATCCTTGAACTAAACGCCATTAAGGGCTAGGTAGAGGAGTAATGGTGCAGTTCGGATCCTGCTGGGTTCTAAGGAATATGTTTGCTCTGCATGGTTTCCAGGATCAGGCTGCAACTGGCTTTGATCTGTGCAGATACCTGCCTGGGAAGCAGCTCAGTAGATCATGAACCTGAGGTTGGTTTAGTATCCAGCTGTGGACAGAAATATTGTGTGAGTCAGCTGAAGCTGTTCATGACACTGAGATGGGCCATTACACCAAGGCTGTGATTCCGCAACCCGTGGGGAGCAGTTTGTGTGCAGCGCTTTCTGCCGTTGGCCTTCCCAGAACTTGTATGGCTCTTAATATTTCCTGCTTGAGCAATAGGAGTTTATGGTACTAGTCTTTGTTGTTGATTAGAACCCAAGTTTGTGCCCCTGTTTTAATCAGTGCTCATTTACCTTTGGCATCCTTCAGAGGAACAGAATGGTATGTCTTTCAGTTGCCATGGAAACAGTGAGACTAAATGCACATTTCCATGGCAACCTGCCATTATCTCCAGCTCTATCTGTGGGTCTCATTTTCTGACCATGGGGGTGGGGTGGTGAAAATGGAACTTCATCTTTTAAAAAAATTAAAAAAAAAAAAAAAGAAAGAAAGATGCTACCACCACCATCATCACCACCCCATTTCCTCCTCTGGTTCAGGCTTGGGGCTGAGAGAGGCCCATGACTACTGTCACCATCCCATGTACTGAGGCTCCAAGGTATTCTCTTCAGCTTCTTCTCTCCTTCACCCTCTAAAAATAGATACATTCAGAACAATTTGATGACAATGTTGCAGCTCTTCTCTGAATTCTTTGTTTCCTCAACTAAGGTTCCTCGCAAAGGCCCTTGAAGTTAATTGAACTTTCCAACGGGTTCCAAAGGTCAAAGTGTCCTAGCTTCTTTTGGTCCAAAGGGCCAAGGGTTAATTACAAGGTCTAAGACTCCAAGGAGAAGAAGCCTTTGTCTGCTGTGACTGGAGGCACCAGGGCACATCATATTAACCTCAGGAGTGAGGGATGTTCCTGCAACAGGGGCAGCTTGGACTGTTGCAGGAGGCAGCACCCATCAGAGTTAGGGATCAAAGGCAATGCTTATCTGTTCTGTGTGTGACTCAGGGGATACAGGGCAGAGAAAACAGTTATATGTTTATGATGCATCTAGCAGTCCCCCAGCCAGAAGTGCTTTTGGCCACTGCTAAAATTTCTGCCTCCCCCAGCCACTGAGTCAGGAAAAGGACAAAATCTGCTGTACTTTGAGCAATTGCACACAGCTGTTCTTTAAGCTCGTTTTCATTATTCTTGTTCTAGCTGGCTTGACCTTTAGCTAATTCCTTTTATTCACGGTCTAATCTTGGTTACTGAGGGGGAAAGCTTGTGTCTTGCACAGCTCTAGCCTGATGCAATAGTTATCCAGAGAGAGGATGTGGTAGAGCTCTCCTCCTACATCTGCCCCACTAGTCTTTCCCACATGCTGAAGCAGAGGATGATAAAGCTCTGTCTGTTCAGAAGTCAGCACGGAGACAGAGGTGGTCTTCACAACAGGTCAGCCAGGTAAGACAGGTGCTGCTCAAGCACAACGGTTTTTCCTTGCTGTAGCTGATCATACGTGACAAAGTGCTGTCACAGTCAGCCTGGGTTTGTGTTGTTTCATGAAGGGGAAGAACAAAGACCAGTGAAAGTGCTGAACTTGCAGGATTTTACCCTGGAAGGATTACTGCCTGGACACAGTGCCAAGGTTTGGCTGGGAGCTATTGATGAAAGACACTGAGAATGTTCTCTGAGATGTGAGGACCTCCCTCGGTGCTGAGCACTGGGACAAACTCTGTGTGGTTTGCATGGACAGAAGTTTGCTGCAGGATGTGCTGCTGGTGCTGGACCAGGCTGGCTTGGCCCCATGGCCTGGCTTGGGCTAGGAGCTCTACAGGAGGTTTTCGTGCTGGCTCAGCCGTAGCCCTGCAGTCATGACTCAGAGCTGCACAGCCAGGGTGCCTTTAGGTGCTTCCCCTCCTCTCAAAAGCAGCTGAGCAGGCATTGACTGAGGGAGTGGCAGGGCCCCCTGTTCAGCCACTCCTTGCCAGATTCTCTTGGCATCCTCTGCTGTGTCCAGCTGAGGGTGGCCGTGCTTTGGCCAGCATGTTGGGCAGGCTGTATGGCAGGCTCCCCTTCACCTCCCTGGCTGTCCATGCATGACTGCCACAAACTTCAGACATGGAAGATTTGTATTAAATATAGAAACTTTACAGGGAAGAACTAATAGCATTTCAAAAAGAAAATTCAGTAGCTGCCTTTGGTGACAAAGGCAGAAGTAATGGGGCAATGCTATTGTTAGCAGAACTTTATCTACCAATGCCTGCAAAAGCTTAGTGGGGAGCAGGAAAGCAGTAGGACTGTGTGGCAGATACCTTGGCTTCTTAATAAAATGCTTCCCCCTGCTGCCACTGTCCTATGTTCCCTGATAACAGGCACAGGCCAGAAATAGGACTGCCATGGTGAAAGAATTTACTTAATCCTCTTCAAGCTAGGCAAAAATATATCAGTGAAGAGCCAATTCACAGGGCAGAGCTGAATTACATGAAAGAAAATTGTGTCTGCAAATCAAATAGAGCTCAAAGCATTGTGAGAGAGCAAAGGCAAAACAGGATGGTTTGGGATAAGGGGGAATAGCCCAGAGAGATGCTTAGGGGTGGAAGGCAACAGGAGGTGTATGCTGAGCCTCCCTCGGCTCTGCTATGGAAGCACAGTTTGGTGGGTGGATGAAGCTCTCAGAAAGTGGGAGGGCACTTAGAGCTGTCCAGTTATTGTAAGAGGCAGAAGAACCTGGTAAGACCTGGGAGACTCTGAGAAGACAAGAATTGGTGAAGGTAGTAGTTAATGTAGACATAAATGTAGTTCATGTATGTAGTTCACGTAGACATAAATGAAGGGAATGGAGGAACAAAGAGCAGACAGATAGACCAAGGGAATGAAAGGCCTGAGCAGAGCATGTGCCCATGCCTGCTGGGCACCTGTCCCCCCAAGACACAACTGTTGGGGGTGCCACATCTATGAAGTCACTTGCTCTTCTCTGTTTATGAACTTTGAATGGCAACAGTCTGTGCAGAAGGACCATCAGCAAACCAAAACTGCCAAAGTCTCAGGTGGAAACCAGACCTGCCAAAGGACTGGAACATTACCCTCTTTTCAAGAACTGGGCCCCACTGGCCTGGAGAAAACAGCAGATCCGAAAAGCAAGGGTGCACAGAGCCTTGGTCATTGTGTTATATGCTTAGGAGCAAGGGCTGGTTCTCGAAAGCAGTAAAGGCTCCTGTTGTAAGGATTTGAGGATCAGACTTCTGCTGCTTGAGGATGCCGACTTCTGAAGTGTGCTGGGCTTTGCGGGTTGATGTCCTTTTGATCTGTCCTGGATGAAATAATTTTACATGGTAGATGAGACTACTCAGTTTGGGGGACTTCCTGAAGACTGAGACTTGGGGATGGGCAGGGAGGTCCTAGCTCCCCTGGAGCTGCAAACACCAAGTAGTTCAGCAGAACAGCTTATTGAGAGAGTTATTCGTCCCAAGACAAAATGAGGGCACACCTTACACAGCATGTCCTATGCTGGGCACAGAGAAGTCTCACTGCCTGAGCTCCCCACTTAATGGTCAGATGTGAAGGGCTTGCTACACGTGACCCTACAAGCTACCTCTTGCCCAGAGGGATCTGATCGCATCCTCCCAGGGAAGCTGATTTATGTAACTTCTTTTGGAGTCTGTGCTCCTTTTGCCCCCTCTCCTCTTGTTCATGTTTTCAGATACATTTGATTTATACATGCTCATTCCTTTCCTCACAGGAATAAGTTTTGGTGCGTGTCAGTTGTGTGAGAGAAAAATTTATAGAGCAAGCTGCAGAGGAAAGCAGCTGGGATCTTTCTTAGGAAAGCCGCAGTCGTTAATTATAGGAGTCTAACTAAACCTCAGCTCAGGCAAGAAGCATTTTCTAGATCTCCCTGCTTTCTTTTGTACCTTCCTGCACAAGTTGTCACATCAAAGTCAGGATTCAGGAACGAGTGAAAACAACACCCACCTTTTTACATAAAAAAGGGATGCTGAGTGCCACGGAGCAGCTCTCTTTCTGTCTCCCTCTTCTCACAAACTGGTGTGAGGGGCACTGCACCACTCCCCATCAAGGGCTGCAGACAGCATTTGTCTGCCCCTTGGGCTCGCTCACGCTTCTTCCCTGCAGCATGGTGATTCAGCTGCTACCTTACCAAAGTCTCTCAGGTCTGATCTAAACACCTGCTTTCTCTCCCCAGCTCAATTCTGTGCAGGCAGGCCTGTTCCTTGGGACAGCAGGTTTCCGAAGAGCACATTTTATTAGTGGAGTCACTGTAGAGCTGGGTATCTGGGTCCCAAACATCTTCATGTTCACTGGCAGAGCCAGCAGCACTGGAAAGGATTTTCTCTGTATGAATTTACCCCAGGGGAAGAGAGGGAGGAGACATAACCTGGACGTCCTTAAAAGCCTAATACCTCCCATGCGTGTGCCTCTCGGATGTTTTTGGCTGATGATCCCAGTACAGGCCATGCTATTCAGAGACTGCCTACACAGATAGCTTGTCTTAACTTGGCCGACTTGCTTGTAACCTTTGCTCATGTCACCTCATGATCTGTAATACTGAGATAAGAGTATCAGCAGGAGTCCGTCTGCATTAACAGCTAAGAGACACTAAGAGGAAAGGACTGGGAACATACCTAGGGTAGATAAAGCTGGTTTGGTGTCTTTGACAAAGAAAGTTGTTACATGTTTTCCTCAGAGTTTCACAGGGCTGCCAGGACATGTGTGTGCCTAACCAAGGGCACTGTCATCATAGGCTGATTTCGGTGCCCCAGATGGATGTTCACAGCTTTTTGCTGGGGCTTGGACAGGGAGAGAAAGGAAGGGAGGCACTGGCTCACTTATTAAGAGGCATTCTCTCTCTGCCGTCTTTCTGCTGCTCAAAGGGGAAGGCAGAACCCACGCCTGATAAGAGCCTCTCACCTCTGCTGAGACCCCTCTTAAAACCTGCTAAACACTAAAAAATAAGAAAGAAAAAAAATTCTGTGAGCACTTTGATAATCCTCACAAGAAAGTGAAACAGAAGAGCCTTTGAGCTGCACATAAGAAAACCTCTGTACATTGGTGGGGGCAGAAAGGCTGGTGAAGCCGAAATCTGGCAACAGTTCCCAGCTGGTGAGGGAGGTGCTTTTCTGCTGCAAGCTCCTGTCATGACTGATGCAGAGACAGAGAGAGGAAAAACACAAAATCCTCTGTAGGGAATAACTAGCACCTCAAACCCCGCGGGGTGTCAGTGGGATGGGGAGGCCAAGCCAGTGCTCATACTCTGCCTTCCCGCAGGGGCTTGGCCCTGGGCTCACCCCAGCAGAGGCACCCAGCCTCGCCACATCATGCCTCACCTGCGGGACCCCTTCCCACTGCGGGAGCCTCCCAGCCAGGCAGTTTTCCCCTGCTTCGCATCCTCCCGGGTTTCCATAGCAATCGGTGGTGGCAGCTGTGCGGGGAAGTCAATGGAGGGAAATGAGGGTTTCTTCCCATCCTGGGCCAGCTGAAGGCTGGGAGAACAGGACCGTCCTGATGCTTCTGATGAAGATAGCAACACCCAGGCTGCCCCAGTTCATCCCCAGCCAGGCCGGGGCACAAGAATGTGGTGGGAATGTGCAGCTCCCAGGGCTGTGCAGGGCAGGTTTTGGGGGATTGCATGTACCCCAGAGCCTTCCCCCCACACACCCTGCCCTGCTAGAAGGCTACTGATACTGAACTGATGGCACCTCTGATTTTGTGTCTTCTTCCACAGCCTCCATGTCTTTCACCCCTCAGCCTGCACCATTTTTCCCCCTCTTGGCACATTGTCAGTCAGTGAGGTCAGAAATTAATCTTTAGCTTTAATGGAAAACACTTTGGAGGGAGGCAGGGAGGGTGGAGAGCGGAGAGGCACAGGCAGCCTTGAAAGCAGCATTTTTATTTTCAGGATGGGGCAACAGGGCACTGGAGTAAAACCTCAGGGAGGGAGACGAGGGAGGGGAATACAGGTATTCGAGACTGCTCCAGTAGAAAGAGAAGGAGCATCCTGGGTAAGCTCCCTGTATTCTTGGCTCCATGGGAGACTAAATTTCATCATCTGCTAACCCATCCCTACTCCTCCATACAGAGATAGGAGGAAAGGGGAGAGCTGCCTATGCAAACCAAATGGAAAACTTGAGGGGGTACGTGCAAAAAATAAAATGAAAATGTCAATTTGAACCCCAAATGTTTAATATTATTTAGCTTTTAAAAAAAATTAAAAGATAGGTTATTTTTGAAATGGAACTGTCATGTTGAAAAAAAGCCAAGCTACTTCATTTGTAAAATGTCCAAACATAATGTTTTGACATTTTCAGGAAAAAATTGTCCCATACATTTTCAGACAAATCTTGCTACAAATGTGTCTGAAAAGTTGGCCATCCTGAAACTGCGTTTTGAGGCAAGCTTGGCATGTGCCAAGTATGTTTCACATGCTCCTGGGAACAACCCAGGCATCTGAAGCACAGCAGTGCTGGGCAAACCCCGGAGAGCTGCCCAGGGAACAGAGCTGCTGAAGTATGCTTGACACCATTTGGGCAGGTCCCATTTGTGCCCAGGACAGCTCCATGTGGCTGCCTCAGGGTTTCCCCCTGACCCAGCTCCCACCAGCACTTGTCGGCTGGCAGTGGGAAGCATGGCACAGGTACCCACAGGATGATGTGCCTGTTCCCACCTTTGGCTCAAGCTACAGCTCTGCTGTAGTGGTGAAAACTGGGGCCCTGATTATATTTAGCATGTGATAGTGGGGAAAGGAACTATAAATAAGCTAGAACCATCCTTCAATTGTTCATGCAGCATGGGGAAGGAAACACAGAGGTTTCTGGCATAATCATGTTCATAATCAAGGGGATTCTTGGAGAGCTTGAATGCAAGATTTATAGATTGGAGAGAGGGGAGCAGGCACAGACACTGAATGCTGTGTCCTGCCTAGCCTATTGAGAGATTTATGTGCTTTTCAGCAGCAAGATTAGATGTCAAGAGGAGATTACCTTTTACAACACAGTGTACCACTGCACAATGAGACCTCTGGTCTCACACAGCACCTCTGTGCTGGGCACCAGCTGCTGTGCAGCTTTGACTGCCTACACACCTCTCAGCAATTCCCACCCCAGGCCTCAGCAGGTTAGAGAGGCTAAGGGCACAAGTCTGGGAGGGGATTTCACAACTGCCCATGCCAGACAGGGCTGGGCTGTCTGGGGCTTGTTTTGAGCTCGATAAAACAGACCTTTACAAGATATGTCCTTGAGTTGAGAGGGTGACCAAAGCTGGTGCCAGGCAGAGCCCACTGCCTCATTTCATGGCTTGTATAGCTTAAATTTTGTCCATTGCAATAACCTGTTCTGGCACACTGTGAGACCTGAGAGTCTCTGACCTATTTCCATGAATTCAGCATTTTCCTGTCTTCACCGCTTCTTCTCCTGCAGCCTGGAGGAGGGAAAGAGAGGCTTGCCGGAGGAAGAGTGAGGAAAATACATCTGCAAAGGTAAGAGAATAAAAAAGCAAGCAGCAGTTGTGACTCGAGCTGTCTGCAAATCCCTAGAGGGACCGGAGGACTGCTGAAAGCATCTCCACTGAAGCAGGTCACTCCTGAGAATGCCTTGTGTCACTGCAACAGGCTTGACACCAGCACTCCAAGACCAGTGCCCTGAGGACCTCTCAGCCCTGACAGCTGCCAGAGACATTTTCCTTAAGCCAAAGCAGGTTTCAGGGTTAATATCCTTCCTCTCTGGGGGGCTGAAAACATTCCCCAGAGCTGGGTTCCTCCAAATTAAGCCCTACATCACAGCAACAGATAATGATAAAGTTTTGTCCTGGGGCACAGGTCTTCTCCCTGTATATATTCCTGCTTTAATACAAAATAGCTCAAGAAATAAAGCTGTTTCTTGCCTGCAGCTGGGCCAAGGCTCCTTGCTGCAGCCATGGACCATGGAGAGGTATGCGATGGCCACTGTGGCAGCTGTGTAGTCCAGAGCAGACAGATGGAACTGCACTCACTGACTGCCTGGCTCCCAGCACCACTGCCTGCAAGCTTTTCAGAAGAGAATGCTGGTTGTTCTGACATTTAGAATAGATTAAAAATCGTTACAGGTTCTTCTGGAACATTTTAGAAGGTGAAGCTATTGATTTAAAAACTCAATATCAGTTTTGTAAGAGAGTTGAAACCTCCCCGGTTTCCACCTGTGAACACCAGTGCCTGGCCCTGGCTGACAGCAGGAGTACATTTATCACACCGCTCTCTGTCCCTGGTACATCTCTGCCCTATGTGTTGTGCAGGGTTGTGTGAGACGGAGCACTCAGCTCCCCAAAAGCCTCTCAGTATGTGAAGGATGCTTGATCTCTTCCATTTTGTGGATCAGCTAGGGACTGACGGCACCATGAGAACCTGCTGCTCTTTGCTGCCCGCTGTTGGGAGCATTTCAGATGCTCCTGGTTCCCAAGGACATGCCACCTTAGCCAAACCACTCACATTTCCTTCACAAGGATTGCCCATAATGCAGGGTGCAACACTGCCGACGTCTCCTAGTCGCATAGTCCAGCTTACACTGTGGCAGGCTAGAAATTAATTTTCTTTTGAAAATATAAAAAAATTAAAATCTATGAAAGATAATTTTACTTGCAGCTCATGGAAATATGCCTGTAGACACTGGCCTCAAAGGAGGGCTGCCACACTTCGTGATCTTAGGAATGATGTAATGAAGACTGACAGCATTGTCTGCCTGACAAGTGTTTGTGCAATCAGGGAGCAAGTGGCCCGGTCCTCAGTGCTCCACATGTCTCCTCCTCCTCCGTCCCTTGACTTTTTGCACTCAGAGGACCCTATGTTCACGGAGCAACTTCACACCTGCTGTCATTTATATCTCCTCCTGACTGTGCTGCCTCAACCTCAGATGCCATTTCCCCCAGAACAATGTAGCATCCTGCTCTGGCTCATCATGGTGATGGCAATGAATAACTTCCCTGGTTTCACTAAGTACAGGCAAAGGTCCTTCTCTTCATGCCTCTGTTCATACCTGCACACTCACCTACTCCAGCTTTGGTGGCAGAGTTGGAGAGCTGCCCAAATTTTCCCCACTTGAGCTTTGCCCTGTTGGATGCCAGGACTACTGAGACCAATTTGTTCCTGGCCAGCCAGCCTCCCTGGGTCATCCAGCCTACCTTGGTGAGTACATGGACTTGCTGGGTACCTTAGACCACTGCTGAGGGCAGAGATGCTCAAGCACATGTGCCCCTGTCATGACGTGTTTGTGTTCTGGCCCATCCATGGAGCTCGCTGTGTTGTGACACCGCCCATTTCACATGGTCTGTGGCAGCAAGACAGTGAGAAAGCAGGGGGACCAGGGGGAACCTCAGTTCCAAGGGAATTAGGCAATACCTCTAGTAAAGACATTTTGTCATGCTGAGGTGTGAAAGACATCACAAAAGTGCTACACGTCCAACACAGGGTGACACCAAGCTTTTTCCAGCTTAAACAGACCCATGTGCTATGATGGCTTCAGCCTGACTTTGATTTTCCTTACCAGTCCGGGTGTTTTGCACTTGTGATGAAAGAGCAGAGGCGATGAGGTGCCAGGTACCACCAGCACAGGCAGCGAGGGCTTGAGAACCCCCTGGGCCCAGGTGCTGAGCAAGAGGATGAGCATCTCCCACTGCCCCAAGCCCTCATGTTGTGTTCAGTGCCAGCTGACAGCCAGCTGGCATGACGCCTTCCTGGCCAAGCTTCTCAGCATCCCTGAGCTCCTCAGTATCCCCGAGCTCCTCAGTATCCCCATGCCCACTGGGAGCAGGCAGGTCTCTCCTGTGGTGACATTAATGCAGCAAACTGCAGCAGTGCTCAGCCCTTCAAACTTCTTTCTCTGTCAGCAGAAGTGAAATGAAATTGCCTCCACTGCTGGCTGTGGAGTGAGCTCATATCTCCTGGCCCTTAATCAGGGCAGATATGAAATTTCTTATCTGTTAAGTAAAATGGTGCTGCACTTCAATCCATCCAATTATTTTTTCCAATAAGTGTGAGTGGGAGGGCTGGCGGGGCCAGCTGCAGGAGCTTGTACAGTCAGCAGTGTGCTGGCAGTGAAGGGGCCCTGCCCTGGTGGGCACTTCAACCCAGAATAGCTCACACAGGGTCAGCTAAAAACATCCCAAAGCACACGTTCTCCTGGCTTGCATGACCCAGGAAGGGGCCTGGGGTGGGGTGCTGTGGGGCCAGGCTGACAGGCAGGTCCTTTGAAGCCTGTTGCCCGCCAAGGTGATTTCCAGGAATCCCCCCCACACAGTGGCCACAGCATGGTGTCTCTCCCTTTGGCCTGGAGTGTGGGCACTGCAGGCTGTGGGCACTCTGCTTGGCACTTGTAGAGCACAGATAACAGGTTCTCTGTCAAACATCAGTCTGTCTTCAAGGCCAGCAGAGCTGTCATTGAAGACCTGCCCAGAGCAGACCCATCCACCTCCAAGGGGATGCCTGTGCTCAGCCCTAGAGCCTGAGGATCACCTCTAGTGAACACTCAGCTGAGACCATGGAGGCCAACCCAACAGAGACATCAAAAGTCAATGGAGCATCTTTCCCATCCTAGGTCAGAACTGAACCCTGTCCAACAGCATCCAATGCCTGGGTCACCCTGCTCAAGCATTTCTCCATTCCCGGGAAGGTAACTATCCACCTTTCCTTTCTTGCCTCTTGGAAGTCAGCAATATCGTGGTTAGGTGTAAGGGAAGGTAAGGAAAGCTGACCTGGTGTCATGGATTGGAGCTGAAAATTAATTGGCAGCTTTCTAATCCAATAAGCGCTTCTGCGATTGTGCATATTTAAGCTGGCAAGAAGCCCGGAAGAGCCTCTTTGATCCAGCGGCGGCCTGGGACGCAGGGAGCGGGGCAGGGGGAGGGGAACCGCTCCGGCCCCGGCCTTGAGGGCCGGGGGCTGGGCACCCTTCCCCCAAATGCCAGGATAAGGGGTCCCCGGCATGCATCGGGGCACCCGCCCCCCCTCCCCAAAAGCTGCAAGCAGTCAAAGAGCAATTGGGAGGCTGCAGCAAGATGCCGAGCAGCTCCCGAGAAATTGGGAGGGGTTTCACCCTCCCCCACTTCCCCGGGTCCCCCGTGGGCCTGGAGAAACCGATTTTTAACTGTTTCAAACCGAAGAGGCTGTTAAACAACTGACAACATCGACGGGGAAAAGTTTTCCTTCAACAGAAACTGCTCATCATGGAGTTAAANCCGGATAGACTATTGCGGTGACAGTTCTGGACCCACACAGAAGCAAAGAGGACCTCTTTCTTTTCCTGGAGTGTGGAAGGACTTTTTAAGGACTCTAATACTGACCAGAAATTCCATTTTTGTTAATTTCTTTGTCCTCTCTCTTGAGAAACCTGTGAGGAGGTCTGAGAGCTTTGAAAGAGTTCCGGCGAGAGGGGCGAGGGAAATTGGCAAAAGAAGGAATATGGTTTTTTTCCTTTTTACTTTCTTGGTGTAGTTTTTTCCTGTTAATTCTACCTAGTAACAATAAACTATCTTTATACTGTTTAAAAGTGAGTAGGCCTGTTTTGCCATGTTTTTCTCCTAATTTATATATTTATATCTCACAAAAAAAACAAATTAGTGAACTGAATCCCAGCTACAACTGGTGTTTCAACTTGTTCATTAAAACCCAACCCGTTACACCTGGTCACATGTAGCACTGATGTGTGTGCATCTGGAAACTCCAGACAGGAATGGGGACACAGAGAAAAGGGAAGTGTCAGAGAAGGAGGAAAAAAAATGGGACCAACCAGAAGGTGGGAGAAGGGACACAGGAGTCCTGCAGTAAGGAGAAAAGCAAGATGAGCCAGAGAAAGAGGCTTGAAGGAGAAGACAGGGCAAGGTAGCAAAAGAGAGATAAAAATGAGACAAATGGAATCATGACAGAAGAGTCCTCCCTGCATTGTCCTGCTTGCCTTCACGCTGAGGGGCAGGTCTAAGAGCAATTTACTCAATGCTGCAGTGACTGCAGCCTCCTGCCATTTCCCCTGTAGCTGTCACTGCATCTCAAGGCACTAGCCGGGTGGGAGTAAGGCCTCCTTTCTCTGGCACTCCTCTGCAGGCTGAGCAAGCTCCACAGGAGGGGTACCCAGAGCCTGGGCTCTGCAGCAGTGAGGCTAAAGGCAGGGTCAGGGACAGCACTATCAGCCACTGCCCAGACTTGGATACTCCTTGATGCTCCTTAGGTGCTCAGAGCAGCCCCGGTCAGGTTTTGCTTCCCTTCATCTGTTACATTTGCCTGACACCTCCCTGTTCCCCCACGTCCTCTGAATTGCTCTGCCCACTTCCCCAGCCACTGCTCCCCCATCCCAGTGGCTGTGCCAAAGCCAGTCCTGGGCTCTGGTCCCCAGCTCCTCTAGCCCTTATGGAATCAGAGTGCCAGTCCTCTCTGCAGTCTTACGGATCCCTCCCAGAACCTTGCTGGACCCAAATAATTCAAACAGTAGCCAAAGCCCTTTTGGGGAGGAGGAGCAGGCACCAGCCTCAGCTTTTGCTGGTGAGCTCTGTATTTCCTAACAGGTGATGATGGAGGCTTCAGGGGGCTGGAAAACCAGGAAATCCCCTGCGACAGCAGCTCCTATGGCAAGCACCTTTACAGACAGACCTCCACACCAGCACAGAAAGAGGGTGTTCAAATGGAATGAGGGAAACAGCCCCCGATAGCTGTGCTGCCCTTCCCCAGCCATCAGACTCTCTGCTTCCTTCACCAGGTCCATGCAGTTGCCTGAGAAGGTGAGCTGCCAAAACACTGGGAAAGTAGAAGTCAAGCCTCAGCTTCATGAGATGACAGCTAAATTTTACCCCAGCCTTCCAATAATGACAATATAAAGTGCACAATAATTTAATGCAGTTCAGCAGTTAACATGCATACCATCCCCAGTTAATTGGGAAACTGTTTTGCAAGCTTCTGCATTAGCAGAAGAAAGAGAAGCTCATTCAAGGCAGAAAAAGGTGATCTCTATCTAACTGATAAAAATAGAAATTGACCATTTTTTTCTGTAATCTTCTGAATTCCTGACTTTGAGTGAAACAAGGAGTCTTTCCTTTCCAACTGAGATTGTGGGAAAGGTTTTGGGAAAAAAATACACCATTTTTGCTCTCTGAAATAAGGCAAGAGGGTAGGAACTCTGCCCCAGACCAGTAGCTTGAGTGTGGTGCTCCACACTGAGTTTGAGTTGACCCATCAGCAAAATCTCTATTTAATATCTGTTCCTCTCAAGGACCGTAAGAGCAAGCACCAGCAGACCACCCTGGAAAGGCAGCCTTGTTCCTGAGAAAAGCAAAGATGGGTGATGCAGACTTTCACCATGGTGATACTGGTTCCCACCATTTTCTAAAACGTTTTCTCTATTTACATGTTAGTTGAAAAGTGGATTTGCTCTTGAATCCTCTGACTGAGCAGCAGGGAAATTAATACAACAAAGATGTAGCTATGTAGAGCAGTTCTCCACTGACCTCTTAGCCTTCCTCTGATGGCAGGCTTTGAGTCTGAACAGGATTAATTTGGTTTCCTTTCCCATTAAAGAGGACAGCTCCTGCTCACCCCCTGCCCGTGAACAGCAGAGCTGAGCTTTTACTCTGTGTCCTGCCTAACGCTGCAGACACTGCCTGGATGAAAAAAGCAGGCTGCAGAAAATCTAATTTTAGGGAATAGGTGGCTCCTGATTTTCCATGATGAAACTTCAACCAAGGGTGCTCATTCAGAGCCAGGGTCATGTATCATCCCCAATATTTTAATACCTCTGGGCACTTCACTAAAGCACCTCACAGGGATGAAGGATTTTCTGGAAGGAGGATATAAGTGCTAAAATCTGTCTTTAATATCTGGACGTGGCTGTTTGAGTCACAAATGGACTTCATCACTTTTTTTCCTTTCTTTCTTTTTTTTTTCCCATTACTTTGTGACACATTTTTAAAGCAAAAACACCCATGTACACAAGGGAGCAATTCAATACCTTGAAACCTTAGGCTAGTTTCCCTTGTGGAAGTGCACTTTACATCCTGTGCACTGGCTTTATTTCAGACAGAAACCCCATATTCGTTATGAAAAGTAATCAAACAGCTATGAACTGCCTTGACCCACAGAAAACAGACACAAAGTGATGGAAACAGCCCATTCCCCTGAGACACCAACCCCTAAAAAGATCTAAAACACATGCATGCTTCCAAAACGTCTCTTTTTCAGCAGTTGCTGGTAAAGATCCTTCTGACATGACATTTCAAACAATTGCATTTTAGAGCAGCCCGGCTCAAGAGCACTCAAGGGAGGAGTCGGTCTGGGCTTTGCTCTAAATAATGCATGTGCAGGTGACCTCCTATTTGCCAGCCTGGCAATGCTGTGTGCATGATGGCCCCTTGATGCTGCTGGCAGGGCACGCTCCTCTGAAAGAATTGAGGACACGGTTTAAGAGCGTCCTCATCATCAGGGAAAACGGCATGCCGAGAACTGTGGTCCTAAATTTTGAAAAGGAGGCTTAACAAGAAAGAATTTGTTTTAATTAAAAAAAAAAAAAAAACCAACGAAAAACAAAGCATGTGACCTCTGGTTAGTAACCATTCCTAGATAATTCTCAGATTAGGAAGCCCATGGGCCTAATGCTCCATGCTGAGACCTCTCCTGCTGTTCTTGGAGGCTATTCAAGCCTAACACACACTCTTCCAAAAAATGGGATGCTGACGTGGTGGACAGCCCCAGCACACTGACTGTCATTATCTCTCACCAACCAAAAAGGTCTTTGGCAAGGCAGCCAGGGCTTCCTCCTGCCATCAGCAGGGCACAGCAGCCGGCTCAGAAATGGTTCATCCTCCAGCAGTGATGCTGCAGAGCTGCAACCCGCATCCCGTCCTGCTCAGGGGGATGACCCCCCCAGGTCTCCAGGAACCTGTGTTCATGGGCAGGAGCTGCACTTCTCCTGCTGTTGGCCAACAAATGGAGGCTTGAGGACATGCTAACCACTGGCTTGTCACTTTGACAACAGTATTTTCTTGATGGCCTGTCAACTGCTGATAAGAGCAACATCTTCATGCTTAGGAACACAAGTCCCAGCATAATAAATCCCATGCTCTTGTCTAAGGTTGAGTGCTGGAGAGAGATGAAATTAGGTCATTGCTGCTGCAGATTTGTCAGTGGAGTTGGGGGTGCATGCAGCCAAAAGCTGGTGGCTTGTGAAGGCCCTAATCCCCAGCTTTGATGGGCCTTGCAAACATACCATGGCATTGATGAGTTGCTGGGCTGGGGCAGTGAGGTGTGTGATTCTCTGACAGCAGAAAGCAGAGAGGAAACAACAAATATCAGTGTCCTCTGTTGGGAGAACAGAGGAGGGGCTGCTTCTTCAGTTGCCGTGATGGATGATCAGGAAGCGCTGAGTCTGATGCAAACTGCTTTGGAAAGCAGGTCCAGGTAAGGGTTCTGCACTCCCCAAGGAAGTGGTGTCAGGAAAGGATGGGTCTGGCGCTGGGGGTAGAGGTAGAAACAGGAAAGCAGGTGAAGAAATCCCTGCTCTGCCACCTGCACCACAGAGCCACAGGGGAAACAGTGCCATAAAAAGCAACCTGGTCATATACATTTTCACAGCACTGGGGACTTCCCAAGGATTTGGGGTAAATCTGCTTAGGAGAGGCAATGGCTTTGATTAGAAACATCTCTCAGAGTAAAGTTGTGTCCTACCTGATGCACCCCTTTGCCTGTTAAGACTTGCACTAGAGTACAAGGTAAATCAGTGAGGGAGAAGATGCCCATAGACACAGAAAATAATTTTCTGATAGATAAGACTGCATTTGCAGGACAGAGAGACAATTAGTCCAACCAGCCCTGGAGCTCCAGCACCAATCCTAATCAAGTCATCTGTTGCTGCTGCAGAATCCACATGTAAAAGTATCTGGGCTAATGTGTCCTGCCTTAACCTGGCCCCAGCTTCAGACACCTGTCTTTCTACTACACTGGTCCACCCCAGGCTGGCAGGGGTTAAATAATTTTTTTTTTTACATGACAGACATGTCTTTCTCTACTTGCCATAGCATGCTTCAGAGGAAATCCAGAGACCACATTGTCTCTTATGGTCTATGCGGGCTTTGAATCTTATGGGCTCTGATCTATAATAAGGGCTCTGAATTAGAGAGCTGTTCCCACTGTGTGTGGAGGCTGTTTCTGCTCCCTGTAATTGTTTCCTATGCCCCATGATGTCCATCACTGAGTTAAAATCAGACAACAAGGAATAAATGTAGCATCCCATGGAGAGAAGTGGGGCTAAAAAACTAGAGCTTTGGGTGTGCAACCTTGAAGGAAAAGAATGGGTTGGGTTATAGCTTCATACACCCTAGATGCTTGTACCTAATAAAAGAACTACAAAACAAGGTAGTCTCAGAGCTGTAAGAACAGTGGAGAGACCCATACATTCAGGAGAATTACCTCTTTTTTTTAAAAGTATTGCTACAAGTGGCCAGGATTTCAGCAGAACAAAGCTGTTCTAAGCCTAGAAATAAGATCCCAGAGTGAGCAGCATGGGTCTGTGCTTGATGTTTAAAGCTTTGAGAGGCTGGAGAAGAGTAAATGTGTTAATAAATGGCTAGAGCCTGACATATAAAATAAGGGTCCTGAGAGCCTGGGTTCATCCAGACCCCATGTGAAGAGCTGTAGCTTTTGGATTCATAAGCAGACATATTAATTTATCAACTTTTTATAGAGAATTTGGTCTATGTGAATGAAGCGACTGAGCCTCCAAAATCCAGTGTTTGCTCTTATTCAGAAATGCAAGTTGTTTGGATACACTGTTTTCTTCACAGGGATTCCTGATACACAAAAGAAAACCTATTTTCCACTTTTTCGTTTCTTCCTACAAACATCAGGTAAAGCTAGTATGGCTTTGTATCACGTGGTTGAGCCAGCACTGACCCTGCTTTTCTGAGTTGGCCCTCTTGAGAAGACATTGAATTTCTCACTCATTATTGCAAATGGACTGGGTCTAGGTGTCTGTCCCTGATTGGGTATCCACACCCTTGCACCACTGCTACAAAAATGAAGATGACTCTCCATCCTCATGGCACACTGTGCTCTTGTGGAGAGCTGTGCATGCTTCCCATAGAGGAAAGAAAACAGAGGAGTGGTCTATGTGCTCCTCAGAACCAACACAAGACCCACCACTGCCTTTGTGGATCTGGCACATAGTGCCCAGGGGCGCTGCAAGAGGAATGGGGAGACATTGAAACGAGGAGGCCACTGCTTTCATTGTGCCAGCCTCCTGGACCAGGTCAAGAAGTTTTCTTTCCATCTACTGAAGGCACTTGCTGTGAAGTGTGTCTGACTCAGCCAAAACAGCCCATGGGTGACGGCAGACTTCAGTCTGTAGCACTCAAACGGGAAACTGTTATGAAGACAAATGCTACAAGTCACATCAAATCAGCACCTTAGCAGCTAGCAGTGGCTTAGCAGAAAGATTTGTTCAAACAATGAATTGAGCCCTGTGTTCTTCAGAAGGAAGAGCATCTGTTCATGAATGCTTGACTAATTTCTCATTATCTTATTGAAACAGCTTATACCACTGGAAAAGCATCTCCAGCACAGCTAATGTTCAGCCAACAGTTGGTTACCTGCTTGATTTACTGAGATCATCAAGAATGACACAAGCAATGTAAGAACAGGTGCAGGTATTTCAAGAGGAGAGACAGGCAAAAAACACTTGAAGAGGAGAGGTAACTAAAATCCCCTCCTTTAAAGCGAGGAAAACAGGATGAACAGGAGCAGATGTGGTGGCTCTGTGGGCCTGGCCTGTAGCTGTGGCCAAGGTGAGATGATGGGCTAGGTTTGTCCAGGGACTGCTTGGATCAACTTCTAATAAATGTATATGTTCCCTGGGGTCTGGGTAATGAGAAGGTGGGAGTTTCTGTGAGGCTATGTGAGCTATGCCTGCCTCTCATGGCATTTGCTATCCCAAGGTCATATCCATTGCTGTGTTCATTAGCTCTGTCAGATTCCCTGCTAAAGGGCTGCTCCCCTTAGCTTTCTCCAGCAGGCAGTGTGCTGTGGCCAAGGTCCAGCCTTGGCATGGCCTCCCAGGGAGTCAGCCCTCTGCAACCTCAGCAGCAAGCTGGTGGGAGAAGGGTGTCAAAGTTTAAGCTGAATTTCACATTGTAGATTCCAGATTTGCAGTGAAAAGTTTGTTACCGCTCCCACTGGGAGAGTCAAGCTCAACTGTGGTTGGTCCCTGGGGCCAGGCCCCTTGAGTGATATTTTCCATCACAGCATAAAGGGAAAGCACTCCGCTTGTGTCCCTCTCGCTCATTACGGAGCCCAATGATTTGTTTCAACTTCTCCATCTGTGTCACAGAGATAAAGCAATTTGCCTATCACTGCAGAGCACTTGGCGATGGCTGGGTGGAAAGCACGGCGAAGCCAGCCCTCACCTTGCTCCAGCTGTAATATCACGGCTTCCCAAAGGAGCTTAGCCAGGGGAGCTGGCCCTTTCTGACACCTTTCGTCACTTTTGCATCTGCTGGCACGACGTGGATGCTCCTCGGGCAGGCTGGATCTCTGCTGCTCTGGCTGTAGGAGACCTGGGAAAATGAAATATGCCTAGGGGGTGAGGGGAGGAGGGAAGGGACAGGTAGGAAACCAATGCCTGCTATTTTCACATTTTGGGTCTTTCATCATCATTGTAGTTGTAAATGACAGTATACAATTTACCAAGAGATAGAAGTAAGGAGAAAGCAGAGGCAAGAGGCTAGAAGAAAAAAGGAAGAAGAGGTAGAGAGTAAGAAATAAGAGGATTATGGATGCAGTTTAAGGAAAGGAGCACAAGCAGGAATGGTGCCAGACTTTGGAAGCAACAGGGGGACAAAGGAGTGATAAAAAGAAATGGAATCTGGCAGGGCAACAGGGGAGACAGGAGAACAGTTGTCAGGGAATTAGCTTGCAGAAGTGGAAGATGGCTGCTTCGCTGGTGTTCAGGAGTACTGATGGATTAGCAACCAAGGGAACCTAATGTGTTTCATCCAGCATATTTCATAGCTGGGAAAAGCAAGTGATATTTGGGAGAAGAGGGAGCAGGGACTGTTGGCAGCCTTCCTTCTGGGTTCAAACTACTAGCACTCCTAGTAGCGCAGAGAGAGAGAGAGAACAGGGATTTAGGAGTCATTCAGCCTGATGGGACAGCTTTAGAAATAAAAATAAAGGAGTTAACAGATGCAGAGAAACACAAGAGACAGTGAAAAATTGTTTGTCTAACAGGTAGCAAACCAGGGCTTCTCACAGAGGTCAAGCAACCACCTACAGCTGCAGCCTGTGAATAATGCACTGATACTTATTTGATGAAGACATATTTTTTATTTATATGAGCCTCATGAAAATGCATATGAAATTACAGCATCTGCAAACACAAGCAGAGAATCTAGGATGCCTACACTGAAATTAAAGTGACCAAAGGACAGACCCGAGATATTTTGCTTCACATCTGAGGGCCAGAAAATACTATGATATCTGGAATTCAGCTCCTGACTGAGGCAACTCATCTGCTTTTTGGCTAAAAGTCTCTAATCCTGTGACTTGATCCCAGCCTTTGGCCTGGAGAAACACCTGTGTCTCCTGCTGTGCTGTGGTCCTTGCAGAGTTCACCTGGCCAGCTTCTTCCCTTTCATTTCTCCCTCTTCCAAGCTCCAAGATATTTTTCCCTTTCAGTAGTTTTTTTATCCCAGAGCTAATGTCAGGGCTGTGTGCACTGGCTCTCCCTGCCAGCTGCCTGCTCGCTGCCAGAAGGGGCTGCCTCTCCAGGCAGGTAAGAGCAAATCCTTGGGCAACTTCTTGGAATGTTCTCTCAATGGTTTGGTGAGTGTTGGATTTGAAGGCTTCTCCCCCTGTGCAGAACAGGCAGCAGCTGCCCCCCACTGATGGCTGCACTCTCTCAAGGCTTTTCTGGGAGAGGCTTTAGAGGATGGCAGATGGACACAACACAGGAGAGCAAAGGTGAGGCCTGCAGGATCACAGAGACCAGACTGCCCTGTGACCACAGTATGGCCGAGCTGCTGGGGATGGCAGCCGGGGGAGACAGCCATGAGCACAGTCGTGTCTGTGTGGATGGATACCTGAAGGAGGTTGAAGAAAGAAGAGAGGGTGAAGCAAAGGCATTAGCTGGGCACTTCATAGCATCTGTAGCTCCATGCTGCCTTCTTCACCTGCCCTCTTCTGCCTCAGCACTGGGACCCTTGGAAAAGGCAAGGAGCTACGAGAGCAAAACCATGGGGAGCTAGAGGAGTTCCCATCAGCTCTGTAGCCACTCACACCCGGGGAGGTCATGTTCCCAGTGGGCTCCAGCACCAAGTTGTCCCATTTCTCAGACCTGGCTAATTTAAGGTCAATTTAAGGTGGCATTCCTTAGCCTCTCAAATAAGGCACTTTTCCTGACTGATCCCCTGTGCTTTTTATACAACTCTTAATGAATTCCAGGGTTTGACCCTTGTAAAGCTAGGATTAGACAGAATTTTAATGAATATTAGGAGTAATACCTCTAGTTGAAAGATAGGGTCCATCTGAAGTGAAATCTTGGCTCTGCAAGAGTCAGTGAGAAGCTTGCCAATGATTCATTTGAGCCAGGATTGTACCCATTAGAGTTCAGGGCAATTTCAGGGCTCTGGCTATTTCACAGGTTTAAAGAGAAAATGCCACAATTTGTTGTAATAACCCAGCTCCCTTTAATGAGCAAATTAAAGGAAGTTGGTGCAGAACAGGAGGGAAAAACAGGATGGCAAGGAGAATGCTAAAAAGCTACCGTACCAGCAGGGTGACATTCTCCTGGTGATGCTCCTTGCACTGCGACCCAAGCTTGAAAATAGAGTGAGCACCTTCATCCATCATCCATCCCTCTCCTTGCACACCCAGCTCATGTCCAAGTTGTGCCAATCTGTTGTGCCTGGCCTTTCTTGAGTCTGGCTTGCTCCAGTGCATGGACAGCTCTAGCTCTAATCAGGTACTGATCCAAATCACGCTTCCATAGCCTCTGCTTTGCAGCTCCCAGCCATGCTCTTTTATCTCTGCCTTCTTCAGCCCGTGCCCAATGGTACCTGCTTCTGTCTCCAGGATGTGATATCAATGGCTTTATGTCTGTTGGCTTCTTCTTGAATCAGGTTTGAAGTTCTCATCCTCACCTCCCTATCCTTCCTCTCTTTTCTGTTTAGCTTCTGATCATTTTTCCTAGTCCCCTGACCACTCTAGCTCTGAGCTCTCCCAGACACTTCTGCTGAGGCTGGCTTTGTGCTGTTATGTGCAGCATCCCAGATATGCCCTCTACATTTCCCTTTTTCATGTCCATGCAATACCTGCTGCCAGCATACTGCCTGTCACTGACAACTCTGGTTGTTAGAAAATGGTAATTACTTCAGTAATTACCATTACAAATCATGTTGCAGCTGGGTGAGAAACAAGAATAATGCCAATCGTGCAGTGTCTTCAGGGCCCTGCCCTTCCTGCTCTATAGCAGCACTGCTGAACGAGCACAGGGGGCTAAGGCGAGGGCAGAGGTTCGACAAGATTTGGCAGGCAGTTCCTTTGTGGATGGAGAATGGGACTTTGAGACATCCACAATAAACATTGATGAAGGCTTTAGGGACTAGTGAGACCAAGTCAATCAATCCACTGCTTTACAGGTGGCAAAAGTGAAGATGATATGATAATGAAGCTCCAGCTAGTAAGACAGTGTGCTGCTGCTACCAGAACAACCTGCAAGGCACAATGGAGAAACCCTGTGGAGAGGGAATTACAATAATTGAGCCAAATGGCCATGTGGGTGTTTACTGCTCTTGCTTGGTCATCAGGGGGTGCAGTAAATCAGGGTACAGCCTGTGTAAATTGCACTACTGGCTGAAAACAAGTAGAATGCACTTTGGTCCCCCACCTTCCCTGTTTCCAGAGCCAGCAGAGATGCTGCAGGACCCTGATGTTTTGAAAACACACTGGTATGGGGTGCAATGCAGGGCAATGGTACTGGGTTGTGAAGAGCCGAATCAGAGCAACTTTGCAAAGTTGGCACATCGGTCTGGAGCAGAAGATTATTTTTAAAAACATGGGACCTTTGGACCACTGAGAGATACTGCAATAGGGAATGGTGTCCAGCCACCTGTCCTGGACATGCTGCTATAAGATGACCCTGGTTGGGACACCTGAATCCAGAAGCTACATGGTCATTTTGGTGCTCAGGCTGTGCCTGCTCAGGCCCAGAGCTGTGGCCTGAGCCCACAGGGCTGCACATGTGGGTCTCACCAGCTGGTGCAGGGAGGTGGAGGAAAAGGGCGGGCAGGCCTTTGGGGCAGCAATGATGCCATTTGAGCTGATGGGTTTGACATGCTGTATTAGAAATGCATCGATGAGAGAGAGGCTTGTAAAACATTTTTATTTTGTATTCTCACCTTTTAGAAATGTTTTTATGAGATTGTATCTGTAAGTGTCTCACAGATAACAGTATCTTGAGTCAATTGATTATGGCACAGTCCCTCCAAACTATACCCATTTATGTCGTAGCCTGGCACATTCAACACTTGAAATACCTTCCTGTTTATAAATGATCTCTGGTCTGAGGTTGAGGCAGTTAATGATATATCTAAATCTATAACCCTGAGAAAGGACCCAAATAAAACCAAGCAGCTGTATGGACTTTGTGCACAGTTTGCTTTTACGACGAAGCATCCACAAGAAAACAAATATATTGCCCACTTCTCCTTAGATTCAAGCTCCCCACCATCGCCTGCCTCCTTGTGAAAGTACTTTGGAGCTGGTCTGACTCAGTGTGGTACCAAAATGGCTGCAGATGCTGCAGCCTTGTCACAGGTCCAGCTTGGGGGATGTCCTGGGGTTAGAGAGGCAAAGCTGAATGGGCAGTTTATATGACTGCTCTTTCCCTCTGGAGCCCACTGCTATTGTATTTTCGTCTCTGTCTCCAGGCAGTCTCACCTCCCAAGGCTTGTAAGGATCTTCCTCCTGCCAATCTAGCCCCTACAAGGTATTTCAGCAGCTGATGTGAATGAGTATTGGCCTGCTATGGATTTCAGATAGTGCCTCAATGCCACCCATGACAGCACTTGCTCTTCAGCAGACAGAGTACTGTCCTTGTCCTGCTGCAGTGATTGAGAGGGAGTTTCAAATGTAAGCACTTATTTTTGTAGTTTATCACTTTTTGTATAAATATTTCCCTTTGAGATGCACTTTCTCTTGCTTCCTTCAACCCACAGGTGGTATATTTTGTAAAGTTTGATAAGAATTTTTTTGGCTGATCTGTTTCTTCAGATAGCAGGGTAAAGTGTGTTTAGCACCGCAGGTATCTTCCAGACTGTATTTTTTCTCTCACTGCAGTTTGATACAGCAACTCCAGCATAGCCCTCAGCTACTCTGCTCACACCCAGATTCGAAGTTGTCATTATGCTGGAGGACAAATTGGTTATGAAAAGTGGTTTTAAGCTGACAGCACAAGATTTAGCAGGGCCCAGAGCCTGGAGGAGCCATTGCACTGAGAACAGGAGACTCCACAGAGATCCATAGGAAGTCCATCTTGCTGTAGCACATCTGCCACTGCTCCACACCAGGGTTTCTCACCCTTCTCTTCAAAGCCTTATCCCAGGGCAGGTCTGAGCAGCAAGGGTGCTTCCCAGCTACACAGAGGTTTCTGAACAACCTCTTGTGGTGTCCAGCCTGTGACCTTCTGCAGGCTCCAGCAGTCTCTTTAGGACTGCTCATTGTAGTCCCCCACAGCTACGACACCCGTGCATCCCTGGATGGGTGTCATATCTCTACCAGCACAAAAACAAGGCAGCCATTGCCAACAAGCGACATCAGTTGTGCTTCAAAGCCCATGGCAGCCCTCTGGGAAGTGGAGTTATGCTACCATCAAAACATAGCTGTGGCGTAGGAGCCTGAAACTATTCCCCTGGCAGCTCAGTGCATCCTTGGCTCATATCCCAGAGCTACATCTCTCCCATTTTTCCCTGTGACAGGTTGTTCCTGGGGATCTCCTCACCTTTACCTCCCATTTCCTGGCAATTTTTTCCCACCACTCATCAAATTTTGATATAATTTGAGCGTTTTGCCTCTTTGGAACAGAGGCAATGGTCCATTAGCATTGCCTCGGGTGTGCTCACTGTCCTCCAGACCCACCCCAACAGACTGCAAGCAGCCCCCAAAACAGCCTGACTGACCTCATGGGGCAACAGCAAGGCTTAAATGCTGGAGAAGGCTGGCCTGACCATAGGAGCTGACATCATCCCAGAGCCTTGACACTTCTCCTGGACAAGTGTAATGGACTGAGCCCACAAAAGCTGCAGCCTCTGCCCTCAAAAAATTGAGGTTGTCCTCAGTGAGTTGCCACTAGTTCATTCCCTTAATCCCCTGCATTTGTTGCCCCCAACTCGACCATCCTTGTATTGCATCTCTTGTGCAACATTACCCCTTCACCTCTGACATCCCAAACTCCTCCAGCCTCCAGAACCCTGTTTCACAGGGTGAAGGGTCAGTGCTAGCTCTGGTCCCTGGCAAGTACAGACAGAGGCTTGGTGGCACACGGGCTGGTCTGGGTGATGTTGGCTGAGTGGCTTGGGCTGCAGGAGCTGGCGTCCATGCCTGACTAGCACAGATATGCACATCAAATAATTTGTTGGGAGGATGCGGAAAGGGTCATAGGGTTCTAGAAAAGGAATCCAAGGTCTTTCTGTGGAGAGACAAAAATGGAAATTTTGACCTTGTCTAAAGATCAGAAATGGACTGAAGAACCTGGTTTGACATTAATGAGCTGAGAGCAGAAGAATGGCCTCTCTGGAGGTGCCTGCCCTCAATTTATCCATTTTCTCCCTATTAAAATCATGGTACTCCTGGGGATGACAGCTCCAAAGCCCATCTCATTTTGTCATTTGAATGAAGTGTTTGATCTGAGAATTGTTGTTGTTGTTGTTGTTAATATTATTGTTATTATCATTACAGAACTTATGAGCAAGATAAGTTCCCATCCCAAGGCTTTTGGAGTGCAATTCCAGCTTCCAGTTAGTCACAGGACATCAGAATGCTGCTCTTAATGAAAAACGATATGACGCATATGTGGTATGAGTCATTATAATGTTAACTACAGTTACTTCAAGCCCAGACACCGCCAGAATTGCTTTCCTCCCTGAGGATGATTCATGTGCCTCATGTGTGACAGCTCAGTCATTTTTTTGCTTATTCGAGTGAATTTCAATATTTTTTAAGGGTTTGGGGGGCAAAGTCCTTCTGTTACTTTTTGACAAGTTGAATTTCCTTAATATGTTCATAGTCAGTTTCTCAGAGATTTGATACACCAGAAATGAGGAAACAAGGAGAAACCAAGAGATTTGCAGGTCTGTGTGCAGGGGTTGCATCAGGAGGCTGCCCTGGTGCAAGGTCTGCTCCCCACTACAGCCATGAAGTGGAGGGTGGCCTCAACTGCTCAGGAGTCGAGCACAAGCCTCCAGGGGAGGGCAGAGGGATGCTAAAGGGTCTGCAGGAGACTACAGGATCCCAAAGACAAGGATGCAACCCACCACCACCGCTGTGAGCCAGCAAGAGACTGAGCACAAATGGGGAAGGTCCCTGTGGTGCTCATGCAGCTGCTCCCTGATATCTTCATCCTAACCCTGCTGCTGCCTTTCATCCGGGGCTTCAGCAGCCTGGTAAAGCTTCATTTCCAGAGGCATTGCCTCCTGCTAATAGCTGAACAAGGAGGTCTCCAGGGATCACTCTGCCAGCCTCTAAAGACGGTTTATTCAGCAATTAGTCAGTGGGAGACCTGCTATCATGCAAGTGATGGCCACCTCAGGTAGCAGCTGTATTTCCTGGGGTTGGACTAAAACCTTCTGCCTCTATATCACAGCATGGAGACAGACTGAGAGCCCCCAGCTGCTGTGGCTGTCCATGTCCCCACAAGCACAGGCTGGAACATGTCCTCACTCCATGTGGCTTTTTTTGGGCAGAGCAGGACAACTCTGAAAAATGAGAGGGAACAGAAAAAAACAGCAAGTAGAAGAATCTTTGACAAAGTGAACCACCACCATCCAGGCCCTTGTGAGAGAACAGGATTGAACCCTGTTGGCTCAAAGCCAGCTATGGGACATGAGGAGTTTTGTCTTTGTCATCTCCTCTCCAAATATGGCTCAATCCTGCTATTTGCTCCGTGCCCTCCAAGGCCCTAGGGACTACTGGCTGCAGTCTGTACCAGCAGCAGAACCAGCCCTGGTAACAGGAAGGCTGGATCACGTCTGTCAGCCATTGACCTCACTTCTCTCACAATCAGAGATGGGCAAGGTTTGCCAGGCAACCACATGTCACGGACTTCTATTCTTGGGAAGAATTATGTCAAAGTGAACTCTTCAGTTTATGACTTAAATTTAACATAATAGGATGCAGAAGTGCACAGACAGGCCTCAAACACTCTGCCCTGTCCCAAGCACATCTACATTTTTACAGCTGAAGCTCACTGAGCTTTTTTGGTACAGGCTACATGGAAGTACAGATTTGGGGTTGTGTGGCTTTTCCCCCTTGGTTTTCTTTGTAACTCGGAGTTTTACCTTCAACAGTTGCAGAATCACAGAGAATCAGGCTGGAAGGACTCTTCTGAGGTCAGCCATGGCAGACAAGTAGTCCCACCAGCTCAGCATTTTTAAGAGACTGTTATCTTTCATGGCCAGATTTACCACAGAGCTCTGGCTGCGGGCGAAAACAGCCAAAGCATATGGAGCAGCTATTCTGGGTTTAGAGCTGCTTTGCTTTTCCAGAGCAATGCAAAGCAGCTAGACAGCACATAGGGTTCCCTTCCGTATCCCACTCGTCCTCCAGATGTCTGCTGTGTCCCTGAACATATCCCCTGCATGACGTGACTGCACCCATACACACCACCTCCTTCTCCCTCCTGCCCCCTTCAAATCCTTGAAAATCCCACACTGCTCCCCTGCTCTCCCAGATGACACCTCAGCTGGCTCTGGTCCAGGGCCATCAGGTCTGATGGGGACATTTGGGAATCATGGAGGTCTCTTGCCCTCATGAGGACTTGCCCTTTTCCAAAATGACCTCCATGTCCTGTCCTCCCAAGGCAACTGTCCAGGAGAATGGGAGTTTCTAATGCCGTGCAGAGCTGGAGATTCTGCCACATGCTTCAGGCATCCAGCAAGACTTCATAGCTGGAGCAAGAAAAAGGTCACACTGACTGCCTGTTCACAGCATGTCAACTGGGAGCTTAATTACTGCAGAATTCAGGTGCTTTCCAAAAGTACCTCCTTCCTCCATCCATCCTGTGCCAAAGAAAAGTGCCTGACACCTGAATACTGCTCCAGCACCACTGACAAGGGGTAGGAGGTCCCCCCTTTGACATGGCTGCATGAGACACTCAGGGCCGTGGGTGATGGGGAGCGAGGGAGGGGTGGGAAGGGATTCCCTGTGGATTTTACTGCACTGAAGCATTTTAGTCTCCAGCCTCCTCAGAAGACAACGTTTGCTAAGAAGGAGGAAAATGACACTAATTCCAGAAGGATGCTATTCAAATATATTGCAGACACAGGCTTCTCAGGAGCTTTAACTACATTTGGAGTTATCTGTGTTATCAGGTGCTAATCACATCATATCAGAGTCCTGACAAGATCTGATGTTGGGTGCTGTGTTTCGTAAGGGAACTGCATCTTATGCCTTGTTTACTGCTGCCTCCTAAATCGCCAGACTTCCTCATAAACACTTAAGAAACTTCATTCTGCCCTCAAGGGCTTAATACTTCGTTTTTACAGAAGACTTGGGGTTTTTTAACTGTATTTTTCACAATAAATGATCTGGATCTGTCTTCTAATTGAAAAACCTCAACTTATCCATAACAGCTGAGTCATTACCAACACAGTACTGTAATATTTTTATTATTTTCTGTATCCCTCTATGAAAGCAATCTGACAGCATGTTCGGGCTTTTTTTCCTCACCACTGTACATTAACCAGATGGTTTTTGCTCTATTGTCCACAGATACACCCACATAATTTTTTTGCCTTCATGCTTCCAGTTAATTTAGAAATCACTAGTGATTATGAAGCATTGAAGTTGTTCCTTCCAATATGTTTTACCTTCCCCTTGTCCACGCTTAATTTCTTCTCCCATCACACTGCCCAATTAATTAGCTTTGGCTCATCCCTCTGAAGCTCCTCTCTCGTCTCTAGATTTCACTAATCTGATCATTTTTAATAGCTGCAAATATAACGTTAATCTGCTCAGTGCTCCCCACATCATAAATAGGTACTTCAAATCCCCCCACACACCTCGCTGGCACAAGGTGCACTGCGTGCCTCTGACGAGCAAGTCCTGCCGGATGTCCTCTGGTCCTGCTGATGCAGACGCCTGAGCAGCAATGACCAGCCACCTCAAGTGTGGTTTGTTTCCCTTTCATTGTGTTTCTCTCTCTGTTTCTGTTTCTTTGAGGATGCTCTGCAGCTGAACCCTCACCTTTGCAGAGGCCTCCCAGTTATTGGGCGTTTTAGTAGTGTCTGTCCCCTTCTGGCGCGAAATCTTTCATCTCAGCACTTCGCTTGTGATTGTTTGGCAGGAGTTCAGGCTCTTAGTCTTGAGTGATCTGGGGGTTTTTTTGGCCGTCAATAAAGTAATGTTACCAAATTTGTCATGGCATATTTATCTGTTGCTATGTCTGTAGTTAAATGAAGCATGTGAAGCTCAGAACGTATTGGCAGGCAGATTTTAATGTTTTAGAGAACATTATCAAAAACAAAACCCCACCTTCCCATGCCAGGCAGTCCTGAAACACAAGTATAGCCTTTTTCTCTTGTATTTTATGTCTCCAGCAACATTTTTTCTAATTATTTTTTGAAGAGGTGCATCATTTGGATTGTATAACAAGTCCAGTGGGATAGTGCATCAGCTAATATTTAATGTAATGAGATCTCATTTCCTTCTGCTGGATGGATTCTCAACAGAGTCTCCCTTGCAGCTGAGAGCAAAGGGTCGTTTTGATATCCATTTTCATTTCATTCATCCCAGTGGATGCATAAATACAACAAGAAGTTTCAGTGGAGTGGGAGGCTCTGTGCATTCTGCTACATTCCCTTCAGAGTCTGTCCCTTTTCTTTTTCTGGGCAGGAAAGTTTCCAACTGGCAGCTTATCCTCAGTGCCCCAGAAGTGTTTTATCTCTGGCTGACTCTTCTAGGTCACACAGCCTTTTGCCTCATGTCACCTCCCAGGAACACTGCCCATCTCTAATCTGGATTGAATGGCTGCAGTTATAAAAGCAAAGCCCCAAACCACATCACTTAGGCTGGTTTTTGCCATACCTCCACAAGCATGTACATATCTATGTATCATACATTTCTCTTGGAGCCGCTCGAAGTTGAAGAGGCTTTGATTTGGGATGCTAATGTCACCTTCTCACTGTTAAAGCAGGAGAAACAGTGCTGCAGCCCTGCTGCTAAGCAGCACATCTGTACAAGTTGGTGAGGGCTAATCCTCTGCCCCAGCAGGCAACTGCTGCACCTGCACATTAATCCAGGGATGTGTGTGGCTCTGGTGAAGGATGGAGTGGCCATTCTCAGATGATGGAAGGAGCTGGCTGGAACTGTGCAGGGCCAGCTGCACAGGTGGAGGTGACCATGCACACCATGGTGGCAGTGTTGCCTCTGTGAGCTATCCTCCCTGCTCCCAGCCTTCTGCATGTGGTAAAGCCAAGGAAGCTCTCTGGGCCTCGGCGAGCCATGGAGGAAGATGCTTCATCCAGCAACTGAGTTCTCCTTTCACGCTCCCCCAGGACAGGGACAGATGGAGTTTTGAGCCTGTCTCACTTCCCTACACCTCCACAGCCCCTTCATCCTTGCCAGGAGGCTGTCCTTGTGGAATGAGGCCTCTTTGCCTTTAATTACCCCATGCTGGCTGGACAGGGCTGCATGGGATCTCATAACTGAGGCAAACAGCAGGATTGGGAAGGAGGCAGTCAGTGGTGACCACATCCCCACAAGCTGCCAAGGATGTGAGCAGGACCCTTCTGGGGACTTTCACTCGGGGCAGGTGTTTGCCACCAAATCTCTGTTTCCACCCATGAGACAGCAAATCCCACTGACTCCCCTGCTTCCTCACAGGGCTGCAGCTCACCCCACACCCACACTATATCTTGAGGTGAGCACAGCCAGAGCTTTACTTCACACTTGCTGGGACTTTGCTGGAGTTGGAGTCATCAGGGCTGAAGGAACCACTACAAGTCATCTGCTCTGTCCCTGTGTTCCAAGCCACATCCTGAGGCCGCTTCCAAAGTATTCTTCTAATCTGGCAGAGATGCAAAACTTCCTTTACTGCACCCCTAGCCCTTTCCTCTCCGTCCTACTCCCTAGGGACATGGGGACAGCTATTTCCTTCTTAGATTCCCCTCAAGCTATGGTGGCTGTGTCTGGCCACGGGACCTGTTTTCCCTGGAGATCACTCTGTTCATAGCAGCAGCCTTTGTGCTCTGGCTGACATCCTCAAAGACAGCTTCCCTGCTGAGGCCCCCAGCCTGGGGCTGGCATTCTGGGCTCAAATCCTCCCCAGAACTGTGGGACACACAGATTACCCCCAGAGAGGGAAAGCTCCAGCTGTCACTGCTTCTTTGGGGAACACAGGCACTTCAGTCCTGTTCTTAGCCCATATAATCCAGCCCTTATAGCTTTGCAAAAGAGTGTCTCTGCTGCTACTGGAAAGATGTGCAGCTGAGAGCTGGAGCAGAGGGGAGGCTGCCCTGCCCATCTCCTTCCCTAGCCAGTGCCCCAGCCCCTCTGGTAATGGGATCTTGAGACCCAGCTGCCCTGGTACATAGCCCATCAGCCATGGGTCAGTTCAGCTCCTGGAAGGAGCTGGAAGGTGTTAGAGACAAGCCTGGACCTTCAGAAAGTCACCGAGAAGACACAGCGTGGTCCCAAGGGAGCCTCAGTGGGCTGCAGAGGGTGACAGCTGGGTGGTGTTGCTGGTGGACACGGGTGGCTGTGGGTCGCACTGGGTCCGCCTGTCACGGACTGCTCCTGGCAGAGCAGCACGGAGGATGGGTGAAGGCAGGCAGCTCTCTGCCGCTCAAGCAGGTCGCCGTGGCTAGACCAGGCTCCAGCCGCGTGTGTATCTGCCAACAGTCGTCTCGGTGCTGGGTGCTCCTGAGGTGGGGAAAACTGTTAGGGGGACATCTAGGGAGTTTAGGAATAGCAGGGCGTCGGTGCAGGGCTCAGGGAGCTGCCGGAGCGTGAGGGAGCATCAGGGGGTCCCCGGGACATTTGGGGGGTGTGGGGAGGGGAAAATGGGCACAGGAAGAATGGGCTGTTGGGGCTGTGGTGTTGACTCTTGCTGTGCCGGTGCAAACCCGGGGTAATTCCACTGATCGGAGTGATGCCCAGATGTGTGTGAGGCAAAGCAGCCTTCCACCCTGGTCCTTACGGAGCAGGGCAGAAAAACACCTGACTGAGCCAGCAAACGAGCTGGCTGTCCCTGGGGTGCAGCCCCCAGGTCGGGCTGCCTGTCCCCTCAGCACCGGCTCGGGCACCGACAAATCGCTTCTATCCTTTTCCTTTAAACTCTGCTCGCTGGCACTGGGTCTTTCCCTTGCTGGGGGAGTGGGAAGGGCTGTGCCCTGGGAAATGCAGCGATCCGAAGGGAAAGGAGCGAGTTTGTGCCGTGTTCTCGGAAGCAGCGGGAGAAGCAGTCACG
>VZRO01002196.1:120540-154112 GCA_013397915.1 Daphoenositta chrysoptera
GGGGACACCTGGTGGCCGCCTGGCGAGCGCCGGACGCCGGGGACACGGCAACCACGAACACCCTGCCGGCGCCTGTGTGCAGGCACTCCCGGTGGGAAGCTGGGTGTTAATGGAGATGCCTTCTCGGAGGCGATGGAGTTTCCACTGCTCCCCTGTTGATGTGATGGGCGTGGGCAGTGTGTCCAGATTGCTGGCACAGGAGCTGGGACAGGGCGGTGGGAGAGCCCCAGCCCTGTATGGTCCCTGCGACGGCTTCTCCAAAACCAGCCCGGCTCTTCTCTCCCAGCCCCAGGGATGGATTTGCTGATCCTTACCATTAGGAGCAACACCTCAGTTCTGAGCATAGCTGGGTCAGAACACTGCCGCAGAGAAACATTTTTATCAAAGACAATAAAGACTCGATTTCCACCTGGAAATTGCCCAATTTGACTTGTGATCCTTGAAAAGCAGCCCATCACACCCCAATCTCAGAGCAATTTAGTCTCTGTTGGAGCCAGGAGCCCTTTGGTACTGGCTTTCCACCTGTCAGGAGATCAGAACAAGCATTTTATTCAATCCTTTACAGCTCTATCAAACCAGCTGCATCAAAGGTGTGAATCAGATTCTCTACATCATCAGCTATCTTCCTTTCTAATCCAAGTCCACAGGCTTTGTGTCACCTTCTTCCTTCCCTCCTGCTCCTCACCAGCTCGTTCCCCTCCAGCAGCTTCACAGCCCTTTTTTTCTCCGTGTTGGTGGCCAGGGTCCAGCTGGCCTGGCTCAGATACCACTTTGCTTACCCTGCCCCATGCTTCTTGCCCACCATTTCCCTTCCCACTGCTGCCCCTTCTGTGCTCTTTTGTTTCTCTGTGTACCATCTCTGCCGTCCCCATTGGGGCTGTCATGTCTCTCCACCCTTCCCTCCTGCCCCAGATTGAGACCTGCCTCCCCCACATCACCCCCTGGCCTTTCCAGCCCCCAAGGCCACCTCACCTGATGCTCCTGCCACAGCAACCTTTCCCAGGACTGGTGAAGGCTTTGTTACACCCCGGAGATGAACAGCCCCTCAATTTGCATGCTGGTGCTCTGCCCGAGGCAGAAGCAGTGGTGTGAAGACGAGCACCCGTGGGAGGGTTTGAGTGTTGGCTGGAGCAAAACTGCTGTCTGATGAAAGCACTTCCTTCTCCCCTCGAGCTGTGGTTCACCCTGCAGGGCTCAGGGCTGAGACATGGCAGGTGTCCATGCTGCTGCACGGGCTCCTAGGGCTGAGAGAGAGCTTGGTCCACTCCTGCCAGACGCACTGTCCATGAGCTTTCACAGCCCTTCTGTCACCCCCCTCTCCAAAATGACAGCTGCTCTGCCTTTGCTTCTCAGCAGCCTTTGTGAGATAGTTTTCTCTCGGGCAGAATCACAAGCTTGCATGCCCAGAGGCAGAGGTACTGTGTCCTGACAGGACTTGGGCCTCTGCTTAGAAGATCCAGAGCGCCTCCTGAGAGCTTCTAGGAAGGTCTGGGCTTAGGGACAAGTGCTAGACTAATCTCCTATGCTTTCTTCTTCCATCAGGAGTGGGTCCACATCTGTCCTGGGGTATGGCAGCTGTACCTGGCCATGGTGTTGCTTAACATCAGCTGGATCAGGAACAGGTATTCACACTGTCCCCTGCCCTTGGACCAGCCAGGGCATGGCAGTGCAGTGGGACACCAGTACCTGAGGGCACCGACCTCCCTGGTGCTGTCCTGAAAGGGAAAGCCTTCAGCCAGGGTGGGCTAACCTCACTCAGGAGTCTGGGGACATGCATCACAGCCACAACCTGCTAATGAGCCCGGGAAGCAAGGCAGAGTGTTTGCTTGACAGGGCAATTAAATGATGATTGATTCCTGGAACAGCTACTTAATTCATCATTAACTGGCTTATCATAGCCGGCATCTGTGCCAAGGGTCCCTCTGAGAACTGCCTCGGGGGACGTGGTGTGGAGGTGAGATCTGTGAAATACGAAGCTAAATTTGCTACCTCTTTATTCTCATGCCTTATTTTGGCTCCTTTTACCCAGTTCTCGCCTTAAGAAGCTGAGAGTACGCAACGCAGCTGTGCATTTCCCACTCTGCTGGGGACTGCTGCAAGCGGGCTGGGGAGCGCGGGGGCCCGGCTCTGCCAGCTGGTTACAGGAGCAGCCGTGCGCAGGGGGATGCAGTTCGGTAGGGAGCCAGCAGCTGTCAGGCAGCAGCGGAGCTGCAGAGTTCAGCTCAACTGGGGCACTCAAGTCTGCCTCCTCCCAGCTGTGCCCACGTTGTGCATGTGTGCTTGTATGTGCTTATACGTGCTTGTATGTGCCTCCCCGTGCACCTGGCAGCATCTCACCACCACTACCTGCTGCCAGTACTGCCCAGACTAGCCCCATGGGGCTGATGGATATGCACACTATCCAGTCTTGCTGTAATCAGGACAGAGAATGGCCTCGTTTTGACAATTTTGTCTTTTACTGCTTTCTTGCTTTCATCTTCTGACTTCATTCCTCTTTCTCCAAGCTTGGTTATCAACAAGCTTTCTTTATCACCAGGCTTACTTTATTGCTAGGCTTCCTTTTTTAAGTCCCTGTGTGGCTAAATTCACTGTGGGATCCAGATAACCCAAATGGGGTTTGGGGACACCTGCAGGGCTGGTCTGACTCTTTTCCCTGCACATGTGTGTGCAAGGCTGGTCCTCGCCTCTCTGCCAGTGCCTCTCTAATGCCATCTCTAGAGGCCTGATGCCCTTGTGTCCACCTGCAAACCCAGACCATTCAGCTCATGGTCTGTATGCGATGTGCTGGTCTTGGAGACTGAGGAGTGGGAGGCATCTCTAATCCCTCTGGTACTGGGATATCAGTTATTGGAGAGGAAGGTTTCAGCCTGGCTGCATTCCAGCAGGGCTGAGCACACTGCTCTAAGCATGTTGTGACACTGGCCCTCCTTGTCCCCTCTCCACTGCTGACAAATGCCAGGACTGGGCACTAAGCCTGCAGTTGGTGGCTCCTTTGCTTATTTATCAGAAGCACAGTGAGATATTGTTCTGCACTTTTCCCTGTGTCCCTGCAGGTCTGTTAGCGCCACATCTTGCTCCCAGGGAGAGCATCAGCCCCAACTCCCAAGAGTGGAAGGCAGCAAGGAAAAGAGACTTTAGAACAGGTAAATCTTCTCTAATTCCAGAGGGTACAAGACTAGCACAGACTAAATCCTTCTAGCTGTTGCCCTGCCCTGTCCATGCTTTGTGCAGCAGCTCCAAGATCCTGGCTCTGCTCTAAGGACAGCTCCAGGACAGTTTGAGGGACCAGAGACGTTTGAGCTCGCCCTGGGGTGAAGCCTCAGCCCTGCTCAGCCCACATTCACAGACTTCCCCATACTTCAGGAGTTTCTTCCTGTGATTTCTTTTGCTACCCACACTGTTACTCTTCCAAGGTATGTTCAGCCTAGGACGTTTGCTGCCTGCAAGCCCTCGCTGCCTGTTCCCCACAGCCCAGGTCAGTGAGACAACTCCCGCCAGCCAGCCCCTCTGCCATCCTCTGGAACTCAACAGAGTCCCTGCCCAGCAGCAGTCCAGCTGCAGAGATGCGCTCTTCCCACACTGGTTCCCTGGCACCTCCCAAACTGCCTTTTAGGTTTCCAACTCCTCCCACCTCCTCTCCCTTCTTTCCCCGTCCCACGCTCTGTTTCCCAGCGCTTGCTGCTGTGAACGTATGGCTTTTCTGTGCAGCTCTGCTCCTTCTCCAGCCTGTTGCTGAGGACCCGAAGTGAGAAGCACAGCAACTTCCACAGGCAGCACCTGCTGCCCAGTGTCCAGCAGCCTGCACACAGTCCGTCTGCTGGTGTTTCTCAGCACATTTGGAACTGACTTCCTTCAGCAGCTCCCAGCAAGGTCCCATTCCTTCCTACCCTAGCTTGCTGCCAGAATAATTTCTTGAGATGAGGCGTGGATGCTGTATCAAAAACGTCAATTTTCTCTCACTAGCACTGGGCTTCTGCTTTGGCTGCTGCTCTGAAATGACACTTGGTGACTAGTCTCTCCTTACGGTTTTGTTAAAAATTAAGTTATTTTATTAGAAATCTAATTTGCATGTTAAGGTAAGCAAAGAAGAGGATCGTGGTTTCCTTGCCTGAAAACTGGGATGTAGCTTTGAGCTTCTCTGTGTCTGTGCAGAAAATAAAACCATCTTTGCTACAAATATGCATCTCCCTTAAATATTTTGAAAATACTCATGGCCATCTGCTGCACGAGCCATTACAGGTTTTATTAGAAAGGTGGGAGACTGCGGAAGGCAGGGAATGGTTTTGGGAAGGGAGAAGTGAAGGGCATATACCAAAATGCACAGAATTTTAGCACCATGAGAGGGCTTTTGAACAGTTCCATTTTCCTGAGCAGACTTCCAAAACGTGATGACCACTGTCAGAACAAAGCCAATGGACAGGTCCACTTAAAACCATGCATGGCTCCCAAACCTGCATTATGTGGTAGAGTTTGGCCAAGGAAACAGGACCACTTGGGCTTTTCACTCTCTCAAGTCTTTTTCACTCTCTCAAGTCTTCAGTTTCTCTGTTTATATTTCCTTCTTGAGATTTAAAGCCAAGGCGATGTGCTGTCTGTCAGAAAACCTAGTGCACCTCAGGGATTCTTATAGCAGGAAGAAGTGTGACCCTGCTACACAGCATCCTGCAGAGGAGTCAGTGAGCGAGGTCTCTAAGAAGGACAGGAACATTTGGGGTTGGAAGGCAATAAGGTGGCATGGTCTGGGAGCTGGGAAAATGCTACAGAGACTGTAAAACCTGGGGCTCAGGTAGTGAAGAGGGCAAAGTAATTGTTTCTCTCTCCTGGGAACGCTGATACTTCACTGTATTTTTTTTTTTTGTTCCAAGGTGGGTTGGGAAGCCAAAATAGTAAATGCTCCTCTGAAGGAAAGGGGTGGAAATAGTTCATCTCAGAAATTTTAAAGGGAAAAGAAAAACAAAATAAGAGCAGCACAAGGTTTCAGTACTCTGAAATGGAGGAAGGGAGAGGGAGGTGAATTTCCCTGAGGAAGAAACCCATGTTGACTTTTGTAGCTGAGGATCCCATTTGGACTCAGCATTTTCTGAAGCTGGTGGCCCAGAGCCAAGGCTGTCTGGCTGCTGCTGTACCCAGGGGTGGAGCTGGTTTAAACAGTGCTTTGATGTGATGGATCATTTACTTAAAATTTCATCATTTTGAAGTGGACCAAACCCCATGGAGCCTCCCCTTTAATCTCCACATCTTTCTATTCCTCCTCACAGCTGGCTGAGCATCCAACACTCCCACCCCAGCCTAAACACCACCTCCATGTCCTCACAGCAGCCCCCTGGCTTCCCTTGGTGGCTCACTGCACTTGCCCCAGCCCCAGCTCAGCCTTGGATGAGTCCCAGAGAACTTCCCGTGCACCTGAAAGCCAGTTGGGTGTATGTGTAATGTCCAGAGGGATGTCATTCACCGTGCAACCCTCTACTTTGGGAAGTCAGGGAGGCCCCTTGAGTGATTGTCAGTCTCTTATCTACTTCTGTGCTGTCAGTCTTTGTCACAGCACACATTATGAACCAGCAGAAAAGATGCAGTAGGTCCTTTCCTGTCAGGCTGCACACAGCCAACTTAAGATGCATTATAGATACAGCAAGTCCTCATCTTAATCCAGCCTGAATCAGATAACCTTGTTGCAGGGGTGCATCCTTATCCTGCTGCCTGCTGGGGAGATAGCATTCAAGCTGTGCAGAGGTGGGGAGGGGTCTTGTTTTCCCCAGCATTGCCGAATTTTTCTGTTCCCGCTACCCTCTCAACTTTGGCTCTGCTCCCTTGCCTTGCTGAAATAACAGCCCACTCCCTCCCACTCCCTCTGCTCCTGCAGGATCTCCCCACCAGCACCACCACCGGCAGCATGGAAAGCGTGCGTGAGCTCCAAGACCCGCTCTTGGCCAAATCCAATGGACACCTTCGCAGCAGCTATTCTTACCACCAGCATCACAGCCAGGACTACCCCAGTCATCGCTGCCAAGGCAAACTGTATTCCTACATATTCCAAAACACTGGCAGTGCCAGGACTCACCAGCTGCTGGATGCCAGTTCCCTGCAGCTGGCTGTTGAAGCTTTGTACGGCCCCAGTTTCATCCTTGTGAAGGATGAGACCGCTCTCAAGGCCAAGGACAGCAAGATGGAAAGCTGCGAGACCACTTTTACAGAAAGCAAAGAGGCTCCGTCCGAAGCTCCTGAAGGGCATGAGGCACAAGGGTCCTGCCTGGTAGAGAGTGACATCCGCATCCAAACTGTTTCCTATGAGGTGGAGGAAGAGGAGCTCCAGGAGTACGAGGTGAGCAGGGACAGGTGGGATGGCACTAAACTCCTGTGCTCATTCTTTCTGGACATTGGCTCAAATTCTTGATAATTTATTCTCCCTTCTTTACCCAGAACTCCTCCCCAAATCCTACCATCTCCTGCCTCACCAGCCTCCCTGTGCACCCAGTATTTCTTCTTCCTCCTTATCATTTCTGCTCCTTTTTCCTCACTGCTGACATCAGAAGGAGGTCAGCTTCCCTAAGAGCAGCCTGGCTGCCTGCTGCTGGGAGCAAAAGGGAGCTGGGTCTCTGCGGGACCCTTGGGAAATGGGGATGCTTTGACAAGGGCAGCCTGCCGCTGCTGTGGCACTTGAGCTAAAGAGAAACAGCAATTCTTGCATAACAGCAAAATTCACATGCCTGACAGCAGCAGCTGAAAGAAAGCTTTATATATATAAAGACAGGATGAATCCTGCACAGGAAGAATGAAGCTGACAAAGCAGCCTCATTGCTGCACTGTGCCCCACTATGGCTTGAGCAGTGGTGCCAAGGCTGGGAAACATCATGCAGGACCTTGAGAGGTGGGAGAGGGTCCCAGAGCTCACTGGAGCTGATGCCTGATGACCCAGCACTGCTCTGCTGTTTTTGGTGTCAGTGATGTTGACGGTTCAGAGGGCAGCAGGGATGTCCCCACCTCTGCATCCCTTCCCCTCAAAGACACATCACTTGCAGGGTGGTCTGAGGCTGCCCAGAGGTGCCCAAAGGCAAGAGGGCTCAGCACAGCCACTGGCAGTGACTCACTAAGGGGACAGGGCATGCTGCCCCTGCAATGTAGGCTCCACTTCAAATGCTTTCCCTCACTTCCTAAATTAGTTTAGCAGGATATTGATCTCCTAGTCTCTAATGGGGATAAGTCACTTTGTTTAAGTTTGTTTAAGCTGACAAACAGTCAGTTCTGCCAAAGCTGAAGATATTTCAGTTTAAGACTCTCTCTAATGCAGGGAAATCCCAGACCCCCAGCATTTGCTCTGGCAAGGAGCCGAGAATCCATTCCACTCTTGAATTTGCTGAGCTACGTTGTTCCTCACCAAACCATGCTGAAGAGTCTAAAATATTTTTGAAATTTACTCCTTGAATTTGCCAGTGGGAATTGTATGAGAATATGTGACGGGGCCAGGAGGGAGTGGGAGCTGGGAGGCGAGGTGCTGAGAGGCAGCCTGCAGAGCAGCACGGGGAGGTGGGCATGTGCTGAATCCATCTGGTTTTGCAGAGCGACTCCTCCAGCGACAGCGAAAGCGAGGATCATTTCCTGATGCTTCCCCCCCGGGACCACTTGGGCTTGGCTCTTTTCTCCATGCTGTGTTGCTTCTGGCCCCTGGGGATTGCTGCCTTCTACTTCTCCCAAGGGGTAAGGAATCCCTTTGCTTGCCTGCATGTGCCAAGTGCTAAAGCAAGGGCCCTGAAAGCCACAGCGGCCCTGGAGGTGACCAGCACCTTTCTGAATCTAAGGTTCATCTCTGTGCCATGGCTGTAACTCTGAGGGCTGAGACAAAGGGTGCTCCTGGGTGTCTCCACAATTGTTGTGGGGTTGCAACCCCTCCAGTTTTGGTGTGGGCTACTGGAGGTCAGGCTTTTCCTTTGGTTTTTTTGGCTGTACTGGGGCTCTTCTTGGCCCCTTGCCCAGCTTCTCACCCTCCAACCAGGTTCAGGAAAATGGCATTTTCCCACCTGTCCTCCCATTCTCCAGTAATGTGAAGGTTCTACACCATGACCAAGACTGAGGCAGCTCATACCACAGGAGCCAGGCTGCTCTGGAGGCTGGACACAGAGGGGAGCTTGGTGTCCATATCACACTACAGCTCCTCTCTTGCACTTGTTTCTGATGTCCATTGGCTAACCTGTGGGAGCCAGTGCCAGGCTGGCAGAGGCTGGAGAGGCAATGGCCCTCAGGCTGCAGCAGCTCAGAGGAGCTGCTGCTTTCTTGAGGGCTTAGGCCAGAGCCTGGGGTCACTTACATTGCTGTTGACCCAGAATAACTCATGAAGAGCCAGGGGATTTACTCCACATTTGCATAGATGCTGCTGTACCAAGAATAGATGGGGGAAGGCATTAAGAAGTTAAATCAAGAGGATAGGAACAGAAATGGAAAAATATATTTCATGAGTGGCTGGCACAGAGCTGGTGAGAGGCAGGGGAAGCATTAATTGATTAGGATCCCAAGGAGCAGTTGATTTCACATTTTTCCACATAGTGCAAGATAGCACAGTGCACTCCCCACGTGATGTACATGGGTCAATTTATATCCAGCTCCATTTGCTATAATTACCCCTTTGTTCACTCACTGAGGCAAGGACCATATCTTTGTTTGGTGTCTGCACAGCGAGTGCATTGATGCCCACTTGGCAACTTGCTCAAGTAATAGGTAATAACAAGAGCAGCTTGAAATATGGCCTGAGCACTCAGAGAAGCTGGAAGTTGCCATCTTTTTCCAGAGAGATGGGCATCTGTCTCCACTTCTGATTTCATCAGCCCTTCAACAGCAAATAGGCTTCAGCTGAAAACCTCATGCAGGAAAAATCAGGTGGCAGCACTGCTGTACCAACAAACCATGCCATCCAGAGTCAGCTCCCTGAGCCTTGGCAGTACTCGTTACAGCTCTGTACAGGGTGCACTGGTATCTGCTCAGTACCACACAGCCATCACCCCATGCACTGAGGTCTTACAAGGGTCCAGCCACCCACCCACAGCTCTGGCTGAGTGCCCAGATGGGTGCTTTCAGACAAGTAGCTGAAGCCCATTCTTCCCTTGGAGGCAAAATCCACAGGGAAATGTGTGCACTGCTGTTCTGAGCCCTCCCTGACTGACAGACACCTTGCTGTCTGTTCCCAGCCTCCATGGGGTGCAGTGGCCAGACAAGAAGCACTGACTCAGTAATGAAAAAACTGCATGCTGCTTAAAGGCCAGGTTGGTACAGCTGTGAGCAACAAGCATTTCTTCTCCTTCCAGACCAGCAAGGCTGTCTCCAAAGGAGATTTTCATCTGGCCAGTTCAGCTTCCCGCCGAGCTCTCTTCCTTGCTGCGCTCTCCATAACCATTGGCACAGGAGTGTACATCGGGGTGGTGGTAGCACTGATTGCTTATCTCTCAAAAGGGGGCCACGTGTAGCTGCCAGCTGCATGTCACAGCCATCCCTGGCCGCTGACCCTTCTGGGACTGAGCTTTCCTGCGGAGCACAGAGCACCAGTGCCTGCAAGGGCTGCTTGCACAGCAGGGCCCCGGCGTGGATGTCCTGTGCAGGTTGTTTCCCCTTTCAGACAAACAGTAACCCCTGTTCTCCCTGAGGCTGTGGGGTGCGACCATCTAACAACAGGGAATTGAGCACCAGCCTGGCTGCTGGGACAAGGAGGAGCACATTTGCCTGGTGGAAGATGTGCAGGAGAGAAGCCGCGTGACCACCCCGATCTGGGGCTACAGCTTCCCTTCTCAGCCCTGCAGCTGGGAGATCCGTCGCTTGCCCAGGCTTAGCCCATGAAGGGCACACACAGGGAGAAGAGGTGCCAGGGAATGACTGCTGCTTCTTCTGGGAGGCCAGAGTCCTGGCGGGGTCTCCAGACTCCTGTGATGGGGACGACATTCTCACTTCAGTGCCATGGGGTGGCCTGACCCCCCCAGCTGGGGTGGCCTGACCCCCCCAGCTGCAGTGAAGTAGGAGGACAGAGCATGGACAAGGCCAAGGGACATGCTCTCTGTATCCCTCTGCAGACAGACTCCTGATCCACAGGAGAACATCCCAGTTGCTGGTCTATCCCAAATCAGAAACAAGGAGGAAGGCAGGCTGGTGGTTGCACGCTGTCTCTCCCATTGTTGGTGCAAGCTGGCAAAGACAGCAAGGTTTTCTCTGTGTTAATAGTGACTGCCATGATGATCCCAAGTCAGAGCCCTCATAAGGCTGCCGTCCCAAAGTGCTGGGCCCTCAAAAGATTTGTAATGGAAACCTCTACCTAAGAAGTGTCCTGGGAGGGGTGGTGTCCTGAAGGATTCCTCTCCTTGCACTAAGTCAGGGCCCTGCACACAAAGAGGGATGGAAAGAAAAGGCTGACAAAACCTGCAGAGTCTGGGGTGGGAATACTGTTTGTGAGGGGACGAGATCCAGACAAGGAAGAGATGTGGAAGGAGCCTGAGACACGGGGTGACCTCAACACACTCCTTTCCATGCCTTGGAGAGAGGTATCTCCATCCATCCAAAAGCCTCTGATAACCAGGAAATACCAAGCATCCCTGCCATACATCTTACTTTTGCTTATTTGTATATTGTCAGCAACACATTAAATGCTTCAGAGGTGGGTGTGAAGGCAATGGTTGCCCCAAAGGGCTGGCATTAAGCCATGCCTCACCCCCACTCTCCAGCATCCACCTTTGACCATCCCTCCTCTCCCTGGCTCCCCTGTTGCCTCTTTCCCTCGTGTGCAGGAGACTGCAGGCAGACTCTGGGCATCCCTCACCCCCTTCCCAGAGTTTCTGGGCAGGCTGCAGCCAGCTTTGCAAGAGAAGCAGCATGTTCCTCCAGCTGGGTGCCATTCAAATGTACATTTCATCCTAAAGAAGCATGTTAATGTCTGCGATTGCCGTTGTACTTGAGCCATAAAAGAAAGAAACAAATCAGAGACCTGTACAGAAGCTGGTCTGAAAGTTCCCATTATGTTTTTTAACATGGAAGAGGTATTAAAAAAGCAGGAGTAAAGACTCTTTTTATAAGAATGTGGAGCTGGCTATCGAAGAGGTGAGCTTCACAAGAATGCTGTGCTCACTTAAACCTGGAGGTGTTTATGCTGTTCCTGAAGGAAGTTATAATCTACCTGGTGTCTGGGTATCTTGGGGGGAGATGTATTTCAGTGGGCAACTACCACTGAGAGCAGGATGGTGATTTTTCCTTGTGTGGTTGGACAAGAATTAGGGAGAAAGAGAGACCGGAGCATCTGTGTGTAGTAGAAGTATAAAATAAAATGTGCTTGAAGAGGGGCAGAAGAATACAAACATCAGGAGGAAATAAGCACATCTTGCTTCTGAGGGCAGACAGAGAGGCAGAAGGAGTAAGAAGGAGCAGACTCACCCAGCACCCATATGATGGTTTTCATTCCCCTCTCCTGCATGTGCTTCCTGGATGTCCATCTCTCCAAATAACCAAGCAAGAGCATTATTTCAGGAGAGGGGACATCTGTGGGTGCATCTGCAGCAAGGGTGACCAGCCCCACCACCCCCCAGCTCAGTGCTGTCCCAGCTAAATCCCTCCTCATCTCTCCCCTTCAAGCACCCCCAGATGGGGGGCAGGGGTGGGGGGCCCCTGCTGATTCTGGTCCAGGCAAAATTATTTGGACTGCTAGACCAGAATCTACAATAAGATACAGCATTTGCTTCCGAATTTGTAATCCTTCCAGCTGGTTCCCTCCAGGGGTTTCCAGGGGTAGGGGGTCCAGCAGTCCTCAGCACACTTCCCATGGGCGTTCTATCCCTCTGAACCCCAAACTGCTTCTTTCTTTTTTTAATTGGTGATGCATGGGGAAGGACCGGGCTAAAGGGCCGACAGAATTAAAGTGTTTTCCACTAATAGCCTGAATCTCTGATGAACTTGTCAAAGGGGGGGAGAAGGGGCTGTGCCAGAGCATCCCTAAGGGGGCCATTATGCAAATGGAGAAATTAGTTGGAAACAGCCTGAGGGGAAACATGTGAAAATTGAAATCCGAGGAAGAACATGATCACTGCTGAATAACTTATTATAGACTCACAGCGTCTGCTGTAGCTGCCTAAGCAGAAGGGAAGGAAGCAAAAAGGCAAAAAGGCATTACTGAGTCAGTCAAGGAAGGTTCAAGCTCCAGAAATTTCATTGACCTTAAAAAAATAATAATGGTAAACTAAACTCCACCAGTGGGTGTGGAAGAGGTGACTCTTCACCCCCTTCCTCCTGTCCTCTCAGAGAAGGGGTCCCTCTCCCAGCCAGTACCCTCAGCTCTGCAGCAGAGCTCTGTAATGGTCCAGATCCCACAGGGGATACTCAGAAATTTGGGGGAAAGGAGGAATAGCCTCAAGTTCTGGCCTGGCAACATGTCTAGCCCAGAAAGGAGAAGGAATGCAGGGAGCCTGGCAGGTCACTGCTGTGGGAGGTGATGTGAAAGGCAGAAAGCTCAGAGATGATCTGTCTGTGTAGAGGGGCAATGACGAAATGAGATCTCTGGTGGCTAATGAGGGAGGCTTTGGGGTTCTCTGAGATGGGGGTGGAGGAGGATTGGTAAAACAGTGATGTCCTACAAGGTTGTACACCACAACCTGCTGTCCTTCTCTGCGTCCCAGATCTTTCTAAAAATAATCGCAAGTGGTACTGAAGAGTTCCATGACATGGCAGAACAACTCCCTCTTCTCCATTCACGAGTAATTTGTTCTCCATGATTAGGACGTCTGTTTGTAACCAAGTTCCCCACCAGATGGCTGCAGGTGCCTGTCCCTGTGAACACAGGTGCTGTCTGGCACTCTCAGCACGGGCACGGGCCTTCAACCCGCTGGCCTCAGCAACCCTGTACCATCGCCCTCCTGCCCAGCGCTCCCCAAACGCCCATGCCCTGGCTCAGTTGTCCCACCAGTACTACCAGCCTTCATCCTAAGCCAGTGACACTGACAGACACAGAAAGTCACCAGAAAGCCCATTCCCTGCCCCCTTCCCCAAGTCTGTGCATTAACACCCCTCTCTCGTTTCACACACTCTGTGGCTTTTGGGTTGCAAGAAGTGCCATGACCAGGTGTCCCAGACGCCCTCCTTGCTGTGAGGACAAGAACTTGGAGACCAAGCCAGCCCCACTCCCTGGACTGGTTGAACATCCCCTCCCTCCCTCCCTCCCCTGCTTTGGAGATGCTCCTTGCTCAGCCAGGATCTCAAAGCAGCACTGTCTGAAGTGCATTGGGATTTGGTTTCTTTTTGCAGCAGTGGAAAACACATCATCTTCCAGCTTGAGCTCCTTTTGTAACCTCCACAGCATCAAGGTGAGCACTTCCTGTGGGCCTTTCTCTTCAGAAGCAGCTAAGGACAGAGTGGATGGAGGCTGTGCCAAGGGTGGGGGTGGCCTTTGAATCCTACCTCCTTCTGGGATGCAGCCAGGAAGAAAGCTGCTGAGGAAAAAAGCACCAGCACCTCAGCACGGATCTGAGCAATCAATACATCTGAGCTGTTGCCTGCTCTGCTCCCACTGCTCGCCCCTCGGCAAGTGCTGTGGTGTGCCAAAACAGGCTCACTGGCTACAAACAGGAGCTGGGAAGTGGTGAAGGAGGATGCTGGGATGGGGCCACGCTGGATCTCACTCATCTCTCCACAGGGATGAGGTGAGAGGATGGAGAAGGGGAAAGAAGCTGGTGTGGTTTGTGGGGGACTCAAGACCCCTGTGGGACACTGTCCCCAGCCAATAGGATCCGCTAGGACACTGGTCCTCTCACACACCCCCAGCCAACCTGCCCCTCCTTGGGGTCAGCCCCAAGGTGGGTGATGTGGAAACTACCAGAGCAGGACGTGGGGTGTCCTTCCTGCCGCACTCCCAGCACCCTCACTCCCTGAGAGGACAAAGCCCCTTGCAGGGGCAAAGCCTCCACCTGCTCTTCTCACCAGCACCCATCAGTGGGGTGGGATTGCAAGCATACTGGTAGAGCAGAAATGCCTTTATTTCGCCCCCATCTCTCCTCTGGAGGATGGTGAGAAAAGAGACACGGGGAAATAAAAGCAGAGCAAGTCCTTTGGCTCACTTAACAGCATAGTCAGTGTTTTCCCTTCACAGTAATCCAGTAAGGAAATAGCTAATTATCTGAGACAGGGCAAATTTTTATTTCTATCCAAAAAACCTTTAAAAATCATGTAGGAGTGCATCTCTTCACCTAGTTTTTCTTTTCCTCTTTGCTCCCCAAAAACAGCCTGCAGTGGAGAGAGCATGGGGAGGCACAGCCTGTGGCAATGCCATGTCTCCTGGGGCTGGCAGGAGAGGATTTTTGCAGAGAGAAGCCAATTAAGAGCCATCACACAGGCAGGCATCAGATACTGGGAAATCAGGAGCTTCATAACCTCTCCTCTCACCCCACATGCAGGCACCAGCTCACTCTTCCACAGACTGCAGTAGCCACACATGCCAGAACACACTGCTGGGGTCAAGCTGTCCCCACAGGGCAAGGGGACAGGTGGTGTCAAGAGGGGACAGAGCACTAGGTGGGGACACGTTGCTAGGGACAAGGCATATGCTGTCCCCATGGACACTGGTGAGCCACAAGGCTTGCTGTGATGCCACGGGAGGGCTTGGTTAGTCAGGGCAACACAGGAGGGTGTTGGCACCACCCTCTGCTGCTCATCTATCCGTTGTGGTGCCAAGGGACTGTACCCCAATACAGCCCCCTCTCCACTGTTCCACTCCTTGTCCTGGTGGTGTCCAGGCACAGGGACATTTGGGGACCACATCTGCAGGTGTGCTGCTCCTCTGAGCTGACCCTGGTTTTGCTCTAGTTGATGTCTGGGCTGGATCTCAGAAGCAAGGAAGGCCTTTGCAGATGGACCACAAATGCCCTTTAGCAGGTGTATCTTAAACATGCAATTTAAATATTCTCACTAATGGTACTTCAGAAGCTTTGGAGACTTAAGACTAACAAGTGTCCAAGACTAGCAAGCACCCAACTTAGGAGTTCCTAGGCCAGACAGGACCTGTGTCTCCCCACCCAAAATGAGCAGGATCTCCCCTCAGGCCAAGCTCCCCTGAGCAGAGAAGCTGGTGCTGCCCCTCCAGCCGTGCCAGAGAGCAGGATGAGATGGGGGAAGCAGTGGAAGAGCCTCTCTTCTTCCCCCACCCTGCCCCACTCCTGCCCATTTCTGCTCAGGAGCTTTTCTGGCTGCAGGGATGTGCTCAACTTGCTCCCATCCTCTTCCCAGCAGAAATGTCCCCACTCCACAATTGCTCCATCTTTACTTTTAGAGACACAATGTTTAACCAGTTTTTGATCCTTTCGGTATTTGCTGACTTCATTTTAAAACAAATCTTGTTGCTTAATCAAAATGTCAGGCAGGATCAATCCCAGTGTCTCACAGAAGTCAGAATGCAGAGTGCTGCCTTCTCCCGACACAGAGAGCTGAGGGACAGCCCCATGGGCAAGGGATCCATCCTGCCACCCAGGCAGGCTCCCTGCCCAGACTCACGCCGTTGCAGAAGTGCCATGAAGATACAACTTTATTCTCAAGCACCTGAGCTTGGCAGGAGGTATCCATGCTGCCACAGCTCTCCTACTTTTCCCAGCACTACAGTTATTGAAGTGAGGGAAAAGGGATAAGGACATAGTAAAGGAAGATGCCAGGAGAGGAGAAATGAAATGCAAATAAGTGCAATATCTGCTGAAATGCCATGCTCAAAGTAGCATATCAAATCCAGGCATAGGCACCAACCTCTTGACAGTATTAGGCTAGAAAAAGGGAAGTTTTCCTTCCTGAAGTGCTTTCATACCTGAGCACTTTCTCCAAAACTATTTTCCAGATGTTGACTATGCTAAAATAGCATTACACTTCAGCTTACTTGTTTTTTAGAAGAGGAAAAGCTAGAAACACTGCATCTGGAGCTTGGCCAAACTGTTGGGATAGAACCACACCAAGAGTTGTCAGGTGGGGGCTGGTCCAAGAAAGCTAAGACAGGTATTAACGGGCTGTTGATATTTTAGATCAGTTGAGCTGGAAGGCAAGATCCTTGAGGATCTATACGAAGACTGATCTTCATATTTTCACTAGCAAGTTGGCATAGGAAAGAGGGGTACCTTAGTGTCATTTGCTAATGAGACAAATTTGGAGGGTTTTGAAATACAGAAGAGTTGAGAAATTGGGCTACCTTGAAGGCAAGGTATGGTGGAGATGGGATGAAGTGCAGGGAAATGTGATGAGGGGTTGCCAGCAGGAATTGCTGCAGCAGGCAGGGAGGTCCTCAGCTAGCAGCAACCAGGGAAAGGCCTGAGCCATTGCTCCAACATGAAAAAAAACAGATCTAATGTTTGGCTAATTGGTTCAGCAAAATTATTCCTGAAGCATAATGGCAGGGCAGTGATGGGCCACAGCTGGACTCCAGAAGACATTTTCAGCCACAGCACATGAGATGAATTTTAATGGAAAGGAGGCAGAGCAGGTGGTAGAAGAACAAGAAACAGGACCTGGCAGTGGCTGGCGTAACCTGCTGGGACAGAGGCAGATGGTTCCCCACAAATACCCCTGGGGCACAGGAGGAAGAAGATTCTGTTTGAACAACTGAATTGGCTTGGCAGCACCAGTTGCTTGTAGTCTGGACCTATGGAGGGAACTGTGCAGGGGACTGATAAAAACTATCCCTCTTCTTTTCTTTTCCCTCTTCTGATCTTTTTTCCCCTCCCCACACAGATATTCTTGATAATGAATTGCTGCTATGCTTGCCAGCTCGTGAGCAGTTCTGAATGGTGGCTCTGGCTTCTCTATCTTCCTGCTTCTGCTACTTCTCCACTCTGATGATCCCAGCAAAGCACAGGAGCTATCCTGTGAAATGCAACCCTTTCACCACCTTGATGTGCTTCTAAGAGCAACACTATTGTTCTTTGCACCAACAAACCAGCTGCTTGTGCAAAATTTGGAGGCAAAGCTATGCTTGAGCTAACATGTATCAGCTAAGTGCCTCAAAGCTTTGCTTGGGCATAATCAACTATTCCCTCAGCACCTAGGCAGGCTCTGCTGCACTGCACTGCCCACCTTCCACACCCCTCCCACGGATGCAAATGGTATGCCTTAGGGGCAGGGCAGAGAAGAGCCCTAAATTACAGGTAAGTGAAAGGTCGCCATGTGCTTTGCAGTCCCCCAGCCTCTGCTTTTCAGTCACCTTTTAATTTTCATCTTTTCTAGGGTCAGTATTTATAAGCACCTGTCTGTGAGGGAGTTTAAGTGGCGCCTGAGCTAAACTTCACTGCCCGAGTGCAAAGGGAGAGATTCACCATCTGGTGCCTAGCAGTGTGATGTGGAGCAGAGGCTGCCTCAAACTCATCTCCCACGACCAGCTCAGGGTGAGAGCAGCATGACATTTACAAATCAAGTGCTGCAATTTCCCCCCCATTTAAGCTCTGGTCAGCCACGAATGACATCAATAACTAACAAGCACCCACCATTTAGGTGGTGCCAACTGGCAGTGACCTGACATGGCCTGCTGCCACCAAGGCATAGGGAGGGGGATGAGTATTATTTTCCCCACCATGCCCCATCCAGGCATCCAGCTAAGGGCAAGAAAAACATTATACCTAGCCACCAGAGCTTCTACAAATTGTCTTGCACAGGGCTGTGGAGCCCAGTACCCAGAAGAGATTCATCCTGCAACTGCCCAGGTGTGATGCATGCAGCACTCCCTGTTCAGGAAGAGTTGGGTGATGTTTAGCAAGAGATGCCATTTCTTCATCCTGCAGAGCACTGGGCCACACCACAAAGGCTCCCCCAGGCTCTCCTGATGCCCACCTGCCTCCAGCAGCAGCTGACCACCACCCATTGTGCTGTGCCGTGCCATGCTGGATGCCCCAGCCCTGCTGTCAGGCACAGTCTGCTCAACCTCAGGGCCACCCAAATAGGGCCCACGTTGGCACCCACTGTCAGAACCCCCTCCCCCCCCCCACTGCTTCCCTTGGCTCAGGCAAGGAGGGGAACACTCTGGGGGTCTTGCATCCATTTTCACTGCTGCTGCTGCAAACACCACTGCTGCTGAAAGCAGCTATCTCCAGCCTCCAGCAGTTTGCAGACATAGGTAATCTTTCTGGAGTAATTACCAGCTCACTCCCTTAGAGGAGTTCATGGATGAGTCCTCCCTGGCAGCTAATTACTTCAATTACTTCCTGACACAGAGCCCAGGGCTCTCTGCAGCAGCACACAGCACTGCTTGGCTGCTCCCTGCTCCTTATGTGCCTCCCTTCCCAGAGCCCCTCCTCTGGGACCACAGAGCGCATGCTGGAGTGGATGGGTAGTGGTGAGATCCCACCATCACCAAGACAAGGAGCTGAATGGTTTAAGAGATGCCCCAGAAGCTGGTTGAACACTGCTGCCCCACCACACAACAACCCTGAGCACCCCTTTCTCCTGCAGGCTGCTGCAGAAGAAAGCTCAGCAGAACTTTTTAGCATAGGGCCCCTCTGCCTAGGAGGCTCACAGGGAGTGAAGCCAGACTACATCAGGAACAGGACTGGGCTGCAGCAGCCAGTGAGAGGTTGCAGACACCTTAAGGAAAAACAAGGTATTTGCGAGTTGGTTTGGGAGGAGGGGGTGGGAGGGAGAAGGGGGATGGGCTGAGGACAGACACACCCACATGTGTTATGGCATCTTCTCTTAACATGGTCACCAAAGCTCCTAATGTCCTGTCAAAGGCCTGAGGGTAAGACAAGACTCGGTCCTGCTGACCCAGCCTCAGGAGCTGACCTTGTAAATGCACAGCTTGGGAATCTCTCCCCCCACATCTGTAGGTTGCTCGGCCTTCTGACAGCTTCCTGGGAAGGAAGCGCAGGTACTGCAGTTGTCACCACAACCCTCAGTGGTACCAGCCAGCCCCAGCCATCCTACAGCTTGGTCCTGCACAGCCATGCTGACAAACACCACAGGAGAACTCACACTAAGGGGATGAGGGTTTTTGGAGTCAGGCATAGACCTCCTCAGCCTTGCATCTCAAGATGCTTACAGGGCAGAGGTGCAAAGAGCTGGTTTCAGCCTCCCAGCACACCACCACCACTTCAGGGCAGAACCACCAACATCTCAGGCATTGTCTCGGCTTCCCTCCTGTCACACAGGGCTGTGCCCATTGGGTTATCTCCAGTCTTGCACCTGATCTGGTAGGCAAGCCCAGGACTCTTACCAGCGAGAGCACAGCTCCAGCCAGGCCTCCAGAGAGGAGGGATCAAGCAGCAGACAGTCCCCACCAGGAACCAGAAGAGGACCTCAGGAGCAGGTATGGAGGTGTGTACAGGCTCTCCCTGCCCACTATACAGTTTTAGAAAGCAGAGAGGGAGGGGAAAGTCTTGCCTGGAAATCATGCAGTGAGAGCGAGAAACCACACAGGACTAGGAGTGGAAGAGTCTTTATTGCTTTGGTTTCTTACAACTGAGATATACACATCCATGTTGCTTGCAGCACAGTACAGGGGATGCAGGGACACTGGGCACACAAGTTTCAGTCTCTCTGCATTTTCCTAGACATCAGGGAAGAGAGACTCTAGAAAAGTAAGGCAGCTGCCAGCTGAGAGAGTAAAGGTTTGTGACAAAGGTTATTGCTACAAGACCTGAAAGGTCAAGGACAGCTTCTTCAGAGCCTGCAAAAGACACTGACTCCTAGTTTAGCATTCCCAGCATACAGATTACAGTGAGGACACAAACAAGTCCCCTCATCTACCAGCCTCTGCTCCATCTAGGGACGATCAGGGCAGCCAGAGGTAGGTATTAAAAGCCAGAGATTCACTGGCCCCAAGTAAAGCTTTTATTCTCCTTAGCTGGGAAGAACCCAGACCAAAGACGCTTCTTACATAAAGCTGAGCACTCCCCAAACCTCTCATCTAAGCTGCAGCAGTACTACTCTGGTCACTGATGAGATGCTGGGCACCTCCATGCTCATCCTGCACATCCACATCACTTGTTCAAGCATTGGCCTGCAGCAGAGAGACTTTCACATCCTCTGTCTCATGAGGCCCAGCAGCATCCCATGGCACTGGCACAGTACTGCCTCCCTTGCTCATCCTCTGAGCACAAAGAGAGGAAAATTACCTGGCCCCTCTCCTTTGGGGTATTCAATGCCTTCTCCCTCCACTCCTCCAGCCTCTGGGAATAGGCACTATGAGGATGCTCCCATAGCCGATTGAACCACACAAAAAAGAAAGCCAGAGACTAGGAACAAAACAAAACCAAACCAAACCAGAACAAAGATTAGTGAGGCCCCAACCTGGGCACCCCAACAGAGAGCCAAAGGGCACATCAGCAGCAGAGCTGTGGCCAAGCCAGCTGGCAGTTGGCACTCAGGCATCCACCAATGTCAGCCCATCATGCAGGGCACGCTTCCACATGTAATAGGTGGAACGGGCTGTGAGTGGGAAGCGAGCACTGAACTCTTTGTAGGTTGGGAAGGTCTTTGACTCAAAGCGCTGCTGCAGGAACAGCTTAGCCTGTGCCTTGAATTGGGCAGTGGCGATCACATCCATCACAAACATCCGGCTGTTGGCTCTCTCCGACACGGCACAGCCCGAAAGGGCGGTGCTGCACGGCATGGCAGGCACTGGCTTATCTACGTGCTTGGTGGCTGCCTCCAAATGGCACTGCGGTTTGAGGCCTGGCTCTGCTCTTGGAGGCGCCAGGGAAGCCACACGGTTCAACTGCAGGCTGGAGCTGCTCCAGGGCAGACGATGCTGCCAAATGGCCTGGCCACTGCCCTTCCAAAACCAGTAGGCTGTGGAGGAAAGAGATGGATAGCGCAGGCGGTACTTGCAGAATGGCAGCTGCCATTGCTGGACCTGCCTCCTGGCCACATCTCGCAGCTGTTTTCTCCAGCAGAGAGAAGGTTGGAGCTGCAGCAGACTCCTGGGTGCTGGCCGGTCTCCATTCCTTCTCTTCCTAACAGACACACTGCTTGGCTTCAACTGCAGGAATGGCTTTCCTATAGCTACAGTCTTCTGGTTATCCAAGGGTGACTGGGGGTGTTTGAAGTTGGGGTTCTCCTTGATTGCTTTTCTTCGCCAGTTATAGTAAGTGGACCTGGAGATGCCAGGGAAGCTGCGTTTGAAGCATCTGTAAGGCACCAGAGTGTTCATGGAAATGCATTTCTCCAGGTAGGATTTGGCTCCTTGCATAAAGACTCCTGCTTGAATGGGATCCAGGGAAGGACTTGATGATTTTAAGCTCCCCTGTGGATTTTCTGGCTCATTCACATCAGCCTTTTTAGGGACAACCCTGTGAAGCTCCTGCAACCTGTGGGCCTCAGACAAAGCAGAGGCATCACCATTAGCCATGCTCTGCATCTCATGCTTCCAGGCATAGTATGTGGATCGGGAGATGTCTGGAAACATTTGTCGGAAGTGCTGGAGGGGGATTATATTGCCCTCCTGAAAGCAGGACTGGAGGAAGTGTTTAGCTGCAAACCTGGCAGCCGCTTTCTGCCGGTGTTCACGAGACTGGCGCTTCCAGCGGTAGAAGGTGCTCTTGGTAATGCTGTAGCGGTCACGCAGGTTGGAGTAGGTCAGCTGGGGGTCACTGTTCAGCAGCTCAAGGGTCTTCATGGGCTGGACAGGAGGCTCTGGTGAAGGTATTGTGGGTTCCAGCTCCTCCAGGCCAACCACGGCCACAAAGTACTGCGCTTTGAAGACCTGCTGGGAGAGCTGCTGCCCGGACCACATGATGTGTAGCGTGGAGGTTCGTGGGCCGCACTTCCTGGGCCGGATGAGCCGGTTGAAATAGGGTCGGATCTTCAAGTTGCGCATAGGATAGATGGAGTAGATGTTACACTGCAGTACTGAGGCAAGAGCATAGACATGCCACATGTTGGCAAAGGTGCCAGGAAAACAGGTAGCTTTGATATCAGCATCAAAGATGGCTTCCAGGATAGCCATGGGGAGGCTGGTCATCTCTGGAGTCTCCTCAGTGCAGAGGGAGTAGCGGGCAGCCTGCAGCATCACTTTGGAATCAATCATGCCACTCAAGTAGTATTGCTTGTGCAGCAGCATCTCCACCACAGTACGCACCTGCAGCTCCAAGCTGAGGCTGGGGTTGCCCCAGAGCAGCACACTGGCAGCCTCAAAGAGGCGGTTTCCCTCACCTTTGCAAACGAGAGGCAGCATGTTACTCGGGGCATCCTCAGGATAGAGGCTCCTGGCTACCCGGTCAACCTCCAGCTCCTCTTGGAACTGACTCCCACAATAGCCAGGCAGGGAGAAAGATGACAAGGTCCTCTCTGCCTCCAGCGCAGCACTGGTGAGGCCCTCCAGGCCAAAGCATTCGGTGGCTTCCTGTAGCTCCTGCAGCACAGACTGCACCAGCTGGTGCCTCTGGATCATCCTGAAGGATGGCAAAAAGAAAAAAGTCACTGGAGATGAAGACAGTGCACACTCCAGACTGGCAGCAGCCTGGCCTCCAGGTCTACTTCCTGCCTAAAGGGCAGGACAGGGGAAAAAGGGAGAGGAAAGGCCACCACACACATTCCAAGGACAAAGGAGGAAGCCTTGGTCCTCACCAGGCAGACCTGGGAGTGGGACATGGGCTCAGCTTGCTCACCAGTGACCTCCTGTGGGCAGCATATATGGCACACAGCCTCCGCCCAAGTGAAACTAAGGAGCGACTGCACCCATGGGGTGGGAAGCCAGGTCACCTCCCACCACCGCATGCCTGGCTTTGCATCTGGCATCACCCCTACACCCACCTGTCCCACTAGTAGTTCCATCATTTCCATTTTACCACTCCCCTACCAGCACCCGGAGAGGAGAGTTTCCCTCAGGGAAAACGTTTGTCATCTCTGCAGGAAAGGATCTGTGACAGAACCACACCGTGTGGGGATATGGATGCACCTGGCTCAATCTGTTCAAGCTCAACAGAAGAAGGGGCAAGCAGCTTGGCCTCTCCCTCAGAGCAGGGAGCACCCGGCAGCTGCACCCACTGTATGCACCAAAAACTGTCACAGAACCTGGGATGGAAGTGACAGAGCCAGCCCAAGCCACGGCTACTGCTGCCTGAGCCGACACTAGATGTCACTTGCTGCTCAGCAGACACACACCACCAGCCAAGGAGAAGGCACAAAAGGAGAGCTTCTCCTAGATGAGCTACCAGGCAGGAGGTAACCCAAAAGTACAGGCAGAGTGCAAGCACTGAGTGGGTGTTTCAGAGTCTGTACAGAGTGCTCCTCCCTGGTTGAGCCGGTCCCAGTCCTGTCCTACCTCCCTCTGCAAGCCAATGCCCACTGATGAAATATAAAGGGTCAAACCTGCACTGCCCTCTTTGTCCATCTTTTGCATTCCTATGTGGTTCTGTCCCCACCACTCCAGGGGCTTTTGTGGTGGCTGCACGGCTCTCAGCTCTAGCTTCACCAGCACAGCCCTCTTCAGCATCCTTTCACTGTCAGCCAGCTCAGATCTCTCCCCAGCCAGACTACTCTGTCTCCCTCTAGGGCCGGTTTTCTCCCAGGGACCACAACACTTCACTCAAATAAGAAGCCAAATCTCCTCCATTTGCTTCTAAGCTTCATTCTCATCATGCCTAACAGGTACAGCATCACTTTGCAGCCTGCTCAATTCACATCCCAGCCAGAGCCCACCTTCTCTCAACACTTCACAGGTATCACTATGCACTCACAGCTCTTGTGGGTACATGTGGAACAGCAGAAGCAGGAAAAGCAGCAGCTCTACAGTAAAGCAGATGTCCTGCCTGAACTCTCCCAATCTTCAGCCCTGCTGCAGGTATGGTTATTATTGCTGTAGCATTTATGGCCCCTGGACACGACCAAACCACTAACAACATGAGGTGCCACAGAATCACATGCAATACAAGCTCTTCATCACAAGGAGCCTCCTTGCTGCTGCTGCCCCTTGCCTTTAATCAGATCACAGGTAGTTCAATTGAATCCCCTTCCCTGCTCCAAACTCCTCCACAATCTCCTGCATGTCAGAGGCCAGAATGTTCTTACAGCTGCTCCCCCAGCTGTAGGGCATCAGTTACTAGAGACAAACACAGGAGAATGCACACAGCTGTGAAGCAGGGAAGATAAACTAGTCCTAAAATCCTGGTCGGAGAAAGTATGGAGCTACCACTTCAGGTCAGGTCTGCATTGTTATTTTTCTACAAGTTGGTAGAAATTTAGAGTAGTTTATAGAAATTTTGACTAAGCCTATGTTGAGTAACATGTGCTTGAGGAGCTGAAGCAAAGGCACAACTCAGGACAACTACAGGGCTGACAGAGCCCAAGTCCTTCCTCTATGTGGTCTGTCAAACCCTTTAGGGGCCAGCCACCTCCCCCTGCAGCAGCCAAGGCCTGCAGAGCTCTGCCCCACCAGAAGAGCCAGAAAAGGCAAGACAGACTTTTTTTACCCTGAAGAGGGTGAGGACATAGTTGACATAGGCTAGAGAGCATCAGCAACGACCCTGGTATTTCTGTCCTAGTGGGCATTTCCCACCCCCTTACAGACTGGTGGAGATAGAGAGAGGGAGAGCTGGAGGCACAGCTTAATGGCCATTAATCCTTTTCTTCAGCAATAAATCCACAGCCTCAATGTCACTGTCAGCTCCTGCTGCCCAGAGCAATCCTAAAGCAAAACCCACAGCTGAATCAGCAGCAGGGAGCTCCTGGGGCAGGTGGAAAGCGGCTCGGGTAAATCAGAAGTAGAACTCAGACAAGCTGGGGGGCTTGGTTCATGGCCAGATCAAACCCAGCAGCTCTCAACACAGAGCACCTGATGCAAAGGGAACATTTCTCCCTGCACACCCCCAGGGAAGCATGCTGAACATGACAGACAACTGTTCACTAAACCACTTCAGCACCAAGAAGTAACCACGGCAGCTTTCACAGCTGATAAAGGTTTTACCTAACCTGGCTGCTTTTGCATTGTAACAGATAAGGAAACAGTTGCAGGTCACGTTCCCTCACCTAAACTGAGGAGCTGGTGGCATCCAGTAGTGCAAGTTCCCCCAGCCAGTCCCAAAAATGCTCCCACCAGCAGGAATCCAAGAGACTTCAGCCCAAACTGCCCAGCACCCCTGGTACCTCACAGGAGCAGGGGTATCCACGCAGCCCAGCCCACCTGGACTAAGCAGCTCACTTCCCAGCCCCAGCTGCGAGTTCAGGCCACCCCAGCAGTAAAGGCTCTCATTTGAGAGAAGGATATTTGAACCAAGGGGCCCGTACAGCAGGAGCACAGAAGCAGGAGTCTCCAGGAGCTGTCTAGGCTCGAAATATCATCGGAGGGGCTCCTGGGCTGAGCCCCAAAGGCAGCAGGAAGCCTGCTCCATCTGCCAACACCCACATGTCCACTGAACCTCACGAACGGGGCATCGCTCACCGGGAGAGGGAAAAGCCTCAGACCCACCTTAACCTAGGCCGAACGCTGCAGCCAAGCTCGGCTTCGTCCGCCCCTCGGGCGGAGGCACCGAGCGCTCGGGTGCGGGCGGCGCCTGACAGAGACCCCCAGCCCCACGCACCCGCGGCTGCTCTCCCCTCTCCCGAAGGCGGCAGAGGTGGCTCTGTGCGGCTGCCCCGCGACGGGGACAGCCCCGCACCCCAGGTGGGAGCACAAGCGACCGCTCCCCTCGCCAGGAGACAAAGGGACGCACAGCCCCGGGCTAGGGGAGAGGCCGCCGGTGCCCGGGCAGCTGCCGAGCGGAGACCGAGGGCACAACGGGACTGGACGCCCGCGCGCCCAGGGAAGGTGCCGCTCCAGCGGGACAGCCCGCAGGTTTGGAAAGGATGGCGAGGAGCCGCGGCCCCGACGGCGCCCAGCACAGCTCCGCACTCACCTGACTCCTCGGGTCAAGTCACGCCCCACCCGCACCCTGGGCCGCCCCGCACCTTTAAGGGCGGCGGCAGGAAGCGGCGNGGCCATCCCCGCGGCCCCGGCCCAGATGAAAGCGGAGCGGGCCGGGGGTCACTTCCAAAGCTAAAGTGATAATGGCCATTGTGCCGCCGCCGCCGCACTTAAAGGGCCCGCCGCCTCCGGCCGCCCTGCCCCGCTGCGCCCCGGAGCGACCGGGCACCCTGCGCCCCAGAGCATCCTCCTGCCCCACGCCCCGCCCGGGCTTGCGGCCCCCTGGCGAGTGGCAGAGCCCACTGGGGCCACGGGGTGCGAGCTGGGCGCCTGCGCGGGGCACCCATCGTGTCCCACAGGGAGCAGGCAGCTCCCAGGTGAGTGTCACTGCAGCCCAAGGGCCGGCACAGCCTGCACGTGTGTCTGCTCTCTCTCCCCGCTCACTCCTGAGAAGGCCACGGTCCTTCTGTCTTGCTAGCTAGGAGATGCTCTTTCCTCTCTCCTTCCCAAGTGGTGCCCTTTCACCAGCAAGGCCAGGCTGGTGGGACCCCTGGGCTCCTAAGGCAGACACAGCTGCCCGTCAAAACTTTCTCGTTTGTCTGTGGGAGGCACCCAAACAACAGAAACCTCTTCCCTGTCCTCAGCTCTGGGCAGCCTCCTGGGCAGCCTTACATCTGCCTGCTGGTGCCTGGACCCTCGGTGGAGCTGTCTTCCTCCCCATTATCTCTGCCCTGCTGCCTCCTTAGCCTAATGTCGGGGCCGAGGTCCCCCTCCTTTACTCCCGCTCTCACAATGGGTTCATCCTGTCCCTTGGGCATCACGTGAGGCTGTGCAAACAGCCGCATCAGGCACCTCGCTCCAGCATTGCTAAGTTGTCAACACCAGCTCCACTCCATGGCCTCTTCACATGTCCAGAACTCTGGAGCTTCCTCCAGAACCACCCCAAAACAGGAACCCAGGGAGCCCATCTGATCTTGGGTGTGAGTCTTGGGTGCATTTTAATGACAAGGGTCATGGTTTGGTCAAGAGGGAAGAGTTGGGATCTTTGCTAACTGTGTCAGTGCTTCATGTCCCCTGTGTGTGTGTAGCTCTGGCTGCAGGCAGTATCTAGTTCCAGCCTGTCCCTGGGAATCAGCCTGAAACCTGCCACAATTGCCCCAAATCCAGTAAGGGGCACAAAGTAACTTCTGATGCGAGACAGCAAGGGCTTCCTGCCCCTTACGCCACTGCCCCTGGGAAACCTCACCGTAGTACTCATTTCTGCTGCAGCATTTGGCAACGAGAGAGCAGGAGGGCTCACGGAGACACCATATATAGGATTCTTGTGCAATTCAGGAAGGAACTAAACACAGATATTTCAAACGGTAAATGTGCCCAGATCCCTCTCCTGCTGCCTTCCCTTCCGCCTTCATCCAGGGGCAAGCACTGCCGCACAAATCAAGGCATACCTTCACTGCCTAGAAGCACATATCCCAGAGCATTTTTCCCCATTTCTCTTGTCTCACATTTGATCCCAGGAATGCAGGGGGAGGCCAGGCAAGGAGGGCTTGACAGGAGGAAATGGCTCCCTGGAAGCTGTGGACTGGCTGCTTAAGAGTCCTCCCATCCTCAGTTAGGAGTCGCCACCCCAGGTGACACTGAGCCCCGGCCTTCAGGACTCACAGGGGTCACTCTCACTGGACACAGAGAAGCCACAGTGCGAGGAAGACAGACCTAAACCATTCCCTGGTGAGCTTTATCCCCTTCAGACAATCTTTCAAAGCCAGCTCCACTCTCCCTATCAACCTGTCCAGTCCTGGCTCTTTTCCCCTCTGGCAGGCTGGTGTTCATATCCACAGCTGCTGAGCTTCCCTTCTCATCCTTCATCCTTTTAACTTCTTCGGTTGCAAATGCAAAGCGGTGCTCACAGGGCAGTGAGACACTGGTAAATGCCAGAGTCAGCAGGGTCAGTGATTAACATAGGAGCTGGAAAACACACAAAGAGACAGCTTGGGCAGTTCTGTTATGCAGATGACTGCACACACCCGCTTCCAGCTTATAAACAAGTAGTTAGCATTTTTCTGTTCCTCTGAGGAGTTCAGTGGGGCACCAGAGTGCTTCCTGCTTTGCTGCAGGATGCTTCAGCGTTACAACCATGGAGCCTTTTGCAGTTTAGCTATGGCTGCCAGAAGCTTTTCTGTCTGTTCTGTTTTAACCTGCCTGCTTGCAGCCCATTCTCTCCCAGACAAGGCTCAGAGAAAAGGTGCAGAGATGTCCAGCTGTGGGGGGTCTCCGAGCACCATGGTACCAAGATGTGCTGTAAGGCAGGTTTTACTGCTCCAAGTTTGGGCACGGAGTCTTCCCCCAGGTCAAGAGCAACCTCTTTGCTCAGCAGATAGAATTCTTGTTGGCTTGAATCTCATGAGGAGGCATGTCTCAAGGACTTGGTGCTGAGTTCTTGTATAATAAGATAGGGCTTGCTCTGTCACTGTAATGTGACAATCTTGACAGTGACACACATGGGGACGACATTGAAACATTCGGCTATCCACCGCATCAGGAAAGTTCCCCAGTCCCAGCTAGGGGACCTCCAGGAGTGGAGGGAGTCAGAGCACCCTACCTACTGCAGGGCTGTCCATGGGTGGACCAGATGAGACTATTCAGGTAGGATGGGATATAACTGAAACACCTGGGCAGCCAAATGCCATTTGGGGCAGGTCAGACTGTGGACCCATTTCCAAAACCACCTCTGTAGCTGGAAAAGGTTGACCCACACTACTTTATGATCCGTTTATGATCTATACATGGGCTAAATTGACATGTCCATCCTCTTAAAGCCATTCCTGGTACCCTGGCTTCTGTTTTCCCCACCTTTCTCCCTCCAGAGCACTGCAGAATTTGTATCTCTCTGGGAAGTCAGGGGAGCTGGGACTGTTGAGGGGCTGATGGAAATAAGAGCTTGGGAGCTTTTAGGAGGGTCCTAAGTGTCTACTGGCTTGGCTGGCTTTCTCTCCTGTGCCTGGCATTGCTCCACAAGGAAAGAGCAATGAGCAGAGCTTGCAGCCTGAATTGGCAACAGAAATCAGGTTGCTGCAGCTGCAATATGCCCACTAGTCTTAGGGAGAAGGGAGGTGGTTCTGGTGCGATTTTGCCCAAGAGGGACCTGGAAAACATGGAGTCCACCCCAATTTTTGAACTAACTTGTTTACTGTGAGTGACAGAAAGTCCTGTTTTGGCATTCACATTATCTGGTACTTCTCATTCCCAGCTCTGAAACCACCTTTGAACCCACTGCCTCATGCCTTAAAGTGATGCTCAGAGAGACCAACTGTTGGGCTCTGCAGAGAAGTCCTGTGAGGCACCCTCTGGTCTGTGCATGCCCGGGACACTGCTGGACACTGGCAGACAGGTCTGCTCACATCACACTGAGAGGGAAAGTAACAGACTATAGGAAGTTTTCAGCCAGGAGTAGCAAAGCTGGAGTGATTAATTATAAATAGGAGATTATGTGAGGAAAAAAATCTATTTAGTGGTGCTGAAGTGAGAACTGGCAGGCAGGGATATCCAAGTGCATCAACCTCAGTGAGGGAGAGTGGTTAACAGGAGTGACTTCAGCTGAGAAAAAAGGGGGCAACACAGACAGCAGAAGTATTTGGCCTGAACTTTAAGACAGCTTAAGAGCAAGGCCTAGTCAGGAGTTTCATCTCCCAAGGGAAGTGGGGAACTGGCCTACACATTAGATCCCACCTTGGACAAGAGACTGGAGGTCCTTAAGTCTCTCCCACACCCTATCGTCCTCTTCCTTTGAAGTGATTCAGAACTCAGGGTCGTTCCCCATCCTCCAGCACCCCTCAGTGCCACCTCCTTCCCATTCTGCAGAGAACACCAAGGGCTCCCATTGCTGTTCTCTGCTCTCCAACTTAAAATAACTCTTTGTGGGACCAGAGGACATCAGTGCTGTCTCCTGAGAGCCACTTCCTGTCCCTCTCCTAATGGTTACTGCTTCCCAGTTCACCTTCTGGGTCATGTTCACCACTGACCAGTCTAATGCACCAGGAATGCACAGGAGAGCCAGGTGGCCCCTGCCCTGGAGGTCTGCCTACCCTAGTTTCCCTACAGGCTCCTGACAGTAGGTCCCATCTCTAATTCACCTCTGCTCAGTTTGGGGCTCTTTTCCCTTCTGGCTTCTGGCTGGCTGGGCTCCCTTTTTCTTCCTATTCTGTGAAACGGGAGGGAAAGTTTGGTGTTGGCACTGTGCTCTTGCTCCACGAGGCCTCTGCGAGGCTCCCAGGTGCACAGGAGGAAATTAAATGTGAAGCAGCAAGTGAAGTACTATAGCACTGAGCAAGAACTAGGAGTCCTGGCCGTATCCCGTGGTCCTGCCCATAGGTGGGAGGGTGGGAGAGAGCGGGGAACTGAAGGAGATTCAAAGTCAAGATCAAAGCATTTCCCTCTGAAGCCCTAACACTCTCCTTCCCTCCCACTTGCACATAAAAGCACTCTGCCCTCAGCGGGCTCTCCTTTGGGGAGGGTGGGTGGAGGAGGGGTCCTTTCCCCCCCTTTTTTTTCCCTGTGTTACTAATAATTCTTCTCATAGGTGAAATGCTGAAAATCCTTGACCTCTCCTCCCCCATGCCTGCTTCTGACCCAGATCCAAAGGGCCCAAAACCGTTTCAATGACTATGAGTTCATGGCAGACCTGGCCTGCTTTGGGGGTGTTACCAGCCAATGCCAGCATGGGGGAGATGCAGCAAGCAAAGCCTTTGAAGTGTACAGTAGAAAGACACCCTTAGAGGCAAAGCACAAGGAAGGAGGATTGAAAAGAAAGCAGAGCAGTTTGGCCCACAGGAGGGGGAAGGCTAATTAAGACACACAGCGTGGAGAAGGAAAAGGCAGAATCATTAAGATATCACAGCAGGAGCCCGTGGTGCGGCTCCATGGAGGTTTAAGCCATGCTGTGCCTGGCCTATGCTGTTTGCTCCCCCTCGGTTTCCCGTTCCCACCCTCTGCTTTGGGGTGGCACAGGAGTGTGAGGTACTCTGTCAGTCAGTTCAGCTTGCTGATCCAGCTGGAAATTAGCTGGTTTAGTTCGCACCCTAATAAAGACAGAGCTGAAACCCAGGATGGGAGTTTCCATTACCCTTTCCTTACTAATGATCTGACAGAGAGCTAAAGCTTGTAGGTGATATCACACCGAAAAAGCTGCAAGCTGCAGTGAGGACAGGTACCTATGAGGAGACTAGAAATTGGAAACTTGGGCAGGAAATGGTGGATTCAGTTTTGGAAAGCCCAGGAAGGGGATAATCTTCTGGCAGTGCGTCATTACGCAACATCACACAAAACCAGCAGCATTAAGAAAGACCTGGGAAAGAGGGAAAGCAAGCTACAGAGTCAAGGCTGCAATTTTGTGTTTCTTTTTGTGATGACAGAAGCTGCTGCTTACTTCAGAGAACACCCAGGACCACTTACCCCACAAAAGCAGTGAAAGATGGGTTTGTCTGGCTTCTCCCTACATCCCAGCTACAGGCCAGCCGGCAGAGAGGGACCACAGGAAAATGGAAATATAGAGGGGCAGTGGGGAACGACGTGAGGCAGGGGCTAGGAGGCCAGGGATGCGGGAGGATCTGGCTTCCCTCACTGGTCCAGGGCAGGGCAGAAATGCATGGAACAGCAGGCAGGGGAGGATGGGGGATGGGACGTTTCACACCTAGCAGGCAGGAACAGATGGGGCTGCGGTTAAACACCACAAGGAATTAACTTGCAATGCCTCAAGGAGCCCAGGACCTAGCAAGCCAGGCTCAGCTCTTGCTTCCCTGGATTCATGGCATACACTTCGGTGACAGGTTAGCAATGCAGAGGGGGTTTCTCTTGGGTCTGTAGCTAGTGAGGGAGCTGAGATATGGCCCTTCAGTGCAAACAGACCCATAAAACTCCGCTCAAGTTGTGATTCCCCAGTCCTTTCCCAAGCCCTGCCCCCAGGCACACACTGAAATGGCCATGGTGTTTGCTGGGGAGAAACGTGAGAAGTAGAGCTGGAGTGCTGTAAAAGATGTAAATGTTTCTGTGCTGACAGCAGCTGAGTGTCTAGGGCACAGCCTCGGAGGGGGGATGGAGAGGCACCGAGAAAGCACTTCTCTTTTGTTCTTGATCTTGGCTGCCTTAGGAGAGTTCCCAGGAAAAATCCTGAAGCTGATAGAGCAAAGGGAGCTCACAGCGTGTGCTTTATCAGGTGGTGGTCGTGGGGTGCCAGTGACAGAACAAAGGGCACGGAGAAGGAAGAAGTAGGAGGAAGGGCTTGGGATAGACAGCTGTGACCATCTCATCTCTGTGTTAGATCCTCTGACTCCCCTGGTGCTGGAAAGCCATTTCATCAGTCGAGAAGGGAAGGAATATCCCCTCATCATGAAGTGGACAACAGAGCAAAGGAGTCAGTTCGGTCCCGGTGATCACTGACAAGGTGACACACACAATTGCCACAGCTGCAGTACTGCCCCATGAGAAGATGTGCCTGCCTAGGAGCAACCGTCTCCCAGGTCTGATGCAACAGCTGAAACAAAACCCCCCGTGATTCTTTTAACATAAAAGTTAGTCATCACTGAGGTCCGGTTTTCAGAGTGCTGATCTCTGCCCTCTGGAGCTTAACCTTTAGGTATGACTGATAGCATTGTGAATTCCATCAGTAAAAGAGCTGAGAGAAGGGAGATGAGGGCAAGGAGAAAGGAACACTGCTTAGAGTCAAGGCCATTTGCTGAGGAAACACACTGATGCGTCTTCTTTCATCTCTGAGAGCATATACACTGATTTTGTCAAGTGTGAAGTATGAATTATCTGGACCACTGAGCAGGTAGCAGCAGAGCAAAACACGAAGGAGATGAGGATGAAGGAAGAGAAAGAGGGCTGGGAGGCAGGGAACTGGCAGAAGAACAGAGCTGCTATGGGAAGAGGAACCCACAGAGTATGTGCAGAAGCCCAAAGGCTCTGCAGAAGAAATGGCATCAACAGGTGAGAGACACACGATTAAGGAAGGCATGACAGCTCATAGGATCCCTCATCTCTTATCACCAGGCTTGTCCAGAAATTTACTTGTTCTGAAATATTTCACAACTCAGAGTTTTGCGTTATGAAACCAGATTCCATCCCAAGTCTGAAAAAAAAAATTTTTTTTTGGTTTCTGTATTAAAATTGGGGTCACTGAGAAGCCAGAGAGGGTCCATTCACTGACACAGCTCACTGCTGCTTTCTTGAAGTCCCCTCCCTCTGCGTGGGGTTTGGCACTACTCCGCTCCCGGCCCTGCAGCGGGGCGGGGAGCACACACTGCCGTTCCCCATCGCGCTAGGGACCGCTGCCTCATCCCAAAGTCCCGGCTGGGGGAAATCGCCTGCAATGGCCCCAGCAAGTTGTGTGTCCTTTGGAAGCAACCTGAAACTTCCCTGCCCACCCCAAAATACGCCAAATGTGCAGAATCAGTACTTCTTTCCTTTCTCCCCTGTGACAGGTGGGCAATACCTGCTGCCCACGGAGACTGTCCCTCAGCCTCTGGAATCTCCAGAGGGATCAGCTCGTGCCTGTCCTGCTCCTTCCTCAGAAGAGGAGTGAGTGCCCGGGTTCTCCGGCCCAGCGGCCTGCCCGGCACCACGGTCCGTCTCTGTGAGGAGGCGGCGGGAGGAGGTGAAGGACGCATCCCCCGCACCGGCACGGCCGCCGGGATGCCCCGCCCGGCTCGGCTGTGAGGGGGCCGCGGGCGGGGCGGGGCGGGCGCTGACCGCCCACAGCCGCACGGCGCCGCCA
>VZRO01002196.1:154312-206151 GCA_013397915.1 Daphoenositta chrysoptera
CGGCGGGCGGTGAGCACGGACCGGGCTGGGCCGGGGCGTGGCGGAGGGGAGGTGGGGTGGGACCCCCGCGCTCATTGCCGGTCCCCGCGTCTCCCTCCGTTGCAGGGCTGGCTCCCGGCTGGACGGGCTGTTCCTGCGGCGGTTCCTGCGGCTCCTGGCCGTGCTCTTCCCTGGGTGGCCCTCCCCGAGCGCCCTCATGTTCCTGACGCTGCTCGGTGTCGCTTTGCTGGGTGAGCCCGGGTGGTGGGGATGGCGGGCTGCATCCCACGTCTGCTCCCTGTGGTCCCCCACTTCGCCTTGTCACCGCTGTCCTTCAATTCCTTCCCCTGCTTGCCTTTCTCCTTCAGAGCAGCTGGTTATTTACCAGGTCGGCGTCATCCCCAGCCAGTACTATGAGGTCCTAGGGAACAAGGACTTCTCCGGATTCAAAACATTGACTGCCGTTGCCGTGACTCTGATCATTGTGAACTCCACGGTGAGTCCAGAGGCTCACGTGTCTTGGGAGAGGAAGGGAAAGCTGCCCATGGCTCCTGGCATGATCCTGGTCACAAAGGATTCAAGTCTGCCCATGCCCCGTGAGGTGTGAGGTGGATCACCAGTACAAACTGCTAGTTTTTATTTCATTTTGAAAACTGTTTGTTCTCACTTATCTTTTCCCATCCGTCTCTGCCCTCCTTCCAGCTAAAAAGTTTCGACCAGTTTATCTGCAACATGATGTACGTGAACTGGAGGAAGTCCCTCACTGAGTATCTCCACAGCTGCTACTTCCAAGGCCAGGTCTACTACAGCCTGCACGTGCTGCGTGAGGACATCGATAACCCGTAGGCTGCTGACGGCTTCTTTCAGTGTCTTGCTTGGCTTCTCCAGGGCTGCTGCGCACCTTTTCCTGACTTCTCTGAGTCTCTGGGTAGGGGCTTGAGCCCTAGAAGCTTTTACCATCTAGGCACAAATCTAGGCACCCTCTTCTGCCCTGGTGAGAGGTGATAGCTGTTGCTGGGAACTCCTGTGACTGCTGCTCGCGATGGTTTTAGGGGCAGGATGTTCCAGTTGCGAGGAAAATGGCTGCCCATCGGAACAGGGATCTAGTGCTGCTGTAAAACATGCTGTCTGCAAAATCAACCCTTGACACTGTGTGATGTTGCAAAGGGCCTGGCTGCAGTCAGCAGTGCCTCTCCCTGCCTTCACGCAGTGCATTAGGGCAGTCCCTGTTCTATGTGAACTTCAAGCACCAGAATCTGCAGCTGAGCACAGTTCAGTTGGTTTTTTTAGTGGTTTAATAACCCGTAAGAGCCACATGCAGGAAGGGCTTTGTTTTGCACTGTATGAGGGCTACATTTCCCTTTCCTGTTCCTAGGAAGGAACTGTCAGAGGTGACTTAAAATATATGAGGAGGAGCATTCAGTCTCTCTCTCCTTGCAGATCCCAGCCCCCCTACCCCTCAGAGGTCCCTCTCCAGTTTGCTTTGTGCACTGTCCTGCTTACTACAGAGCTGTTGATCTACCTGGGCTGTGCAGCAAAGGTCGAATGCTCTTCCTCACAGCTGTGTGTGGACCTTGGCCTTCCAGCGTGTCCTTGCACACAGGGAACTGCTGTCATAGTTGTGCACTGTGAAGAGCTAAAGATCCTATGTCAGGCATCATGTGAGAGGTCACAGAATCACAAAATATTCTTAGTTGGAGTGGACCCACATGGATCATTGAGCCCAATTCTTTAAGTGAATGGCCCACGCAGGGATTGAACCCATGGTGTTATTAGCACCATGCTTTAACCAACTGAACTCATCTCAGTGTAGAAGCCTTCTTTCCCCCTCCAGAATTTAAATTTATTATTAAATACTAGCTGAAAAACTAGAAATCAAGAGGTAACGTTTTCCAAATCGTGTTGTTATACAGTTCTTTTTAGACTCCAAGCTCTCCTGTGCTGGAGTGGGCCCCTCTAGTCACTGCACTGGTGCCATTTCCCATGTTGATGGCACCAGAGGAGACCATGCCCAGGGTCCTGGGGAAAAACTGCTGTTTTGCAGGGACTTCTAACTCTAGCTAATAGTGGTAACTTCAAGGAACTGAAGCAGCCTCTGCACTTCTGCTGCTTGTTGCTCCTGGCTGTCTGTTCTTGCTCCTTCATTGCAGAGAGGAGGGTGGTTTGTGTGGCTGCTGCAAGAAGACATGCTGGGTATATAAGGGGGAGCAGCAAGCAAGGAGGGTGGGCTCAGCTTGGGTCAAACAGCTCTACGTGTTTGGCAGTAGGTGACCATCATCAAGCTGATGCACATTCAGGTTGCTGTTGGATTTACTCCCACTATCATTAAATGTTCATTTCTGACAGTGCTTTGCAGTGGTATGGAGTTGAAAGGAGAGGTTAAAAAGCCATGTCTGTCACCAGGGTATGCAGCACTTCCCAGGCAGTGCAGCACATTGAAGTCAGAAGCTCCTGCATGCCTGTGTTTTCCTTTGGGGGTGGGAGGGGAAGCAGAGAGGCCCCTCACCACATGATTATTCTGCTCAGGTTTATTTTTAACTAGGGAACATGTTCACATTGTGCAGTGAAATGTAGGAGACAACCGGGTCACTCTGCCCTGCAGCAAAAGAGACAGCTCTCCTGACCTTTGCTGACCAAATGTGTGGGATTACTATGGAGTATTTCTCATTACACCTTGCTTCTGCTCCAGCATTCATTCTTACTGTTGAGTGTGCTTTTGGTGCCACTGCAAAAATTATCTTAATCTTGCGATTCCTTGACAAGCGTTTTTTCCCTGCACCAGGTACTTAGAGAACAAACTGGAGCAACAAAGAGACCTCCCATTATGCAGTGCAAACCAAACTAAGTGTTAAATGCATGGAGTCATCCACTTCAAAGGAATGAAGACTGGGTTTTGAGCGGCATACAAACACTTGTAGCACCTAGCAGGGCATTTGAGTTGATGTTTTCATGTGTTTCAGTGCTTGGCATTACATGCTGCTTAATAGCTTGTAAAAAGCAATACCCTCCTGTAGCACAGTTTAAGTTACAATTTTATGGGAATAATTACAGTCTGAGGAAAAGGAAAAGGGATAACTGTAAGGTCAGTCAGGGTGAGAGCTGCCCCAAAATGAAATCCACTGCTGTTCCAGAACTGCAAAAGTGTTGAGAGATGAATGTCCTTTTGGTTGTATCTGCACTGAGACTAACCAGGAGTCTGTCGTTGCTCTTCATTCTGGACTCCAGCATTCAGTTATGGCCTTTCTGCTGGAGCTTAGCACAGCAGGCTGAAGCCCTCATCCATGTGCCCTGGACAGGTGAAGTGCTGAGGGAGTAAATATACTAAAATTCTTCCTAGTTACCCCAAGTGCAGCTCCTGCTCAGCAGTGGGATAGATAGGACTTGAGGGTCTGTCACCTGTGTGCCTGCTGCCAGTGAGGTGAGGAGGTTGGTGTGCTGCTTCTGCTTTTGGGGCTGGGGCAGGTGGAAGAACTTTCTTCATTGCAGCAAAGGGACCAGAGGCACTCCATGCAGAGCTGAGGGACCGGCTACTGTGGAAGGGTAGCTTTGATGGAAGTGTTTGCAAATATCCAACAGCTGGTGAAGGCCTGGCCTGTGCCCTAGCCTGTCCTGTGCTTGGTTGCACAGGTTCGTGTCTGGCAGCATCTCAGCTCAGTACTGAAGGTTAGGGTGAGAGTCAGTAGTTTTTCATAGTATGGGGGTTGTTCCAGGAGAGGAGTAAAGGACAATGATGCAGAGACCTTCAGCACAAGTGTTGAACAATGTTGTTGAAAGTGGAACAAGGGATAAATACAAGGAACAGGGTGAAAGCAATGGCAAGAGCTGTTCTTGCTGGGTGCCCAAGAAGACCCATGTGTGGGTCCTGCTGGGCCATGAAAATGGTCTCCTATGGGGGAGCTGCAGGTCTTTCCCAGGCAAGGTTGTTCACCTGCACCCTCTCCTACGCTCACGCAATGAAACAGCCTGGTTTGTGCCCTGTTAGGGATTTAGTACTGGCTCTTGCCTCTGGGCTGTAACAGTGTCAGTGGCTCTTTGTGTTGAGCAGGGACCAGCGCATCAGCCAGGATGTGGAGAGGTTCTGCAGGCAGCTCAGCTCCATGGCCAGCAAGCTCGTCATCTCACCCTTCACACTGGCCTACTACACATACCAGTGTTTTCACAGGTAAGGATGTATCCTGGCCCCGCTTGCATGCCTCTTTTCTGTGTTCTTTTTTTGGAGCCTGCCCCCCATGTTACAACTCCCCAGATGGATATTTGTACACATGGGTGAGTGGTCTCTACTCTCCAAAGAGAGTGCCGCCTTGGGGATGCTGGGATGTGCAATGTTGGCCCCCAAACTTCTGTGAAAGCCAAGAGAGGTGACAGCTGAGGGCTCTGACTGCTTGAGCCAAATATTGCAGGAGTGTCCTTTTGCTTGATTATTAGCTGACTTCTCTTTCTCCTCTGTAGCACAGGCTGGCTAGGCCCAGTGAGCATCTTTGGGTATTTCGTCATTGGGACGATGATTAACAAAGTGTTGATGAGCCCAATTGTGTCTAAACTTGTGCAGCAGGAAAAACTGGAGGGGGATTTCAGGTGAGTCCCAGCAGAGCTGTGTTTTCACTGCCTCTTGGCAGCACCTGTGAAAGCTTCTTTTTTGTCCCCATCCAGTGCTGTATATGTAGCTACTTCTCTTGTCTGTGACTTTCCCCACACTCAGAGAAGGCTACCTGTGCAATGGTCCCTCAGAGTTGGGGTACTGAACCCCTGCCAACCATTCACAGCCTTGTGTCATGGCAGGCAATGCCCTTGGTTCAGTCTCACAGCTCAGTCTTCAGGCTGTTTGCCTGCTCATTGTTGGTGCTTCTGCTAGGGATGTGTTGAAGAAAACTGCACATGGAGCCTCCTTGGGTGCAGATGCAGTTCACTGAGCATGCATCTACTGACAAATCAGGTTTCCGCTTCACCTCTGCCTTCATTGGGTTCCTAAAACAGCCCAGTCTTTCCATATGCTCTGTAACTCACCTCCTCCCCCTTGCTTGTAGGGTTGGCTGTGTGTGTAGCCGGGGCTTTGTAGCTTTCCCTGGGGCTCAAGGCATCCAGGGACAGCAGTATAAGAAGCTGTTGTGGCACAGGGAACCCAGTGCAGGGCTGCAGTGATTCTGTATGGTAGAGATGCTGGACTGGCAGTGAACAGGAAACCCAAGGGCTAAGATGATGTGTGCAGAAGCAGTATACCAAACAAATGCACCACTGAGCTGGCCCTGAATGATGGCACCTTGTGTTAAGCCTTTGTCTCTGGTGCCTTTCTGAGCCTGTTGACTATTTCTGTCAAGAGGTGCCTCAGATCACTGTTCTAACATGCAAGACAAGTTTTCTCTAGGAATGGTTTTGGCTACGTAATTCACTGAGCATTTGTGCACAATTATGATGGTTTTTTTTTGGTTGCACAGGTTCAAGCACATGCAGATTCGTGTCAATGCAGAGCCAGCTGCTTTCTACAGGTTAGTAGTGTTAATTTCTTTGCATCCTCCAAAGGATTGTCCCAGTTTAGAGCATCCTTGCTGTGTTCACATATCCCAAAGAAGCCCAAGTTGTGTCTGCAGCCAGAGCTTTCTGTCCCTTCCATTCCCCTGCAGCATCATATAGCCCTGACACTCTGTTCTTTGCATGCTGTGCATCATCTGCAGAAATAATCCACAGTAGCTGGAGAAAACTTTTTCCTTTGCCTCCCTTCAAACATCCCCAGAGGCAGATACAGATCTGGTGCTGGCTTAGAGACCATTACTGATGTTTTGCCGGGTCCTTGCCAGGAAGATTGCTCAAGTCTTATTGCATCTGGTTCTTCTGAGGACTTGTTGCATGTTGCTTCTGGCCCCATCCTGCTGCTGCTAGCCTGCATGTCTTCAGTGGGTGTGCTGGCTGCTACCTGGCCACCTTACCTCTGCTTGCTCCTCTTGGTCAGTCTGTGTGTGCCCTGACCCTCCGTATCTCGTACTGGTGCTCTCAATTTGCTCAGGGCCATTCACCTCAGAGCTGAGCACACAATCAGGAGCCCGGCAGCACCTCCCCCGTTTAGTGATGCCCTGAAGGCTGTTGAGCTGCTGCTTGGTTCACAGAAATATTGAGAACCCAGGAAAAGAGCCATGAATTTGCTGTAGCTCGCGTTGGGTTGGCAGGAGGTTGTTGCTTCTCTCTTGTCACGAGTGTGCCTTTGCCCTGCATGTTGCAAAATTGCACTTCTTCTAGGAATTGTAGCACCTGTCCTCTCTCCAGTCTTCCCTGCCTATGATCTGTATTTGGCTCCTTCATGATGTAATGAGTGGGCATTTTAAGTGTTGTGGTGCTGTCCCCACAGTGGTTTGAGTCAAAATCACTGATTTCATAACAACTTATATTGACAGGCATGAAACTGATTTAAGTAACTGAAATCAATCTTGGTTTGCACTGGCAAGTCTAAGTTTTTTTCTTGTGTACTGGTTAATTCTTACTGGTTGATGATAATTTTTTGCAATGAAAAAGATACTCTAATTACATGCCCTTATCTAAGATGCAGTACTTTCCCTCACAGTCTTGAATTTTTTTATTCTATTACTAAGTCGAAAATGGAAAGTGGATTATTATACCAGAAAACAGAATGTCTTGGTTCAGTACAGTGTTTTAGTAGAAAAGCTTCGCTTTATGGGAAACTAGAACTTAACTGAGTTGCACAAAACCAGGTGTTTTCATGGTATGCATCATAATTAAAAATAAAGGATTTTTTTAAAAGGTTGCATTCCTAGAATCCTGCAAAAGGAGGAGCATATGGTGAGTGGTTGGTTTTGATTGCTCGACTTCCCTAGCTTGTGATCTTGTCCTCTTAAGACTGCCTAACCATTGTTTTGGTAAAGGAAGAAACAGAAGCAGAGCACTGCCACCTTTTCACTTCTTTTGTTACTAAGCCTTTGGCAAACTTGCTTTAAAAGTGAAGTGAATGGGAGGAAAAGAGGAAACCAATACAGCAATCTCTCCTCATCTGCAATAGAATAATAGCTCTGGTCCCTGGTTCCTTTCTTGCCTTTAACTCCTTGTGTCCAAGGCTTTGTCCTTTCCTAATACATGGACAGCAAAGACTGCAGCTCAGTAGTTACCTGAGCTGTGTTGTAAGGCAGTAATGCCAAACTGAATTCTAAGCAGGTGCATTTTTGAGAAAGAAAATGTATTTTTCTATGAACTAAGAATCTTCAGAAATGAGACTTCAAAAGTCTTAATTTGGATGGTTTTGTGCTGCTTCTGGCCTTATCTTCTTGGGTCCTAGTGACTCCTCTGTTGCATAGACCATGGTGGCAGCATGGTTTGTGTAGTGGGCACAAGCCTGTGTTGGATGTCAGGGGCAGTAGCTGCCATGGCAGGTGGGAGTCTGAAGTGAGATGTGGAGCTGTCTCTGCCTTTTGCCACCTGAGGGCAGCCCAGGCCTTGCAAAGCAGCAGAAGGAGCTGCCACGCTTGCTTGAAGGTGGTGGTTTAGAGACGAGATGTCTCCTTGCTCAGCCTGGCCACTGGAGCATCACCACTAACTTGTGTGGTGGGTGATCTGATGGAGATGGCCCTGGGAAAGGGGGAGTTGTGGGGCTGGGGCACCCACACCAGGGGTTGCACTGCTCAGGACTTGCCTTTGTCCCATTCCTGTGGATTGGGGAACAGGAAGAGGTGGACTCAGGCTGCTGGCCATGCAGGCCATGTGGGCTGATTATCACCCACTGGACTCTCCTCTGCCCCCTCTGTTCTGGCTCTGGCTGTGTACCAGTGCCATCCCTCTTTTCCAACCAGGCTGTGTTTGGGAACTGTGTTTGACCTGGGGTGTGCATTGCTTCAGGCTGGAGCCTTGCTGACAGTGTCTGGCCTGGCTTCACCTCCTCCTGCTGCAATGGCAGTAGCCTTGGGCTCCGGGAGAGATTTGCAGGACCACTTGCTTCAGCCAGAGTTTCTTAATGATACTCTTCAGGAAGGCAGTCTTGGCTGTTCAGTTTGTGGTCAATAAAGAGCTTGTTAGTTGGAGGCAAAGGTGCCAGGCCTGTTCCAAGCTTCAGTTTTAAAGCCCATGGTCCTGGGATGTCTGTGGCATGTTGCAATCTTATTTTTACAGGGCTGGGCGAGTGGAGCACATGCGCACAGATAGGAGGCTGCAGAGGCTGCTGAAGACCCAGAGGGAGCTGATAGGCAAGGAGCTGTGGCTATACAGTGAGTGGGCAGTTTGGGGGGGTGAAGTGGGGTGTGTGGTAGCTCCATTGTGGTGGCCCACAGGCTGGGGAACTCTACTAGTAGAGCAGTTGGGTGGGTGCTGTTTTCTTCTTCTGCCTCTTGCTGGTGCATGAAAGCCCTGAGGGTGAACAGAGGGTGCCTCCTGCAGTGCTAAATGGGAATCCTGTTGTGTCTCATAAAGAGGCAGAGTTGTGGAGGACCCAGAATCTGGCTTTTTGTGGGGCAGGTGTTCAAAGGCTGAGAAAAGAGAGAAGGGCTTGAGCTTTGAGGACTGTATATGTGGTTGGGAGGTGTGGAAGCTTCTTTCCTATAGAGCCTGTCCCTTAAGCACAATTGTCCCCTGAAAATATCCCTTCTCCCTTTTTCACCGAGTCCAGGTTTTGGCTTTTAAATGATCCCTATAAAGACAGCTCTTCCCGATTTCACAACATGAGCTTCTGAGCAGTGTATGGGAGAGAGAACCCTGAACAGAAGTGCCTGTGGGAATTTGGGATCTTAAGTCTTTCTGCCTGTTGTGTGCTCCCAAGACACACTTCATGGCAAACCATCTCACCGCAGAGCTTCCTTTTTGCCTTCCCCTCCTGTTTACTCTGAGTCAGTCAGGCCCCTGAAGCATAGCAACAAGCAGGCAAAGTGGCTTTTGCTCTATAGTAGTCCCCGAGTTGTGTGTCTGGATGATGTTTCTCTGCTCAGGGGCCTGCCCCAAAGTGCTCTTTGCTTAGCAGATGGATTTGCATCCTGGTGCTTGTGCTATCCTGCAAAATGGGGTTTTCTGATCTGGTTCATCATAAAGGGCCAAGGCAAGAACACTGCTCTTCCTCTGACTGGGCTCAGGGTCAGCACTTGGGCCTGGCTGGGACAGAGGTTTCTGCTTTACCTCACTGTCTTCTTTCAATGTGCTTGTGCCTAGTTGGGATCAACACCTTCGATTATCTGGGCAGCATCCTGAGCTATGTGGTCATTGCCATTCCCATCTTTTCTGGAGTCTATGGTGACCTGAGTCCAACAGAGCTCAGTGCCCTTGTCAGCAAGGTGAGCTAAGGGTGATCTCTGTGACCCCATGGTGGGGGGTGAGCAGGCACTGAGGATGGAGGTTTCATGTGGGGCTGGTGGCCCTGAGGCTAGATAACCTGCAGCACTTGATCTTCAGGTTAGACTGTCCCTACCCACTCTGTCGTGGAAATGGGAGTTTGCAGCCAGCTGGTATATGATTAACTTGGGGGTGACAACTGTCAAGGACACATCTACATAAGTGTTTCTTAGTTCAGACCTCTGTGTCTAAAAAAACCTGGGAGGTCAGAAAGTCTGTGGTTTTCAGCAGTGTGGGTGCTTCTGGGTTACGCCTAGGCTACTGCCCGTGGTGAGCCTGGCCACCAGTGAGGCTGAGCTGGCTTGCATTCACTTTCCTGACCTGACTCGTTACCAGATACTCAAAACTGGCTTGTGATAGAGAATGCAGAGCTAAAAATAGCTAAGTGGGCACTGCAGGCTGAGACACCCTTCTCTGAGCCATATACGGTGCTGAGGCAGGGTTGGTGGCATGGACCTGTGTGGCTTGGGCAAGCATGCTGGGCCCTAGGCAGGCCAGCAGGCACTCTGCAAACACCAGCCCTGGGTGACAGGACGTGTCCACCTGGCAAAAACTGCTGTACTGAGCAGGGAAGCCCTGCTTCTTTCAAATGTGGTCATCTTCACTCCCATCGCCCTGGGTGACTTCACCACCCCTCATTCATCTTGCTGAGACAGCTGATGTGGACTCTTTGGCTGCCTCCTTGGAGTCATGGAATAAGGGTCAGGACCCCAGCTCAGCACTGACCCTCACTCTGGCATGTGATTTCTCCCCAGAATGCCTTTGTTTCCATCTACCTCATTGGCTGCTTCAGCCAGCTCATAGATCTCTCCAGCACTGTGACTGATGTAGCTGGCTACACACACAGGTGAGCTTATCTGTGGGCACATCTCTGAGGAAAGGGAAGTGCCCAGGTCTATGCTAAAAAAAAAGGAACTGTTGCTCTTGTGCAAGCACGGGCAAGTGTGGATATTGTGAGGAGGCTGCTGGAATTGTCCTGACGTTCATGCAACCTCTTGTGTGTCTAGGATTGGTGAACTGCAGGAGACCTTGCTGAGCCTTGGCAGAAAAAAAAATGGTAACTACTCAGAAGACAAAACCAGTTGGGATTTGGACGGGTGAGTTACCTCTCAGCAACTGGCTGGCTTGCAGCTTACGTGCCAGAGTGTGGGGTTGCCATGGGATGGAGGTGGCCCTCGGTGTCAGAGTCTGTTGCATGCATTTGGTTGGAGCAGGTAGTGCTCGCTGTGAATTGTCATTCCCAGGGTGTGTGGGGCAGGGCTGCTGTCACAGAGGCACAGGAAGTCTAAGGTGCCTGATCTTTGCCAATCTCAGTGTGGTCGCTTACCCCCGGATCTCTTGTTCTTTGTCTTGGTGGTGGCCCAGCAGCCATTCTGGGGAGGACCCAGTGCCAAGGGACACAGCTTTCCTTCTGGAGCAAGTGACACTTTCTGTACCCTCCTCTGGCAAGCTGCTCATCAAGGACTTGAGCCTCAGGATCTCACAGGGAAACAGTGTAATGATTGTGGGGAACACTGGTACAGGGAAGACATCTCTCCTGAGGGTTCTCGGAGGACTCTGGGAGAGCACACGGGGTAAGGACTGGTACTTGCCTCAGTCTTCTCTTTCTCTCCCAAGGCTACCCTGAGTTTGGAGTGTGGCAGTTTGTGAGGCCAGTGCCACCATGTGATGGTGAATGTGTCACTGATCCACCAATTTGAGCCACCCATCTCTGTCACTGTGGCTCTCATTGCTTTGCTCTGTGTTGCAAACACACTTTTGTGGGGACTTGTTGGCTGCTTCATGGGACAGGACTACACGGGGCAGTGGGGAGTTGCTGTCTGGTACTGCAGGTGTGATGAGTGTCTCTGTGCAGGGAGCATCAGGATGCTGACCTGTTTTGGCCCCCGGGGAGTGGTGTTCCTACCGCAGCGGCCCTTCTTCACTGATGGAAGCCTGCGTGAGCAGGTGAGCCCAGGGGCTGTCTCTGCTCTGACCTCAGCGCTGCTCCCAGCTGTGGTCATGCCCTGCAAACCCACGGGGTGCAGACAGGCCTGCAAGAGGAAGGATGCCTGTGCCTGCTCCTTCCCTTGTGCCTGAGTTCATGCTATTGTGTCTCTGATGGACAGTGTCCAGCTCCCTCTGACATGGTTTGTTTTGCTCTCTTAAACAGGTGATCTATCCCCTGAAGGAGATCTATCCACTTTCAGGTTTGTGGAAATCCATTAGAGCAATTAACCAATGCTGTGGTTTTGGCTCACTGTCCTGTACCCAGTGCAGCTTCTCCCCTGCCATGGCCCATCAGGAACACTCATCCATTTTGCTTTTGTTGCTCTGGTGTTCCCTAGAAGATTAGTGTGTGTTAGGGTCAACTCCGTGTCCCCTCCCTTTTGTGAGGGAGCATACTCACTTGGTAAGAAGTTGCCCTCTTAGTACAATGAGGACAAGCTGGCCACGCTCTTCCTGCTGTGCTAGACATGATATATGTTGCTGTTGGGATACATCTGATTGGTTTGGTACAGCCTGACTTTCGGCAAGCCATGTTTGCCTTCATCTCATTTTCCATCCACCTCCATCTTTTACTGTTCCACTTGTTCAAAATGATGTCCCAGAGCTTTGCACACTGTTTTGGTCAGAATATATAGATCCTTTCTCTCCCCTGCCCTCTTCCAAAGCCAGACCACATGTGGTCTGCTGTAGCTTGAAGATGTCCAGCAGAGTTACCTGCTGCTTTCAAACACTTGGGAGTCGCGATCTTGCTGAGAGTAACTACAGCCATCAGCTACTGTTGTGGCTCTCCAGCAGCTTCCGGGAGGTCCATGGCAGATGCACATCCCTTCTACTCAACTTCCATAGATGCTGACTGTACCAGCTGAAGTTCTGCTTGAACCAGCTCATGTTCTGCTCCACGGCTGACTCACCCTGAGGTTTTTTCTTCCCACATAGGGTCCTTTTGCCGGCTGTTACCTGAACCCTGTTCCCATGACTCCACCACTTGCAGTGTGCAGTCTCAGCTCTAAAAGAGCAACTGTTGGGCAGGGCCTTTGCAGTTGAAGCTTGGATCCTTGTGTTCTGGCTGTGGCCATGGACTGAGGCAAATCTCAGGTGTATCTCTGGAACCCAGCTACCTCCTGGCATGCTGCTCGCAGGCATGGTTAACATTTTTAAGGAAGGTCAGGTTTTGGGGCTATTTGTGCCAAAGTTCAGGATCTGGTATTATAACTAAGTGGTCAGGTCAACTACATTGAACCTCAGGAGATCCTCCAGTTCTTCCCTCCTGCCCCACCAACTCCTCCATGCAGTAGTGGCCTCAAGCACACATTGCCTCTGCTTATGCTATATGGCTTTCTCCCTAGGGTCTGCAGATGATGAGAGGATTGTGCGATTCCTGGAGCTGGCTGGGCTGGTGAGTCACTGGTAGCACTGCTGCCTTCTTTCCTGGTACCACCAATGAGGGAAGAAGGGATGATTTTTTGTGGCAGCACAGCTTGAGTGTGTTCTGAACTTATGTGGGGACATTGTCTGTACCTGGGACACAACTGTCTATTGGACAGAAAGAGGAGAAGAGGTGTAAGTGGGGAAAGGGAGACTGGCAAGAAGGGGGTAGTTATGCTCAGGGCCATAGGCTGACAGGGTTGGGGACAGTGTTCACAAGTCTGCTGTGCTCTCTGTAGACTGATTTGCTGGCAAGGGCTGGAGGACTGGATGAGCAGGTGGACTGGAACTGGTAAGGGATCTCACTGTCTGTGTGAATTTGGGTGATTGTGAGTGGGGAACACTTCTAAGCAGATGCACATTTCTGCTGGATTTATCTGTGTCAATCTGTGTCCTGTGAGATGTGGACACTACACAGGAGCGAAGCCTTCATGCCCCAGGCATCTATGCCAACAATCACCAGCTGTGGTGTTCTGCAGGCAGCTGACTATGTACAGGGGTGCAGAGCCAGTCCCAGCATGGAGGGGGGCACACGGGACACACAGGGACAGTTGTTTGCTGGTCTCTGATATCAGAAGCTGTAAGATTTTCAGCAAACAAGCTCTGTTTCTTGAGGGAGGTGTTGACTCTCAACCCTGCTGCAGGTATGACATCCTGTCCCCAGGGGAGATGCAGAGGCTCTCATTTGCACGGCTCTTCTACCTCCAGCCAAAATATGCAGGTGAGTGACTGACTACAAAAGAAAAGAGGGGGGAAAAAAGGCAAGGCCTTTGGTATATAGAGAAGCTGGTACAGTGACAGCTCATGAAATCCCTTTTGTGCTAGGAAGATGCTTTGTCTTGGCCATTCTTTTATCAGCATAGCACACAGAGGATTCATTTGTGAATTGTGAAAACATTTCATTATTTGTGTGGAGGGTGGTACATCAAGAGATGTATATAAGACATTTTCTTCTTCGGGAACTAGTGATTAATGTTCATGGTCCACATCCAGTGGCACCAGAAGAAGAAAGGACTTTGTCAGCCTGCTCATCAGTTGCTATGTGAAGAAGGGCATGTGTTGGGGAGTGTGGCAGCAGCTGTCACATCTGAAGCTCGCGAACATCTGTAGGGTTGTGGGGCAATATGGAAAGTTTGGCCCTGACGTGGCAAAAGAAGACAAGGAGCAGTGGGAGAAACAGTCTGGAGAGACCACAAAAGCATCTGTGATTAGCTAATGGGGCCAATTCCTTAGTCTCTGCTGGGGGCTTGGGCTAAGAACTTGCCATGAGGGCAGGTTGGATGTGGGTAAACAGAGCCCATGTCAGTAGCAGGTAGCTACATGTAAATACCTCTCTTTCCCCTGAAGCCTGTGGCACGGCTCAGTGCTGTCTGGGCAGAAGGAACCTGTGGATTGCAAACTAAAAGCTGTAGAGATGACTGGAATTTATTTGCTCCAGGTCTGTAGTATTTACCCCTAATGGTCAGGAAGGTGCCACAGGCCATCCTACATGCTCCATGTAGGGTCTGTGCTGGAAGAGTACACTGGATGCTGTTCAGCCTGGTGCTCTGGCACGTGGTCTGCCTGGAGAAGGTCACATCTTGGCTTTTGCCATGATGGGGATGAGGCAGTGGCTGGCAGCTGCTGAGGGACAGGAATGAGGTGAACGGTGTGGTTTGGATGGATTGAAGCACTTGAGGGGAAGGATAGCTTTCCTAGTTGACTGACACCAGCTGTGCTCTTGCCTACAGGAGATGTCTGGTTGGGAGAGGATTTGTGGGGCTTATGACTTTTCTTTCAGTGCTAGATGAAGCCACCAGTGCCTTGACAGAAGAGGTGGAGCATGAACTATACCGTCTGTGCCTTCAGCTGGGCATGACACTGATCAGCGTGGGACACAGACCCAGCCTGGAAAAGGTGAGACAGGGAGGCAGCACTCCATGCCTCCCTCGTGGTGGCAAGATAGAGGAGGTAGAGAGGGTCTCTGGCGAGCAGAGGGGAGTGACTAAGGATGGAGTACCTCACTGTGGGTGGACCATGCCCTTGTAGAGATATCCCTCAATGTTGTGTTATTGAATTGCAGTTCCACAGCTGGATTTTGAAACTTCATGGGGAGGGAAGATGGGAGCTCACTCGATGTGAGAAGATGAAGCGGCTCCCCTCGGGGGAAGGACACTGAAAAACATGTCCTTGTCTGGCCAGCCACAGAACCTGCACACGTGTGGGAGAGCTCTCAATAGCAGACATGGAGCTGCCAAGCCAGCAGCTGTGTCAACGAGGGATTCAAACAGTGTGAGACCAGTTCTGGATTTTGCTGATGGACAGAGGGTATGTCTGAACTTACGGTGTGGAGTTCTGCCAAGGGTAGACACAACTATGCCCCCCTTCTCCCAGCCTCCTCCTGCCTTCCTAGCTCTCACGGGAGGAAGGAGCTGAGCTGCTAGGCCGCCCTGAGAGATGATGCTGCCTCATGGGTCTTGTAGAAACAATGGCCAGAGAAACCTCCACTTTGTCTGGGATGCAGTGGTGTGAGGCTAGAATGCAGCCTCCCTTTCTGCCCTCTGTGCCTTGCTAGGAATTCTGTCTTTGATACACAGCTCTGCTGTGTATCAAAGAACAGATTTATGTACCTTGTGGCTCTGTCAAGAATTGTGTTCCCCAGCAGGAGACAAGGGGAGAATGCACAGCACAGAGAAGGGGCGTGTCTCTGCTCTCCTTATAACACGGCTACAGGTGAAAGGAACATTTTTGTATTAAAATCTGGGGCCTGTTTTCAAACTTTTTATGGAGAAGAGTCAATATTTGTTAACTGGACTGCTGTGTGTTTTCTTTCTGGGGTTTGCTTTGAAGGAGATGCTGGTATATTGGCAATGGGCCTGGACAAGACTATTGCTGAAGAGCAGAGCAGAGGTAGGAGTATTATCCGTATCCAGGGGTGGACATCCTGCCTGCTGCTACCTCTGCAGCTACTGCAAGGCACAAGGAACCTCAAGGAGGGCTTTTTGCCCTCTGCTTTCATGGGAGGAAACAGCTTGTCTCCCCTTACTCCTCTGCCTGTGATGAGTCATGTTCTTTACCTTGTCTACATAGGTGTGTGGAGACAGGTTTTGAGGGTCTCTGTGTTGTGTTGGACCAACTCCAAGACTGCAGTGGAGGTGTGATCTGAGCACTTACTGGCCACCACTTGCTTGGTGGCTTTTTTGGTTGTTTCCCTGGTTTTGCAGTGAAGGAGGAGGAGGTGGCTGCTTGCAGAACCAAGCTAGTGGCCCTTCTGCCGCTCCACAAGGTGCTTGTGTCCCTCTATGATCTGCTGCACAGCCTCCTGGTCGTCCAGTGTGGTTAGGTCCCCAAGCTCACTGGCCTTGTCCTCCACAATTTTCCGTAGCACCCGACGCATAATCTTACCCGAGCGTGTCTTGGGCAGCCAGTGTGTGACCTGCGAGGGGGAGGAGCAGAGTCAAGGCTGAGGGAAAGGGCTTGGCCAATCTGCCAGTGGGGTGTTGGACCAGTTTGCTTGTGTTACCTGAACATAATCTGGAGCTGCATACTTAGCGATCTTCTTTGAGATGAGCTCCTGTAGCTCGGCAGCAAGAGTCTCCTGTGTGTAGCCACTGTCCTTCAGCACAACAAACACGTAGGCTCCTGGCAGAAGGACCACCAGGTTACTGAGCACTGTGTGTACCATGCCCCTGAGACCCTGCCGGGACCTAGTGCCAGGAGAGTCCCTCTCTGCTGGTAGCCTCAGGGGATGCTGTGTAGCCAAAACTGTGAGTGCTTTTGGCCACACAAAAGCACCGCTGCTGCCACCTTATGCAAAGCCTAGCTGTTCTGTACTGCAGGTGCAGGTTGTGCTGAGATCCCTGCTAACATGCAGTATGGCGTGGACACAGCATTGCTACCAGTGCCACTTCCCACTGCAGTGCCATAGCCCCGGGAGAGATGTTTTGGGGCAGGAAAGAAAGCATCTTACCTTCTCCCTTGATCTCGTGTGGATAGCCAATGACGGCAGACTCTGCCACTGCCACGTGGTGATTCTGGAAGAGAACAGGGCAGGGGTTTGACTCAGTGCTTTTGGCAGGCTGGCTGCCACCCAGGAGCTGCCCTGACCTGACTTGGCTGCTGCAGCCCACAATAATGCAGAGAGATATGGAAGGGCCTCAGGTGGCCTCTGCCCTTTTTGCTTCCTGCCTCAGTAGGTCTGCAAACACTAGTCTTTTCCCCCTGCCCCTGGCTGCTTTAGGCTTGCACCTTGTAGACCTTGTTCTGTGCCTACAGGTTGCTCCACCAGGTCCCACAGATGTTCCTCTTTAACATATCTGATTGCTGCTTTGGGATTCACCACTTACACAATCAACATTAGCAGTTTTTGTACCCCTCCCTTGCTGCTGAGAGCTAGAATGGGAGGGAAGAAGCTGCAAAGCTGTTTCCACAGGCAAGACTGTGTGACTGTTCCCTGCTGCCGCAGCAGCAACATCTTTCTGTCTGGGTATTTTAAAGAGGCCTCTTGAACACACCGGTGCACCTTTGCTATATCCTTGGATGGTTTTACCTCCCACCTACACCTCTTACCACAACATCCTCCACCTCTGCAGTGCCCAGCCGGTGTCCACTGATGTTAATGATGTCGTCCAGCCGTCCTGTTAGCTGGTAGTAGCCCTCACTGGTACGATACACACCATCCCCAGTGAAGAAAAACCCTGCAGTGGCCAGAACCATGCCATAGTCACTTGTTGGAGGGAGCATGTGACCTGCTCAGCAGCCATACTCTCACGTTTCCCCTCCTCCTCTTGGCTCCAGGGCCCATGTATTCTGCTTCTTCCTCAGCTGTTCAGGGTAAAGGTGCCTACCTTCCTGGTTAGTCTTCTGCCTCTGTTGGTACCTGCTCTATCATCAGGCTCCTGCCCTCATTCTGCAGTGTACTGGCTAATGCCCTGCCTATCTCATCACCATGTGGTGGGAGCACTTCGCTCCAGTGTGGGTGCCTGTGGTCTTGCTCCTTCTCCTCTTTGCTTCACGTTAAGACTAACACACTCTTGGGCTTGCTCAGTGCCTCTGGGTGAGTCACAGAGCTGACAGGGTTTGCAAGAGATGCAGCAAGAGGTCTTATCTGTGCTCAAGGGGACTGGGGGCAGAAGGACAAGTACACTGCCTTAAAACAATGTGTGATCCAATTGGGAAGGTTGGTGAGGGGCAGTCCTGTGATATCAGGCCTGGGGAGATGAAAGGCTTCAGTACTGTGGAGGGTCTCTGGAAGAACAAAGCAGCAGTACCAGCCTTCCTGAATCCTGCCTCCATACAGAAAGCCAGCAAGCAGACCCAACCATACCCAACCAAACATGTGCAAGTGTCCTGCCACGTTTTCCTTACCTGGATAAGGAGTCAGATACGTTTCCAGAAATCTCTTGTGGTCATTGTAAATGGTTCGTGCCATACCTGGCCAGGCTTGTGAGATGCAAAGAGCTCCAGAGACATCATTTTCCAGAAGGACATTTCCCTGCAAAATAGGTACCTTTTAGTAACCATGGCTGAAGGTACTTGAGATGTTTAGCTACTGCCTGTTTAACAACCCTGTGATGGAAATGTCAGGGAGGGGTAGTGAGGAGGGTCCTGTGCTCCTCACAAGACAGGCTTAGTCTCTCCCAGCATATGTCTGCCTGCCTTAGTGGGATGCCGGGCCCCTCCAGGGAGACTGGCTGTCCCTGCCCAGCTACCTCACCTTGGAAAGATCTGCCAGGGAGCCCAAACACAGACTCTCTTGTCAGGAGACTGCAAGCTAGACAACAACTCAACTTCTGCACTAGTTGGAAGAACAGCTTCCCTGTTTGTCCCTTTCCAGTAAGGAAGGTTGCTGTCTAGCAGAGATCAGCAGGAAAGACATGCTTACAGATCTCCACTCCCATCAGCAAGTACGCACTGCAAGCACCTGGGAAAAGGGGGCTGAGCAGTGCCTGGACTGCAGGTTATGAATGTACCTTGTCATCCAAGAGGGAGGGGCTGATCCCAAAAAAGGGCCTCATAGCCATGCCTGGAAGGATTTCAGCTCCAGGATTAGATGGACGGGGTGAGATACAGATGCCTCCTGTTTCTGAAGGAAAAGAAACTGTAATGCTCATTAAAGTTGGGGACAAGAAGAACGCCAAGTAGCACTGCTTGGCCAACAGCCTTTGTCTCGTCCCTTACTACACACTGCACAGGCTGGGGCTGGCTTTGCCAGAGAGATGGGGAAGGAACTTTGCAGAAGGATGATTGTGCTCATTTAGCTCAGCAGGGATCTGCCGAGATGTACCATCAAATCCCCATGTTTGTCTGGGTTAGATTTAAAGGCCGTTTTTCTCTTTTATATTTGGGTGCTCATGGGCCCTTACAGCCTTGGACATAAAAGACTGTCAGCAACAACCATTATCACTTGGCCAGCAAAGCAGCAGGTCACTCCTTAAGCCTGGGAGAGCAGAAGCTGGAACAAGGAACCATATACATCTCACCAGTTTGCCACCAAGTGTCGACTACTGGGCATCGTGTCTCGCCGACCACGCGGAAGTACCATTCCCACGCCTCCTTGTTGATGGGTTCCCCCACTGCAAGGGGAAAGACCAGGGGGCAGAGCTGAAAGATCAGGTTTAGGAAAGAGCTTCCCAGGGCCTGCTTGTGGAGCCATCCCCAAATAGTGCAGTCTCCTGACTTTGGAGTCTCGTGTGCTGCTGCTCTTGGCATTTGTGGGAAGAGGCACAATGTGATGCCCATCCAAAAGGATTTGCTGCTCCAGCCCACACTGCTGCACTTACCTGAGCCAAGCAGTTTAAGAGAAGAGCGGTCATACTTCTTCACCCATTCATCGCCGTATCTCAGGAGCAGGCGGATGGCAGTGGGCGCCCCGTAGAACTGGTTAATTCTTAACCTCTCTACTGTTTCCCAGTAGCGGCCTGGAATGGAGACAGGGCCAGTAAACATCCACACAGGCCCTCCCAGCCCAACGCCATGGCAGAGAAGGAAGAGGTCAGAGCAAAGGCTCTCTAGCAGTGCCAGGGCGCTCAGCCAAGTTAATCCCATGGTGGGCAGGACAGAAGCAGTTCAGGAGCAGCAGCAGCCCCTTTTCACATCACCTAGCTCTGCTATGGTTCCTTCTGCAGGGAGGGAGAGGAAGTAACAGCTCCACCCCTGGAGAAGCAGCAGTGGCTTCCTAAGCAGAGGAAAAGACTCTTCCCCTTACAGCTCTCTACTGAGCACAGACCACAGGCTGCTGCGGAGGCAAGAGAGCCCTTCCTGCTCATGTCCTGGCATCAAGCTGCCAGCTCCCTCCCTGCTCTGGATCTCACGGTGCTGTGGAATGTCCCAGCTCCCTGGCCACTCACCAGGGTTAGGATAGACAGGAGTGCTCTCAAAAAGGACTGTGGTACCACCGTTGCAGAGGGGGCCGTAGACCACATAGGTGTGTCCTGTGATCCAGCCAATGTCTGCCACACAGCCAAAGATGTCCCTGTCCTGGTAGTCGAACACGTACTGAACAAGAGAAGAGAGGCAGTGAGGGGTATCACCTGGGCCTGCACTCCTGGCAAGGGGCACAACAGGGAGCAGTGCACTCTCTGTCAGCCCTAATGTTACTGTGTTCTTCTGTCTTCCTATCACCCCTGCAGGGACACCTTCCTGCAAAGACTTTAAAAAAAAAAATCAGAAAAAAATAAAATTAATTAAATAAAATTGAAGTTAAAAAAAAACAAAACCCAGAACTGTGAAGGTGCAGGAGACAGATACTTATAAAAAAAACCCAAAAACACAGCCAAATTTGCTCTTTTCCAATGGAGAGAGATACAGCCTTTCCTTCTTTTGCTGGTATCTAGACAAGGCTGATCCAAGTATCCTGTAGCATCAAAACAGAACCTTCTGGGTAAGGAAGGTGCCTCTGTACTTACATGACCATGTAGAAAGAGAGGAGTTGTAGGCAAGGGCAAAGTGGTAGAGGACTCCATGAGCCTCCTGCAGGCCGTGCTGGACTCCAGATGGACGGTTAACACTCAAAACCCCCTGAGCTCAGCCAAGAGCCCAGCACAGGAGCAGTGAGGCAGCAAGCAGAGGGACCATGTGATGTCTTGGCCCAGAGCAACCCCAGCCTGCCCACAAGAGTTGGAACCTGTCCATCTCAGCTGGGTGAGTGCAGTCCTATGCCTGCAGGCAGAAAGCAAAACAAGCTCTTCTTCCCACTGCCCCTTTTATTCCTTGTGAGACCCTTGGCTGCAAGGCTGGAACATGAAGGAACGATGGCTGCCCCGTGCAGGGCAGAGCTGAGCGCTGTCATATTGGCAGCAATACAACCAGCTTCCTAAAGCACTCTTCTTCATTCCATTTACTCAGTGCCAGGAAAGCTTCCCAGGGGCCACTCTCCCACTAGCCTATGACTTCTTGCTGTCTCCTCTGATTTCTGTGGTTTCAGACCCTCTCATTTCTTCCTGCAGCTCCCTGCTGACTTCCACCTGGGGACTGTGGGGCCTCAAGTGTTCCAAGGTGCCATAATGGAAGCTTCTCCTGGTTCCTCTGTCCCTTTTTAGTGGAGCAGTGAGTTATGGTAGCAGCAGTCTGCCCCATTCAGCTGAGGGATCTGAACATGTCAGCCCTGTGCCCAGGTTTTCAGTGCTCATGGGAGCTAACATAGCCACATGGTGCTCACCCCCTGCATTGCTATTCTGGAATGAGAGCCCTGGCTCTTGCAAGCCTGCTCTGATGGTCTTGAGGGTCACCCATCACGCTGGGCACAGCTCAGCTCACAGGAAAGCCAAGGGCTTCCACACCTCTGGCACACACCCCAGGAGGTATGGCCTTCAGCACTCATGGCTGAGAGAAAAGGCCCAGCCAGCCCTGAGCTTGCTTTGTCACAGGGTGTATGGTCTGAGGCGCTACTGGAACTGCAGTCACGCTCAGGAGGAGCCAGATCCAAAGCTAAGGGACTGTTCAGGTAAGAACTCCCTCTTACATGGAACCTCATATTATGTCATTAGAATGCTCCTTGCAACCACTCCTGCAGCCAAATGCATCTCTGTGCTGGACTCTGTGCCCTTCTATCCAGTTCTAAGTTTGCTTTGGGCATGTGTTGTGGTTAAAGGCTTTGCTCTTCCCAAAGATGACCCACATCCTTCAGATATAGACCCTTGGTCATGAGGGCACTCACCAGCTTTTACAAGTGTTGTCAAATGTGCTTCTCCCAGGCAGGAGCACTGCTTTTGGTCTCCCACCTGAGTTGGGGTAGTTACACTTAGGAAAAGCAACCCACAGTCTCTAGGAACATATCGGCTTCTTCCTCCTAACCCAGTAATATAAAATTACCCTTGCAAGGCTGAGCATCCTATCCGATGGTTCTGTTTAGTATAGGACAATGAAAGAAAGAAGAAAGCCAAGAAGGTAGCTCAGAGCAGTATGTGTTTGGGAGCTCCTGCTATGGAGCACTACCTGTAGGCAGATGTGGTCTGCTAGGCTTGGAGGGCTTCACGGAGGCTTTGCACTGGATAATGCAACAAGGAGCATGTCTATTCCCTGCACTGCCTATGAACTACTGGCTCGTGAGCACTTTGTGGCTGGGATCCATTACCTTGTGTGTGAGAGCAGCAAACAGCAAGTAACCAGCCTGGGAATGAACCAAGCCCTTGGGTTTGCCAGTACTGCCTGATGTGTAGAGAAGAAACAACATGTCTTCACTGTCCATGGCAGCAGGCTCACAGCATGCATCTTCCTTCATCATCTCCTGCAGGAAAGAGCACAGCAGTTCTCTCAGGGTCTCACAGCCTCCCCTGTGTTGTCCCCGTGCCTGCTTGTGCACCTCTTTCCCGAGTCTCCCTCCCCTCTGAGCACCTGTGCCACCCTGCTCCCCACAAACATCCTCCCTGCCTCTGCACCTCCGCTCACCTTTCTTAGCAGCCTGAACTCCCTTTTGCCTTGCTGAGCTGACAAACGCTCTCCTCAGCCAGAGCAGACCTGCTGAGTAAGAAGCAGCTATTTTTATGCTGCCACTGCTCTGACCAGCACAGAAGTCTTTCAGGAAGCCTTTCTATCAATAATTGCTTGGAGATGCGATGAGCAGAGGTGGGGAGACTGCTGTGCAGCTTCAGGGAGCCAGAATAAATGCTTGTCAGGGGCTCACCTGTTCAGAAGTCATGCTCCATGCTGGCAGCCTAGCCACCCTGTGTGCTATGGGTAACAGGCACATGCCATGTCTGCCAGCAGACCCATGTGTGACAGTTCAGTGGCAGTCCAAGCTGGATTCACAAAGTAGCAGCCCATGTCTGGTGTGTTTCTAGGCCCCTGTCCACCCTGCTATGCGCTCTGGCTTGCACTGCCTGCCCCTGACAGTACAGGGCTGGTAGTGTGGGAAGACACACCAGTTGTCCATCCTGATGGCTACTGGGACTGTCCTGAACTTGTGTGCAGCTCTGACTGCTACTGCTGCTGGGGGAGAATGTCCCCAATGCCAGCAAAACTGCCGTGGCCAGGCAAGATCTCTCCATCCTGTGTTCCTGCACCCAGAGCAAGCACTTTGCCCTGGAGAAGTGGCAAAATAGATGGACAGCCTCTCACCTCCTCCAGTGGCACGTCTAGGGCTGTCATGGGAACCTTGTTGGTTGTCCTCATGGAAACCAGAACCCGTTTCACTCTGGGGCACTGCTTCACAGCCTGGTCCACTGTCTTCTTTAGCTCAATAATCTTGCCACCTCTTAGCCCCTGGTTCACTGTAATCACCGTCTCTGACTGGGCTGCAGAAGACAGAAGAGCCACATAAACAACTCTGCCCCTCTCCACCAGTCACCGAGCAGTTTGGCTGTACCATGACCTTTCACCTCTCTCTCTGTCTCCCAATCCTTGGTACTCATGTCCTTCATTTAGCAAAAACAGCAGCTTTGCATCTTGATTTCCCATTCATTTCTGCCTGTGTTGCATCCCCTTACAGGAGACGCTGTATCCCAGTCCTTCAGTCCCATGGAGGAAAGAGAAAACCAGTTCATCCCAAGGGCTGCAAGGTATTTAGTGAGCTTATGCCATTTCTTGGGTTGGTAGTACCTGCTCCATGGCTGTGCATTATGTCAGGATACCCTCAGAGAGCTTGGGGAGTCTTACTCAGAAAACCTTTGTCATCCACACAACCCTGAGGCTGAACCAACAAGCTCAGCACTGTTCCCGGAGGGAAATACGTCGCTGTTACCCACTGGCTCTTACCATCCCGGATCCTGTCAGCGAGAGACTCTGCACTGAAGCCAGCAAACACCACAGCGTGCACGGCCCCGATGCGGGCACAGGCCAGCATGCTAGCCACTGCCAGTGGGCACGGGGGCATGTAGATTGTCACCCTGTCACCCTGCTTCACCCCTTGCCGTTTCAAGGTATTTCCCAGGCGGCACGTCAGCTCCAGCAGTTCCCTGCCCAAAGAAGCAACGACACAGTTAGAGACTTTCTTGCAGATCTTACCTGCGTGCATAAAGATGGGGGGCCTCAGAGTCACAAGGACACAGCTTTTATCCCTGCACACCCTAACCCCCCTCATTCTGGAGGACCATGGGAGAGCTGTAAAAATCGGTGGGAAGGAAAGGAGAAGACAGCCTCTACCATAGGCCATTATTTATGGAAAAGACATAAATTAGAATGATTTCTGTACAACAACAGCCACTGGCAATTCCTCTGGCTCAGCAAACCCATAACACCTCAGCTGACTTTCCCAATGACAGCCTGCACATTTCTTACCAACCTGTACAACCGGTGTGACACACTACCCTGCACAGCTGGAGGCTACATGTGAGAAGTTAGATATCTTTCCCCAAAACAGGGTCCCGTGCTTTGCTAAAGCTGAGGTCAAGTCCTTCAGAGTTTGTGCCAGCAAGAACAAGAGCTATAGGAAAGCAGTGAGCAGAAAGATGCCTCTCCCAAGAAGTGTCCCTCCCAGAAACCACAGCTTGGCTGTCAGTGAGTCATTTTATGGAAGGGCTCTCCATGCACGGGGATTGGCAGGGGTGGCTGGTCATATTTGTTGTGTGAGGCCTGAAGCCAGAGAGGACAGAGGGACTTGTTTTGTGTGCAGAGGGATTTAAGTGAATTCTGTGGCAGTGACTCAGAGAGCACGCAAATTAAGCTGGAAGGTGGGGGGCCCCAGACCAACCTAGCAGGGCTGGACAGGCAGCCCCCCCAGACAGCCAAATCCAGCAGCACTGCTGACATGAGCATGAGCATGGGATTTCTCAACACATTTGCAGCTGTGAATTTGGCCTTTCTTGCAGACCACTTACCCAGAAGTTTAGACAACAGGAACCTGGGTGGGAAGGCACATGTGTGACTTTCCTATGTGTCTTACCTGCAAGCATTGCAGTGCTGCCCCAAGGGGTTTATATCTGCCTCCCCAGCTGGGTAGGGACTCCTCAGGGCCCAGATTTGATCAGGAGGTAGGCTGAAGTTTCAGATTAGCACAAGCAAGACAACAGCTACCATACTCTGGATCTGTGTGAAAGATGCTGCCTTCCCTCACATGACAGACATCAGCAGATCAGCCCTGTGCAGTGTTCATGCATGCTGCAATATGCCTCTTGTATGTTGAGAGGTAATTACTGACCTGTATGTCACCCGTACCTCCTCTCCAGGTTCATCCTTCTCCCAAATTAAGGCCACTCTGTCTGGGGCTACATGGACATGACGGTCCAGACAATTCACTGGAAAGGAAAACCCAGCATCACTGACAGAGCAACCCTCAGTACCTCTTACTTGTCATAAAGCCAGCACTGGCAGTCCCATTTTCAGGTCAAAGTCAGGGTTGTGTGTGAGTCTTCTCAGCAGTAGCCTTGGGCAGCCTTTGTGGATACCAGCCAGGGGATCACAAGCACCATCCCAAGCCTGTTACGCTCCTCACCACTCCAATACCTACCAATCCCCACTATCAGCTTCCTCCTTGAACTGCGACCTCATACAGCCCAGAGCAGAAAACACCTGAAGTCCCTTTGGAGGTCACATTCCCAGTGCCCTCAGAGTGCTGGCAAACATTAACTAAGCCGTCACTCCACCCAGCACTGCCTTGCAGCTGCCTCCGGGGTGAACTAGGGCAGTTTTTTAGTGGCAGTGCTCCTAAATAACAAATGTAGGGCAAAGTGAAGCTCTGCACTGGAAGGCTGCAGAGTGCATTTGTCCAAGATGGAAAAGAGCCAGGGTAAATACAGAGTGCACAGCCCCTGGCTTTCCAGGGACATCGTAAGCTGAGGCTTTGGCTGAAGTTCTTCCACGGAAAGTTTCCCACGTTGCTGGCAGCTGCAGTTTCCTCAGAAGCCTTGTTCCACTCTCTGTTTTCCTTAAACCTGCTGAAGTCATGGGATGATGCAGCAGCCCCAGTTTGCATACCAACTTTTTTCTCCTGACCATTTGTAGTTTTCCAGGAGAGAAAGAATCTCATATAAAAGGAGAAACAGTAAGATGTCAATTCCCAAAGGCAAATAACTCTTCCTCTCTTTCCCAAATAGATTACATAAGGTCTGATTTTCTCAGAAGTCTGTCTTATATTTTGAACACTGGGACCAAGAGCCCTGTGAGCAGGACACAGTGTCACCAGCCCTGTGTCTTCCCCTGAGAGCCCCCCTAAGGCAACAGCCCCAGTCCACAGAAGAGCCTCCCACGACAGTGGTGACTGTATGGTTCATTTCGCCTGTATTTTGCTTTCTACAGATACATCTTGCCTTCACTGAGCAGGAATGACCCAGTGCAACCCTTCCTGCTGAATGCACAGGGTCCGGTGTTACTGCCTGTGGTCCTCCACTGCTACTGCACTGCTGTGGGATCCACGGGGGCTGAGGGAGAGCAACCCAGCTCCCAGCACACACCAATCCAGCTGCCCCCTCTCCAATGAAACCCAGTTGCTTCCTTAGGGCCAGCCACAACCTTACACTACAGCCACTGCAGGATCAACTGGACCTTTTGGGGATCCCACTCTCTCCAGACCTTTAACTCTGTGCTCTTCCAAAACATTCCCAGGGCTGAAGCCACACACATAGAAGCACTGGCAGGCACTTGGTAGGACCCCGTGTCCATCTCCCTCCTTACCTGTCACGTTCAGCTGCCCACCCAGGAACCAGGAAACTCTGCCCTGGCACAAGTCACAGTCCTGGACAGAGTGGAAGGGGGTGATCCAGGTGAGCCGGCTCCTTCCCAGTGCTCCCCAGAAGATGTCACTCTGCTCCACTGACACGTTGTACAAATCCTGGTGGTCCTTGGGTCTGGGGAAGGCGACAGCTTCAGGCATGTAGGCAGTGAGAGGCCCATGGCTCCAGGCTCTGGCAGCCACCAACCCAGGGGGGCATCTGGGAGCCTGAGAAAGAGCTTTGGAGCAGCAGGTCTTGGCCAGCAACCTGGCCATCACTGCAGGGTACCTATCTCTCACTGAGGAGATGGGTGCCTGCAGCCCTCACAGCTGCTCCCGACACCTGGCCCAGGCAAGACTGAGGCCCCTGTGGAAGGTGGGGCTACGTTGTCCTGGGCTGACTGAACACAAAGCAGCTCTCTCACTCAGGGAGCCCAGGCTCCCCTTCTGCCCTGCCTTATTCCTCCCCTCCTCTCTTCCAGAGCACTATGGGAAAAAAGAAATTCAATCACTCTAAGGGAGGGGAAAGGGGTGGGCTGTAGAAATACTTGACTGAAAATAACCTTCATGCTAATCTGAGTCCTGACAGCAGTTCTTGAACAGGAGCCAGGTTAAGCGTGTGCCTGGGCTCTCCTCAGAGGCCAAGGTGCTTGGGCCAGGATCTAACAGCCTGGTCCTGCTCTCCCAGGGCTGCACTGCATACCCAGACCCCTCTGTTTCATCCCCACTCACCTCCCTCACACCTCCCTCTATTCATCACCATCCCCTCACTTGCCACAGCAGCTCTGCTGCATCCCCCAGTCCTCTGCTGGCCACAAAGGCAACTTGGGGAAGGTCCCTGTAAATCGTAGGGCCACCCCCATGTTAGTCATGAGTGATAGAACTATCCCCTTCCCAGAATTAGGACCCATTTCTGGCAGAGCACTAGGCTGTGGTGGGCCAGGGAAGGTTTTTCTCATGTGCCTGTCAGCAGGAGGGGAATATTGCATCCCCTCCCACCTTACTGCCGGGTGGCTGTCAGAGCTGTCCCCTCTGGCAGCCTGGGCTGGGCTCTCCACCTCCTCCCAAGCTCTACAGACTGGCTGTCCCACCAGCTGGGCTGGGAGCACTCAATGAGGCTGTGGTGGAGCAGCTGGGGGTTGTTTGGCATGAAGCACTGCAGCCCATCTCCTCACACTAAGACCTCCCACCACCCACCGTAGCAGAGCTAAGCTGCCTCCCAACAGGGGTTTTTTTCTGCCTTCCTTTCCTTCAGACCCTATATAGGTAGGTTTTTTTCTACCTTTTTTAAGGTAGAATTTGGAGGATTCCTTAATGTCATTAACCAAATTCCCTTCCCTTCCTAGAGGGCACAAGAGAAGAGCAGAAAAAGCTCTCCCTGCAAGTTAGGTTGTTCTCAGCCAGGCACACCTAAGGAATCAACAGTGGAGATGACAGGGTTAGTAGATCTCCTCTTTGCTCTTCAGAATGCAACACCACTCACGATCTATGGAGCTGGTATGTTTGGTGAACAGGTGGGACACCAGTGTGGCAGCCAGGCACTATTTCCCATCAGATACACTTATCCCAGACCACACACCTGTTTTGGGTCAAAGCTGACCCAAGCTCGGTGGGAACCTACAAGGGCACTGTCCCCCTGGGAAACACAGTCCTTTGGGCTTACAGCCCCTCCACAAAGTCAGGCCCAAGCAGCCTCATTGGTCCTCAAGTCTCTTATTTCCTATGCACACCTGCTCTGCCTCAGCATTTTTCCTGTCCTTGGAAAACATTAGGTTTTTCCACCAGACCATTCCCAGTTGCTCTTAGCAGGGCAGGTTAACTCCTTATCTGGTAACTCAGAATAGGCTTCCATTGCTCTCGAATTAGAGCTCACCTTGCTGCAAATCCTGTGGGTGCTCTTCCCTCTCAACCAGCTCCCCTGCACTTGCAGTGTCTGGCTGCTGCCTCAGCTCCCCAGGCCAGTGGGGCCCTGCAGCCCGTTCCTGGCAGAGGCTGAGCCTGCCTGGAGATCTGTCCAGCTCTCTAACACCAGGGCACATGTGACACGGGATGACCCAAAGCACCAGGGCTGCTCTGGTTGCTGAAATGACTCGTTCCCTCACCAGTTGTATGCTGTAACTTCTGCTCCAAGTACAAGCATACCCCTTTCAGTTTGTATTTTCCTGCAGAGAGAGACCCAAGCCCCATCTTCTCCATGCCTTGGTGGGGAGGAAAGTGCAGACCTCTGGGCCACTTTGGATCTCTCACCCCTCTCTGGCTACAGTATGACATCCAACTCCCTCTCAGCTTTGGCTGAACTCACCCTCCTTGAACAGTGGTGACTGGACTCACACACAGTATTCCTGTTTAGTTTTATTCTTCTTCATATCTTTACAGAAAATGGCACATAAATCACAGATGCTGGATGACTAGAAGTTGTTACAGCTCCATATCTCAAACACCTCAATACTGAATTATTTTCTTGCTGTATATACATTATTTACACTCCATGGGCTATCATCTAACACGTCAAACGACCGAGGGACAAAGACAAACAGGGGTTGGATGACTGGGCTTAACCTTTGATGGAAGAACAGTAGCTCTGGGGAAAGGATGCTCACAGCTGAAAGCAGGACAGAAAGGGTCACCTGGAAGTCGCTGTCCTACGGCTTGTGGAGGGGGAATAGTGCTTTACTGGGATGGGAAGGTGATGGTACCATGGAGTGAGTTTGGCTGTGTGGGTCTGCATGTGCTCCTATGGGATGTATGTACACATTACAGGGTGTATCAGGGTAGATGTGCATGGCTGTCATTCCCTTTAACACTCAGAGGGTGAGCCGGGCAAATTTAATTCAATAAATACATTAGGTGGATGTTGTTGTCTCACCTGGAATAATGTATTCAATAAATAAATTCACCGTTCGTCCCCTCTGCAGGGGTGTAGGGTTTTGGTGTTTAGGGCAGAGTCAGACCAAACTGTCCAGCCCTGTCCGAGCCAGTGACATGGGCTGGGGTCACCTCAGGGTGCCAGGTGGGACCAGGCTGTCGTGCCCGTGGGCTAAACCTGCCTCTCCCTGACAAAAAGAGCCAAAACACAACTGCTCCTAAGCTGCAGTCCCTTCCCAGCAGACCTCAGTGCTGGGCAGGGAGAGATGGGTGTAAGGTGCAAACCACCCTCGATGGACAGCCATCACTTCATGCAAGCACTGCCGTGGGCTTGTCCTGCTGCAGCCTGGGCCAGAGGCAGAGGTGGTGGCCAGGGGAAGGTGGTGTCTGCCTGGGGCACGGTGGGACAGGGCACAAGGGGAAGGGGCCTGGGCGGCACGGGGCAGAGATGTGCACCAGGGAGAGGCACGGCAGCAGGGAACAGGCTTGCTTCAGGATGGCAAATGGGGTTTGGGGCTGCAGCAGAAGGAGAAAGCCCCAGAGCCAGTCGTGAGGCTGAAGGGACAAGAGCCCTAGTGTCATTGGTGGCAGTGATGATGTGACACTTCCCAGTCCCCCAAAAGGAAGGGGGTGGGGGGGTGAGGAAGGCCTGGTGGGGTGGAGGAGCGAGGGGCAGGGGTATGCTCAAGGGGAGCAGGCGGTGGGCACCCCTGCCAGGCAGCCCCAAACACAGAGACCAGGGCCCCTCTCCCTGGCAGGGGTGGCCGGGGATGCCTGGCAGTCCAAGGGGGAACGTGGCCCCCAGAGGACACAGTGTCTGTCGGGGCTGGCTTCTGCCACCTCTCTTCCCCTTAGATCAGCTTCTCCTCCTTCTGCGACGAGTTCAGCTTCTCCGTCTGTCTCTCATCCTCTGCCACTGCCGCCTCCTCCCCTGTCTCCGGCTTCCTGCCTGGGGCTGGGGTCTCCCCGGCAATGGTCCCCAGGACTTTGGTGCTGTGCTCCTGAGCTTTGGCCCTGAGGGCAGCAATGCTGTTTTCTCTCAGTTCCTCCTGGGAAATGGTGCTTTTGGGATCCGGACCCCTTTCTTCCTTGTCACCTTTGTCAAGCTTGGGCAGGGCCTGGCGCTCCACCTCTGTCTTCCTCCCCGCCTCAGCCGCTGCCTCCAGAGACTTTTTGTGCATCCCTAAAAAGAATTGTTGGTATTCGGGTTTAGAAAAGCGTCTGGGCATGGGAAAGCCATCTTGAACTGAAAACAGCAAAGATAAAGAGAGGCCAGAATTAAGGAAAAGCAGAAACCCTCGCTTCACACAGCAGTCACGGCGAGCTACTTGCTCCGGCCCCCACGCGAGGGCAGCCCAGGCAAGGCAGCTGCCTGCTGGGGCAGCCCAGCATCTGTATGTAGACTGTGGCTGGTCCCAACGGTCTATAATTACTCTCCCCTTCATTTCTCTCTGTGAATCTGAAGCTAACTTGTCCCTGCATGGAGATGAGGATGTCAGACAGCAGCAGAGTTGCCTGAGCATCACCGAGGCTGGGGAGGGAGATCCCTCTTTGGCCTATTTCTGTATCGAATCACAGCCACCCTTCTGCCTCTCTCAGTTTCACTCAAACAGAAAGACAGAATAGCCCATCGTCAAGATACCAGACATTAGTTTTGGGGCAGAACCAGCCTGGAAGGTCAGAAAGAGGGAAGCAAAGAGCAGGAGTGTGACAGGGTAGCTTCTACCTCCGTGTCTGCACAGAAAACCAAGTGAAACCAGACAGAAATGCAAGCTTCCCCAGGTGTCATGACCAGGAGGAGGCAGCAGTGTTCCACCTGGAGCTGGGGGCAAAGAGCATTTGGGAGTCCTAGCACCCCATCCAGCATCACAGGGATGACCTCCTGCCCGGGGCAAGGGTTGGAGCCCCTGCTTCAGAGCTGGGCATGAAGGATGCTTGAGCCATGGGAAGTGAAGGTTAGCACCAGCCTGAGCATGGGGGCAAATATGTGTCCCAGACAGATTCTGCAGGTCAAGATCCAAGGTCCAACAGGAATTTGGGATGAGTGGTCAAACTGTATTGACAAGGGTCATTGGGGGACGGAGACATTAAGGGCGGCAGGTGGGGGGACCTTGCCTTGCTGCCCTTCACCTATTTCCAACGTGACTCTGATGTCTCCCTCAGATCCCCCTGTCTCTACCCATTCGCCATCCCCCATGAAGGTGGCTGCTCTCTTACCCAGGAGCCAAGGGGCGCAGGACTCCATGATGCCATCCTTGGCAGATTTGAGGATGGACTCGGGCAGCGGGATGGAGTGACGCACCATGGCACCGTAGAGCCCGTACTCAGCCATCACACTGCTCCTGCCCCAGCACTTCTCCCTCTTCCGCCATTTGGCCCGGCGGTTCTGGAACCAAACCTGGAGCAGGCGACAAGGAGGGACATGGATTTTGTGCATGGAGAAGGCATGCCCGTCCCCTTCCCACGTGGGAGCATGCATGTATTTCTGCAGCAGGATGAAAGCAGATGAGTGGATGCTTATCCCAAAGCCAATACAACCTCTTCTCCCATGCAACAGACATTGGGTATCTCTCCCTCCCTCCCTGGAAGGATTGGCGAGGGCCAAGTGTGAAAGCAGGTCCCATCCCTCTCCACAGGATGTAATTAATTTGCCATTGCAACGTCTTTTTTCTAGTGGCTTTTGGCTCTTGTGCCTGGGATTTTCTTTTATTATTTACTGTGTGTCTGAGCAGCGGTACAGGGCTGCAGGAAGCAGTGCCTGCAGGGAGGGCTGGGATGGGGGCGGATGCTCGAGAGAAGGGGGAAGCTGCTCTGTGTGCTTTGCCCTGAATTCCCAGTTTGAAAAGCCCCTCATCTTCTCAGAAAATTGGCAGAATAATCTCTGAGCTGTGACCTGGGGGGCAGTGAGCAGAGAGGCGGGCAGCAGTGGCGGGGAGGGGGTGATACTCGCAGAAATCTATTAGTGCTCTCTCTCCGATTTCCATTCCTCTTGTCTCCTTCGCCCTCCTCCCTCCCCGGCTCCCCTCCCTTCCCCCTGAGCAGAGGCATCAGCTTTAGATGAAAAATTGCTTGAGGTCTATTCAGAAGGAGGCAAAGGAAGAGTCAGCCCCAGGGGCAGCCCAGGCCTGATTGAAAAATAAGTTAATTTCAGTTTGAATCGATGGGCCTCAGGCACTGAAATATCACGGGAAATTAAAGCAGCTGGTCCCCAGGGAACCATGCCATTGACCTGCGCTAATTAATGCCATGGAGTTACCAGGCCCCTCTCCGAGAGGCAGTCCCTCCCTCCCCGTGGACACCCCAAACACCTCCTCATTTAACTAATTAGACTGACAGAAAATTGGGTGTTAATTTGTTTAGGATTTTTTTTTCTTTTCTATTTTTTTCCCTCCCTTTCCCGGAAAGTACATGGCAGAATGGAAATGAATGTCGGGGTCTCGCTGGCAGATGGATGCTCGGGGTCACTCCGCAATCTTCTCCGACTTGATTGCTTGATTAGGTCGTTAGCACATTAAAAAAAAAAATTGCTTGCCGTCTGGCGCTGGCCTGATGAGTGGGATGAGGCGGGAATCGCCTGGGTAATTTATCTTTTTATACTGCAAAGAATTTGATTTCAATCTGCAGATATATGGAGGTGCCTTTGACACCTGTTTAACATTACAGAGCTGACAGATTAACCCTCTCTTGTCCCCACCACTCGTAGCTGTGGGGGAGCTCAAGCTGCAGTGGGGAGCACTGGGGGTCTGTGCCAGTCCCCCAGCTCTGCCATGGGGGACCATAAGACTGATGCCACAGAGTGATGTCCTGGTCTCCGCTGGCAAGGCAATATCATCTCCTCTACCTGTGCAGAGAACTGCCCAGCACTGAAGCATTGTGGTGGGGACAGAGCTGCAGGGTAGGCAGGTGGGTGGCTTGAACCCCTTGGTAACAGCCAGCGTTGGCCATTCCCAGGAGCCCAGCCAGCCTGCTTCCCCAGGGAGCTCTGTGGAATGGGTGGGGTGGTGGTCCCACCGGCTGTGATCCCAGCTTCTCCCAGCAGAAGACACTCTGTGCATGTCAGAGAGGATTTTGCCAGGCAAAGGAAGGAGGCTGCTTCACCACGTCACCTCCTCTGCATGATAAATGGTCTGATTTACACTTTCATACTGCTGATCTGTAACCCCTGGACCATGGATGGCTGCAAGGACCCTCGGGAATGCAGACCTTCCTCTCTTCACCCTCTCCTCCATGCCTGTGTGAAACACGGGTTTGGTTGGCTGTGCAGTCAGCAGGATGCTGGCAGAGGGTCTCACTCCAGGCCATGCAATTCCATTCCCAGAGCACAGGGTGCAGAGCTGCAGGTGCCTCTTTACTGATGCTTTTACCACTTTCCCTTTCTCCTCCCTCCTGCCTTGATGCCCCTAACATCCTCCCCCATGCCTCACGCTCCTCTTCCCTGTTGCCTGGCCAGGTGTCAGCCTGCCCCAGCACTGCCCACTGCCTCTAAACCCTGGAGCATCCCCTTCTCCACGGCAGTGTTACGCAAATACTGGAGGCAGCAGAAGCTTTGCCAGCTGGCAGCCCAATTTTGACTAGAGCTGGTAGAAAATTTTCAATCAAAAAATGCTGATTCAATTGCACAGGAAAAACTGTGTCCAGCCAGTGGAAGTGTAATCAAAATTATCTATAGCTTTCTTCTGAGTGCTGTATTTTAATCTCAGCTGCCTAAGACATGCAAAATCTATGCTTTAAAGCCAAATGAGAAAATCAAAATTGCATCAACATCTCAGTAAGATCATTCTGAGATTTCCAAAACCAATTTTTGTCTTTTGATGGGAATTTCCTCTTGGTTTTGATTAGGAAAAATGAAAGTTTGAAATCCCAGAATGTTTAGCAGAAAAGAGATCAGGAAGTCTGACCATCTTGCTTTAATACCAGGAACTATATCTTCATCTGCAGCATGAAATTAAGTGGAACCAATGGTGCTCAATACTGGGTATTGCTGGGACCAGATCCCAGTCAAGGATCTCTGCCACAAGCTCATTCTGAGGAACACTGAGAGACAAGCTCCAGCATGGCACTGGCAGCCCCCATGCCACTTCAGATCAGCAGAATTGTCCCCTGTGTCCTGTTCTCATGATTTGGTCCTCACTCAGATGGCTCCATCAGTGGGGCTTTCATCTAGGAGAAGATCTCACTGATTTCTTCAAATTTATCACTGTGTTACCAAAATTTTCACATGCCTTGATTCTGAGCTGAATTGCGTGGTGGTTTTAGTAATTCAGAGGTATTTTCAGCTGTGTGGTACATCAGCCACAACATCCAAATATGCAATTATTTATTATTGGCACCTCACTTTTCCAGGAGAGGGTTTCACCCTTACACTTTACTCACCTGACACATTTCTTGTGGTTTTGGTATTCTTTAGCTGCTTTTTGTCCTTGCTTGGAGACATCTACTTTACAGCTCACTCCAACTCTGTAAAATTTGGTCTGCTTCAAACAATGTCTAGGCTTGTCCACATTTCCTATTGCCCCTTCCCACCCCGTGGATTGGCTCAGCTTTTTGAAATGCTTTACTGACGTGGTTCTGTACTGTGCATCTTCCTTCTCACTTGTTTTCACCTGGTTCTCTGTTGCACAGCCCAGGGTATGGTGAAAAGACTGTTTCTGCTTCCACTTCTCATGGGCAGTGGTGAAACCTTCTGATTAATTTTAGACTGAAGTATGTCATGTGTTTGTGCAAAGCTGTCACAATCTGATGTGCACAGGTGTCTTTTGGACCAACGTGCTACACCTTAAGAAGTTTCACACCTCTTTATTTTTCACACAAACTCCCTTTGTGAAACCTGGGAAGCTTGTTCCAGGAAGCCTATCCTCCAAAAATCGACAACGGAGTAAAGTGGACAGGTTTGTCTTGCAGTATTGCAAAACCTTATAAATGGGAATGTTACTAACTTTAATCATCACATAATTCTCACCTCCATTGCCCACTGCCCAAAGCAATGAAAGTTTGGGCATTCTGTACTTGACTACAGCGTTGCAAGTGTTTTGGAGTGGGGGTTTTGGAGTCAAGGATGGCAAGGATAACCTCGCCAGTTTCCTGCTCTGAATCACAAATGGCAACTGATGCTTCTTCAGATTATTGATGATGCAGAAGAGCAAATTGTAAGAGGAGAAATATCTCATTTTGCAAGGGGACGTGAGACTTGACACGTCCTTGTTATCCACATTCATTATATTAGTTAGTTTGTTTACCTAATCAGTGCCTGAAACATTGTCTGCTAAAGAGAGAAATCTCCCTGAGGTTGGCTGTAATCCAGAAATCTGAATTAGCAAAGGGATATTTTAAAACCTATGGTGTTCCTGTGTATTGTTTCTGTTTTGTTTCAACCTGAAATTTTCCACTGGTAATAATCATTTTCTTGGCTGCTACTTTCCAAGCTAGGGTACAAAGGAGAATTGATATTGGAATTTTTTTGTCTTAGTAATATTTAAAAAAATATCTATTTTCCCCGCCCTAGCATTCCGCATATATTAAAGGAAAATTCAAGGCTAGATAATCGTGAAATTTTGCTTCAACAAATCTGTCCTCCTGCCTTTGATATAGCGTTCCAACAGGGGCTTTAAAGGAGGGAGGTTTGTGGAGCGCAAGCCGGTCCCAGCCCAGAGCAGCGGGAGCCGAGTGTCCACTAGATGGCCACAGGCAGATGCACGTCCGCACCTCGGACACACCGACACGGACACACAGACACCCCAGCACATGCCTTTGCCAGGCTGCAGGGAGCAGCTGCACACAGCTGTTGGCAAAACAGCACCTAAAGCGAGGGACAAAATCCCACGACCCCCAGAGCCCCGCTGAGACCATCTCCCCTGCACATGGACAGGCAGGTGTCTGTTCTTTACCCGCTTGAAGCCCTTGGGGGGGTCAAGCTGCAGACCAGACATCACCTCCAGCTGCCCTCCACGGCCGGGGCCCTGCTGCCATCTCAGCCCTCAGTTTCTCCTGACTCCTACCCCTCTCCCTTTCTACCTCCTCCCTCTCCAACACAAGACTCAACAATGAGAGTGGTCAAAATGAAAACCTCCTCTGAAAAAAAGAGTGATGTCCTCGTCCTCATATCCGACAGGACCTGTGGCCCTGGCTGGGTTCAACCTGAAGATGTGAGCGCTGCAAAGAATGGCTTCATATCTTCCTTGGAGCATGTTCCCACCTATACCCATGGGCACTGGGGCTGTAAAATGGACTGCCATGAGAGCATGAGGTCTGATTGTGCCCTGGGGCTTCCTCAAATCCTTCCGTTTTAGCAATCCCTACAGAAAAGCTTCCTGACTGCTGGTGGAGACTGCACCACTTGTGTAAGCCTGGAAACAGTTTATTGCTGTCTTTTCAAATGTAACGTCAAGTTATTGGTACTGTTTATGGTGACATCACTTTCTATGGCTGGTGTAAAGTGGTTATGAAGTTAAATGAGAGCAGTAAAGGTTGCACATGGGCTGCATGGCTGATCACAGGACTCATCATCCCTCTTCTTGCTAAACACTGGGAAAGAGCTTGCTGAGCTCACTTTAGAAAGAGCAATTCCCGTACACAACATAGCAAGGGCCCTTCCTGATAAGAGCTGCAGTTTTGTCCGACCCACTTGGCTAACAGGTCCAACCAGAGATACAAGATGAGCTGTGAGACAGCACTCATCCCTCTTGAGTGAAGACATGATGGTTCATCCAAGCTTGGGTCTCCTCTAAGCTAAAAGAGTAACAGGGCACTCATTGAACATGGGCTTAATTGGCACCCAGCAAAAATGTACATGATATTACCACGCCACCAGTCCTGCAGGCTAGGCCTGTCTCTGAATCCTGCTCTTAAAAGCACTACATGGGCCCTGTATAACTATTTGTTGCAATTTGTCTGACTTATGCAACCAAAGCTGTAAAATCCCGCTTGACCAGGAAACATGTCTTGAACTGTGTTCCCTTGGTAAATCTCGGGTTTTCACCTGCCCTCATGTGGCAACATGTTTTTTCACTTCTTGTAACCTTTCAAAAGCAGACAGTTTCATTTGCTGCAGGGATCCTGTCTTCCCCAAAGGAAAACAAGTGTGCACATGGTGTGCAGGGTCAGTATGGTGCAATCAGTGGTTCAGCACACACTCACTCTGTGCATCACATCTGCACAGCAAATGCATCTCTGAGACGTTGACCTCACCACAGCCACACTGTGATTCCAACTGACCAGTAGCTTAGTTGGCACTACAGTATAGGTTGCCATGTGCTGGGACCTGGCAGATCAACACTCAAATTCCTCTTTTCCTAACATGCTGAGTAAAAACCAGCAAAAACATCAGGGTTGTAAATGCATAATAGTCACAAGAAAGCTGACAAGAGTGCAGTCATCATCCTAGTCCACACAAACCCAGAGAGACATCTGTCATTGTCACAAAGGGTGATAGCGCACATCCATCCTTTGGGTGATCACAGTACCTGAGTCCACTTACCAAGCTGCTATCCTGCCTGCATTATCTCATTTTGCCTCCTTTTCCTCCATTAACATTGCTCTGCAAGTGCTGTAGCACAGAGGAAACCTCAGCATAGATCTTCATAAACATCCATGTGTAATGCACTCTGTGATCGTGCAGGAACACACCACATTATCACTTTCCTTCTAGAGAAGGTGAGTCAGGACAGTCAGAGGAGAAATGTCACATGCCCTTCACAATGCCTTTCAATGGGCACTGAAATCAGACCATGGGATGCCAGCATTCCCCTGAGGCTGTGGAACACTGCCTGTGCTCTGGGACTGCCCCTGCATGCCAGCACCAGCTCCATGGTTCCCTGCCCTTTATCAGTACACACTGACCGAAGGGCAAAGGTGCTCTCTGACCTTCTCCAGGAAAAGACATAGGTACCAGAGGCTGTGCACCAGCAAGAGATGGTGTCTGCAGTACTACCTGGTGCCCACTGTTCCCTGAGATAAGGCACAAGCCCACCCCTGCATGCATGGGGACAGTCTGCAAAGTCCCCAAGGGGTACAGCTCAGGGTCACAAATGCACTGCACCCTTGGGCCATTGAAGCATTAGCATTAGCAAACATGAAATTTTATAAAATGCTGTAAGATGTAATCAGTTTCCATGCACCAGCTAGGGTGGATGTTCAGCACTCTACTCCTACCACGTTTGCTCCTGGCTGTACTTGTTCCTCAGCTCTGTGTACCCTTAACCATCTTTGGGTAATTCACAGCTCCAGGGGTTTTTACATGACACCTTACAGCTGCAGAAAACTGATGCTCCAGGCTCTGGCTGCTGCTGTGCCACTGACGCCTGCAGCCAACACCACCGGCTCGGGCACAGCACAGCACAGCTGACGGTGTGACCTGCAGAGCTGGCAACACGCAGCCTGTCCAGGGATGCTGCTTGCACATTCCCAGGTATCCCCATGCTTAGTCCCCCCGAGCTAAGATCTCTTGGGCCGGGACCCTCCCTTAGCTCTCACTCAGACACTGAGCCTTGATCTCAGCCATGTTCAGCATATATGCTGAAGAAGTTGATCCAGTCAGCTGACAAATGGCAGTTGTCATAGTGACAGTCATGGGGCACTCTGAGTTGGAAGGCTGGCAGTGAAGGGACCCAGAGATATCAGAAAGATGTGATGGACATAAAGCAAGTTATCTTGGAAAGGACATCACTTGCACGTCTGGCTATGAGCAGTGACTGGCACAGGTATTTATCATGCATGTTCATGGGGATGGGATGGCTAGATCCTTCCAAGAATTTCTTTCTCAACAACACTCACAGTTCAGCCCTCCCTCCGGGTGAGCCAAGCAGCGTCTTTAGGAAGGGAAGGGTAGCACAGTGAGAAGGTATTTCACCATGTGGGTCCCGAAGCTGCAGGTGACCCAGAGCCTCCCAGAGGCAGGGGTGGGCAGCCTGGCTGTGCTGGCCTGCCAGAACAACACAGCTACAGCTAACCCAGCCTGGCAAATGCTGCTGCTTATCCACATTGTAGCAGGTCAGCCACAACAGCCAGGCAGGAGTCAGTCACTAGGTTACTTCTAGACCACGAAAGAACCCCTATGTTTATGAATGTGCAACATGCATAGCATGAGCATTTATATAACTCACAGGAAGGTGACCAGATAAAAGCAATGCTCGGCTTGCATTCCCTTCCTGCGATTTTGATGAGAAAGCTGCAGTTGAAAGCTCTAATAACAAGGTTGCACCCAGAGTTTCAGCTGTGCCTTTGCTCAGGCAATTTGGAACATACAGGATACCTGCTGAAAGAGAAAGCAGGGAGCAAAGTGTGCTTCTCACACCAGGCAGGTCCTCAACTGAACACCTCTCGCTGCTGCTCCCAGGACAGTAACACTTAGGGTAGACAGAAGAGCACCTAATGCTTTTTCACAGCCTCTGATAAGGTGACCTCTGGAAGGCATCTTTGTTGTAAGATACTGTAGAAACACTTTGTTGTCTAGCTCAATTCCTCTTTTCCACTTCACAGAAGGACCTGCTGGCCTCATACATGTGGAGATTGAGGTTCTTGATATGTCTGCTGAGGACTGGACTGCTCAACAGTGCCTGGGCAAAACCCGGCTCACAGAACGCCCACAGAGAAGGGCAATGAAAAGCAGAGCAGGTTTGTGCTTCCAGAGAAGAATCAGAAGAACTTGTTGAGATCTATCAGGGTAAAAGAAAAACACTACAGAGAGAAATAGATCCATTAAGAAATAAAGGGGAGAGTAAATTAACTGAGTGTCTAAAGTGCCTGTGTTATTGAACTGTTAGAAAAATCTCTATTCAAAGTCAGGAAAGGAGGAAAACTTTGTAATAAAGGGTCATTAAAGGAAAACATGAATGCAACCATCAGCTGGTCCCTCTGCCAGGCATCATAAGGCTGGAGAGAAATTAACTACTGAAATTTCTGGGATGACCAATTATTTTTTTTTAAAATCAGTTGTGAAAAACTGCAGTGGTATCAGAAGAGAGAAAAGAAAGTTCACCATTAAGTGAAGCAGTGAATAGGAGTGTTCCAAGCACAAGGATTTGGGGTAGTATTTCCAGGAGAGCTAAAGTGATCGAGGAACTGCAATGCCTAAGCTAACTCAGAGAAATAGTAGGTTTAAACTACTGTTGTTAAGAAAATGGGGGGATGAATGCAGGGAAGAGTTGTCACAGCCTGGCATCAAGCCTGCAGAGCCATTCCTGATTCTCTCGGACATGATGAGGAAAGCCTTTGCCAAGGCACTCCACAGAAATGGGCTTCAGCATATTTTGTTGCCTGCCTGTCTTTCCTCTCACAGGGAACTCGTGTGCCCATTGCTTGAAGGTGTCAAATCCCTGCTGATGGTGTCTCCAAACCATGGAGAGAACAAGGAGAGTCACTGTCAAGAGCCCTGTTTCCCTCCCAATACTGTGGAGGAGCACATCAAATTCACAGTCCCTTATCCTGGGACAGCCATAAACACCTTGCAAGAACAGAGCAGAAGGCAAGAAGAGGCAAGTTTGGGTCTATTTATTTTTCTGTCCCATTTGGAGAATTGGTCAGTGGCTAAAGCAACTCAGGGACTAAACACAGAGGGATAAAGCAGTACCTGGGTAAAGAAAATATTCATAACTCTGTATGTCCACCTCTACACTAAAAAGACCTTTTAAAACTGCACCTAACAGCCCCAGCTGTAGCAGGGTAAACCCCACAAGATAAGCAGGCAATCTGCATGGTCTAGCAACAAGCAGGAGAGTCCTCACTTCCACTAAGCTGAAGCGTCATTCCCGGTCCTCCATTTTCCATCTTTTCTCCTGCCACATTTTCTTTCTCTGTCCAAAAGCATCTAGTGTAAGACTTTTCAGACAGGAATCCCTTTGGAAGGGCTTGCCTGGGCCCCTGCTCTTGCCCATCACCCAGTCCCTCTGTTTGCAGCTCTGGTAATTAACTTGTAAACTAAGTTCTAGCACATGGGCTGAAAACAGGCCATAGATAAAGGGTAATGAAAACAATCCATTAGAGAAAGGGCCAAATTAAACAACTCTTAATTGAAAAATGGAAATGAATATGAATTTAGATCCACTAAACAAGCATGTTATTGAAGAGGCAGAAAAGTGGATGAACTCCTAACATACCAATTAAAGACATGGAGGCAGAGATGCACCATACGCCATGAAAACAACTCATAATAATATTCGCACTAAGCCACTAAGTTTGATTAGTTTTATTACTCTCACTTGTATACTTCCTACATTTCTAGAAGCATAGGGGAAGTTAATGACACTTATCTGGTATCACACAGTCATGGCTTGCCCCAGTGCTCAGGAATTATTGGCAAAGGTAGCCAGCACTAGCTGCCCAACTCTATTTCATGATTAACTGCTTGCAGGGCTCTTGAAATAAATGTATTTTGAAATGGTTAGCTCACACAATAGCAACACTTCCGGCTTGTCCTTCACCTTGGTAATCTACGTCCAACAACCCTAACCACTCTGGTAATTTCCTTCCAGCTACATGGTCCCTGTGAATGTGCTGTGCTGAGATACCAGTTGGGCCCCACTGGCAGTGTGCCTCATGCTGGCCTTTCTCTGTTCCATGTGTGAGAGTCAACCAAAATTTTAACAAGAGTAGACAGGTCCTCACTTCTTAGAGTAATAGTGATGAGCTTAGAAAATCCAACACCACCACTACTCTCTTCAGCACTAAGAAATCCTTTGGTGGCCATTCCAGGCACAGATTCAGGAAAGGTCACCAGCTGCATGGAGCAATCATGGCATTCCACACTTACACCATGGGATTCAGACTACAACTCAGCACTCTGCAGCAAGCAGGAAAAGCTGGCAGGAGGAGAAGCCAGGGCTGCTAAAGCTGTATAAAACTAATTTTTCCTTCATGTTTTCTATCATGTTTCTTGAGGGGACTCAGTGGGTTCACTCCTGAGCTCACGCTCAGTGCAGTACAGGTTCCTCAGGCCTTTTCAAATTATGTTCACATCGAAATAGAGAACCTTTTTGCAAAACTGAAGCAAGGTAAGCCTCTTGTCCTTGCAAAATACTCTTGGTACTTGTTTCCCTCTAAATGACTACTTCTCCTGATTCCTCCATCCCTGTTCAACTCCTAAAGGGCTTCACAGTGATACTGAAATCTGTTAATCTGATAGCTAAACCAATACTTTTTCAATTAGAGATTTAGTTGACCTTGTTTTGTTTTTAGCCAAAATTGGCCTCTTATCTGCCTGTCAAAGCTTGCTGGATGCACAATCCCCACTCTGCACACACAGCACCAGCCTCTTCTCGGGATTCCTTTTGCTGATGAGAGCAATTTTATTTTCCCCAAAATTTGTCATCCAATAATTACTGTACAATCTTTTAACAACAAGAACTGACAATTTTTAGCAGTTTTATTACCTTTTTTAATTGAGTAGCTCTCTTAAAAGTAACTCTAATGTCCCTGCAATAGCAGTCAGGATCTTATTTTTTTGAAATACTGATTAATTAATTTGTTTGATCAGTAGGAGACATACTTTAAGGACAAACACACACAATCATTTCAATAATCCCAAATCAAACTGTTACTGAAGTTTAATATTGTAACTACTCTGTTTAAAGCTTGGAACTGTTACATATTTATAAATTCAATAGGGATAACCTATCTAAAATCTACACTTTGCACTTAAGAGTATTTGTTATGAGAAACAGCTGTTTAAGTTAGATGTCGCAGTATTTGTCAGCCTCAGGACATTTTTAATACTTCATAATGTTTATTAAGGATATATTTCCCCACAGGAATCTACTTACCTTTCTTGGATATTACAGAACAGTCTGGGTTTATTCCAATACTAGCACTTCAACTCCTACAAACATTCTTGCAAATACATTGATTAATGTGGTCTTTTTCAAGTATCTTGCAAAATGGCCACAGTGACATCTGATCTGACTTGTGCATACTATCTCACTATGAAAAAAATTATTTTCCCATGCTGCCCAATGGGAGGATGCTCATTTTCCTTCCAGGAGCAGCCAGCTCAGTGTGGGAGTAAGACACACACAGTATGTATCTACTTTGGAAAAAAATACACTTTCATCTTCTCTTTAAATGTAGGATTTGAATAATTTTTTCCTGGATTCAATGTTCTCTTAAACCAGTAACTTTCTTGGCCTCTGATGGCTATTTGTAGTGCTCTGCTGAAGGTTTTACCTGTAAACAGTTCCTATATATCATTCTTTCAATTGCCCTCTTTGAATTTCACTTTCACATCAAATTTCATAGGTGATTTACTTTCTCTTTGACTAATACCTCCTGAGAAATAATTCCATGAATGAAAATAAGGGGTAGATATCACTCTTAGGCAAGGATCCAGTGGGAAACCACATGAAATGCTGTAGAAGACCACAATATGTGATGCTCACAACAATATTAGAAAACACTTTCATTAATGACCTACAAGAGGGAGAGAGGAATGTTGAAAGATGAGAGAAACTGCAAGCTACAATGAAAATGCAAAACTATAGTGCTCCCTCAGGCAGTTGGAAACTCATGCAAGGAAAAAAATGCAACAATGTGAAATTATAAATATTATGAAGACGGGAATAGAGATTCATTGTAAGCTGTCTCTTCCAAGGGGCATTAAATGATGCTAAAAGTTTCAAAGCAAGATTTACTGCACTCAGTTCTGCTGCAGAAATTCTTGCCATGAGATATTAAGATATTTAAAAGCCCAGGAGACTGACAAAGTACTCAGTATCACTAGATAGCTGCCCTGTGTAGCATCCACCTCTTGCCAGTGTCAAAGCTGGTAGGGTTGTTATTATGCTTGTTAGCTGAAGTTAACAAAATTACATATGAAACCCAGAACACTGAAGGGAAAATCTTGAGCATAAAAAAAAATCTATCTAAAAGAAGTTTGAAGTGGCTAAATTAGATAAAAATAAATAAATAAAGAAGGAAGCAAGCAGACCAGTGCTAATCCAAGGGTATTTCTGCAAGGGCCCACAAGTCCAGCTGAACTGGTGTGAACACACCCAGAGTGCAGCTGTAGGCATGTGGTCCCTTATCTCCAGGAAGGCTGACAGGCAGGATGGGCTTCATGTGAGAACAACCACATGATTAAGAGAAGAGCATGTGAATTACGAAGGATGATTTAAGGAAAGATCTTTGCAACATGCTTAAGCAATGATGAAAACCAAAAGTGACAGCCAGGAGAAGAAATACCTTAGTTTTATTTAAAGAGTGTGAACTTTATAACCAGGGGGAAAGAATTAGGGTCATAACAAAAATGTCTACAGTTGAAAAGGAGTATGAGGTAAAATATCAAGAAGTATGATCAAAGTTGGCTATCACCTTGCCATGGCTTGTCACACACAAAACGTATGGACAAGGAAATTTCATAGAATGTGTGGCAAGGGACAATCGATTGCTGACCTGTTGGAAAGAACAGTGGTGCTCAGGAGTCCTGTGTGAGCCTGATGCTCACCCTGGCAGGGTGCTCAACAGATGCTACAGAAATTCTGTTGTTTCTCATTATTTCCCCTTTCACGATCAGCAAAACTGTTATTCACAAGCACTTTCTTCTGAAATACACATGCCATCAGTTACAGCTGATGTTCAGAACAGCCATACCTTGGGGTGCTTCTGCTGTCCAAGTCTAACGTGATCTCAAGAGCAGAGGGGTCACAGTAAGGAGCCCTCCTAGGTTTAAGGAGCCCTCCCAGGTTTAAGGAGCCCTCCTAGGTTTAAGGAGCCCTCCTAGGTTTAAAAGCTACAATACAGGAAGAGTAGGCAGTTGTTCATTAGCCAGCTGCAGAATGACTGGGCAGACAAGTCAGTGACAGCTAAGATACTTTACCCACAATTTCCTTTCCAAATCAGTTAAAACACTCAGCACTAGAAGGCTGCTCGGGGTGCTGAAGCAGTACATGCAGTGTCACCTCTACACTGCCAACCCCAGCATCTCACTCCACCTCACAGGTAGTGAATGCTCTCAGCTCTGGCCACAGAAATGGAGCCTCTGGAATTCAACATACACGGTGCCAATAGGTGAACCTCTTCCTTTAAAAGGTCTTTTATGAGAAATCAAAGGATCTTCCTTCCAGCCCAGCATCAAATGGTGGCTGTAGGCAACAATAAACTCCCAACAGTCTCTCCTCTCTTGGCTTGATGTCCTACAGGGTGACAAGTGGAGAAGTGACCCTCCATCCATCTCACTCTTTATAGAGACAGACCATCAGGGCTTGTTTCTCAGAGTAAAATCCTAAAGTATCAGGTAGGATTTCAGATCATGGCCATTATTTCTGAAGACTGGTGGAAATCCTGTTAGCACACAGGTTATCTACAAGCTGTTAGATCAGCAGGAGTCCTGCCAGGTCAATGGGATAAGAAGCATGAGTTGCTTTTATAAAAATGTCATTTTTGATTGAGAACAAGAATAAGGGAAGTGAGGGGGCTCAGGAAGAGGGAAAAATGCTACACTTTTGTTTTGGAGGATCTTCCTGTCCCTGCACAGGGTCATACCTCAGCAGCTTCCAGCATCAGTGTTATCCTGCTAAGCCCCCACTGAGCTACATTCCAAACCCACAAGGAAGCAGCCTCCTGGGCCATCTCTTCAACAAAGAAAGAGCACAGGCTCCAGATGCAGCTCGGTGGGTGCTGGGCATGCACGAGGGGTCAACAGAAGGAGGAACCAGGGAAACGAGGCCCCTCCCAACACTGCATGGCACACAGGACAACATCTCTTGTAGAAGCTGCTATGCACCAGTCACAGCAGCCAGCCACTGCCACTGTGTGGAGAACCAGGACAGTTTAACTTCCAGCCAGACCGAAACCACCACTTGCACCACCTGCTCAAGGCTTGGCCATTACAATCCTGTGCCTTGTGTAGAAACCTGATGGCAGCAAGTCATGAGGCAATAGAAGCTGCTGGAGCCCACCCTTGTGAACATCATATTAACTCTGTCCAGTGTGCCTCCCACACTGTAAACAGCAGCTGTTAAGTCTTCTCCAGCTTTCTGGCTGTAATGCATGCCAAAGGCTGGTCCTGGCACAGCTCTGCAGCTCAGGCTGCTCCTTCCTGCTGGAGGATTCACCACACAGCAGTGATATTCCACACCACCTTGTTCTACCTCCTCACAATGGCACAACAGCACTGACATGCAGTTAAAACCTTAATGTTAAAAGCTGTTAACTTGATAAAATTTAACAGATTAACAAAAAAAAACCCCAAAACAATATTGTCCCCAGAAACTTTCGGGGAAACTTCACTTGAGGAGGCAAATACTGTCAAAATGCAGACATGCTGCAAACATCTCACTGGGACTCACCCATCATTCCCACACTGCATCCTACCCACAGCTGTACTAGCTGCCCACGCCATCCCTGTGCATCCTTCTGTGGCCAGAGGAGCAGAGACGAGCGTTTTCCCTTCAGCAATGCCCACTGAGACATGGTCTCTGAGAGGCTCTCTTCTTGCCTTTACCAAGACCTAAAAACACTGTCATCTTTTTTTGCATGCCTATTGTCCTTCTCTGATTTAGGATTCCCTCTGTTACACACACCCCAAATCACTGGTACAACACATCACGCACAGCACATGTCGACGTACAAACACCAAATACAAATCTGCCAAGAGTAGCTGAGCTGTCTGCCTACCCATCAAAAGCAGGAGAGTGGACAGCCTGGGGAAGTTTATTCAGAAAAATGTCAGCTTTCCCATGCCACTACCTTTTATTCATGGAGGGATGAACAGGGCTGAGAGCAGCACAATAAGGGGGTCCAAGAGATATGATTACCTGTATCCTGTCTTCTGGCAACTCTGTTTTCATGGCCAACATCTCTCTAGCATATACGTCAGGATAGTGGGCCTCATTGAAGGCCTTTTCCAGCTCCTCCAGTTGATAGGATGTGAAGATTGTCCTGAGGGGAGTAAAACTCTTTGATCAAAAAACAAGAAGCAGCAAAGACGATGAAAAGTCAGAGAAATGGACACTGAAACCAGTGAAACCCGGGTAACCTGCTAACACATAGCCTTCCCCCACCTCCTGTGTTTCTGTGCACAAAAGGTCAAGTGCCAGGGTGAAAGGAGAACCAGAAAATGCCAGAAGACAGCATTTTTAACAGTTACAAATCACCTTCCCTTTCAGGGACTTGCCTCTGGAGACAGTCCCTCCCCAGCAGCAAGCACCCGCAGGGATGGCAGCTGATCTTACATCTCAGGCTCTGCTGCCTCTTGTGAGCATCATCACACTGAGATGAAGCAGCATCTCCTCAGCATCCTGTCTGGAGAGGTGCTGAGCCCTTTCCCAGCTGCTGGTCCTTAGCCTCTTCTATCTCCATGAGCAAATAATCCTTCACCTTGAGTCACAGTCCTTGGATGAATTCTCCAAATGTTTTCTCCACCCTAACCCACCACTTTTCACCAGTCCTTCCCCACGAGAGTCAGGACCAGCTCCCTTCCTCTGCCTCTACCCTGGTTGCTTCCACTCCGACATCCCATTAGCTGCTCCCTGCCAGTTTCCATTACCCCATTATCCTTTAGAAATCCTCCTGGACCGCCCTGGCAGGCAGCCGCCCAGCCCGCCTCCGCGCAGCCAGTTCTCAGTTCGGGACAACCAAATTGAAAAATCAGCAGCTGGAAAGCCGAGACAGATGAAAGCCCTTCTCCAGCAGATGGATGAGAAGTCTCGGACCACTTCCACTCCCTGAGGGTTAAAACTCCCACCCTTCAACTCCTCCAGTACAGAAAGCACAATTTTTGATAAAAGCTAACAATACTGCAATGGCAAAAAAAAACCCAAACAAAAAACAAACAAAAACCCCCAACCAAACAAAAACCAAAACAAAAGCAAAACAAAAAAACCAACAAAAAAGCCAAAGCAAACAAAAAACCACCAAAAAAAAAAAAAAAAACCAAACCCAAAATAAAAGAACCCTCAACCCAACAACGACTTGCAGCCTTTGTGCAAAGTAAATGTAAAAATATCATCAATCTAAGAAACACATATCTCCCAGAAGGAAAGAGGAAATAGAGTCTTTTTCCAAAATACACCCAAATTTCAGAAAAGCCTTTCAGTTCCAGAGAGCATAAATAGAAAATCTCAGAAATATTCTCCGCTATACAGAATGAAAAGGATTCCACCAGATCGATAATATTACTAACAAAAGCAGCATGCAAATACAAGGTACCTGCCTGCAACCAGACCCTTCTTTAAATTCACTCAAATCCATTCTCTTTTCAAACAGTTTTTTCTTCAACTCTACAAATCTGAGAACTCCAGGGACAGCAGAGGCACACTGAATCATGTATTTTTTCTCTCTGGGATCACAGGAAAAATTATTCTAATTTTGATCCAGTTTATATTTCAAGCATTTCCCTCCATCTTCCTCTGACAAGAGTGCAGAAGCCTGTCCAGGCTCACCAGCGGGAGGGTTTTGCTGACATCCAGCTGAAGTTTTCCCTTTTTAGCTCATCCCCGGGTAGTCCCTGTCCCTTTTGCAACTCACAATCCACTGTCCCTTTTGGTGTTTCTGTCCTGCAGCTATCTGCAGGCTATTGGCCAGTCATCTTCCAGCCCTTGGTACAACTACAGGTCTTAACTGTTTAGTACAGAATATACAACCTTCCAAATGTTGCAGGTCTGTTTCTACCTAGAACCAAAACCAAAACAAATCTGAATTTCGTTTCCAATGTCTCATCCAGATCGGGACCTGTACACCAGTCCCAGCTGTGTTATCACCCAGCCCTGTCTGGGGTGTAAAGAAAATGAACTCGTACTTACTCCAGAGCACCCAAACTGGGAATATTTTCCGGGGGAGGGGGCATGGGTTTGGAAATGAGCCCTCCCGACCAAGTCTCCTGTTGCACACAAAACAGGATGTCTCCTGGGATAGTCGGTCCCCTTCCACCCCTCACCCTGCTAAGCTTTCACTGGAGTATCTTTTAATCCACCTTTCCTGCATCGTGGCAGGATTGATTTAATTATTCCTAAATCACCCTCAGTGGATGGTGTTTGGCCTTCCTTTGTCCTGGCGCTCTGGCCACAGCAATGCCAGAACCCAGCACGGGATTTTTCGTTTCTGTTTATAAAGCGCAAACGAACCAACTCCATTTTAACTGTGGGAGAAGTCAGGCAAAGTCTATTACCCTGACTGTGCTGAGAGGAAACTCAACCCCAAAGTGGATCTTCGTTTCCTTAAACAGTTCCCCAGCCTTCTTCAGCTTCTTTGCAGGCTGTCTCTGATTCCCAACTATTTAATCTATTGGAAAAATATTTATTTTTACATGATAAAATATTTAAATTATTGATAGGAATTCTGTCTTGCTGACAGCCAATATTAAGATTGCTGTATGTGGAGCTGGAAACGGTTTTTATAATTTCTGACAGGTTCACGATTTTTCCCTTCCAAACACTGGTGATCCGCATTCCACCTAGATGCTTATGGGCTGCCCAGAATTACGACTCGGGATACCTGGATCCGCAGCCAGAAAAAATTAAGTAAAATTACACCTGTGGTCGAATCCCCCGCTCCCTATAGACACGTCCCTATATCCGATTTATTTTGGACGGGGAGAAAGAAAAAAGGGAAGGAGCCGGTGGAGAAGCCGCGGGGACGCCGGGGCGCTCCGGCGGCCGGGGCCGGGAAGAGTATTTTGCTGCAGGCCGGAGCGGGTCGGCCCCGCCGGGGCGGCGGGGCTCGCCGGTGGCCGGTTCCCTGGGGACTGGGGCGACGAGAGCGGGCGGGGTGGCCGCCGCTGTCTTACCTGTGCCGCCTCTTCTTTCGTTTCTTGCTCTGGTTTAGGGAGGATTTGGACATTTTTCGGTCGCTGGAGGAGACATCCTCGGAATCTGCGGAAAGACAGGCAGCGGCTGTGGGCTGGGGCTCTGTCCCCGGCAGAGACCCCCCAGGTAGGGCCAGGCCCGCCGGCTCCGCTCCCTCCGCCGGCTCTGGCCGAAGATTTCGTTGCGATCGCGCCGCGGACGGGGCCCGACGCCGGCCGCTCCCTCCAGCGCGGCCCCCGCGCCGCTCCCGATCCGCTGCCGGTGCGGGCAGCTCGGGGCGATCCGCCCCAGCCAGGGAAGGCTCCGGGCCCGGACCGGGCTCTAGCTCTCGCCTCTCTCCGCCAGAGTCGTTTGCTGAGGCTGCTGTTGTCTCGCTGCTAAAACGCAGAGCCCGGCGAGCTCAACCAAACCGTAGGAAAACGGCAAAGCTGCAGCCCCCTCTCCGCAGCCGGGCAACCGCGACCGCCTGCCCCAGCCCGGGGATCCCGGACTGCGCCGCAGAAACACCGGAGCGGGGAGGGAGAAATTGAGGTTTATGGAGCTACCAGCAAAAACAAGCCCCGGGAGGAGCCGGTGCCTATCCGTGGCCCCCGGCTCCCCAGGGATGCCACGGCCCGGGGGTGTTAAGGGCAGGGCGCCGCCGCCTTTGCCCCGAAGGAGCAACCGGGGTTCGGATCAGGGACCCGTATTTCGATGCGCGCTCCGGCCGCGCTCCGGTCCCGCTCCTGCCCGCGGCGCCGCGCCACCTGCNGGTCCGGCGCTGCTGCCTGCCGCTCTGGGAGGACCCGAAGCGGCCTCCGAACGGGGCCTGCAGGCAGAGTTGTGGGAAGCTGCTGCCGTCTAGGAAAAGGATGCCAAAAGACCCCGAATTCTCCGGCAACGACATGGGGTCGCGGGAGGCCGCTCCGACGGGGCTCCGCGCATCCCTAGGCCGGGAGACCCGGGCCGCGCCGTCAGACCGCGGCCGCAGCCCCGGACCGGGAAAAATACGGTCCCGCCCGCCCTTCTCCTCATCCTCGTGATCGAAACGAAATCTCCCTTCCGCCGCCGAGCAAGTGGCCTCCCGCCGGGACACCGGGTGCGGGCGGCTGCTGGGTGCGGGCGGCGGCGCTGGTGGGGCGCGGCGGGTCCCCGGGGGCCGGGGACGTGCCTACCTGAGCTGGCCGTCTGGCTGCTGTCCAGCTGCCCGGGGGCCCGGGCCAGGGGCTGCAGGTGGACGCTCTGGGGATCGGAGAGCACCTCTAGGAAAGTGGGCTGGGTGTAAAAGCCGGGAATGCCGCCGGCCCCCAGCAGCCCCATGCCCACGCCGCCCACCCCGGCGGGACTGAGCACGGAGCGGGCCGCCAGCAGGTGCCCGGCGGGCAGAGAGTCCAGGGCGGCCCGAGGGTGCGACGGCGGCTCCTTGTTCAAGCCCAGGATCTCCTGGATGCCGAAGCCGGTGCAGCGGGGAGGGGTGGGCCCAGAGCTGGACTTGACCCCAGCCG
>VZRO01002196.1:213780-231642 GCA_013397915.1 Daphoenositta chrysoptera
CCCGGGCCAGCGCTTCCCGCGGGGCAGCCCGGCCGAGCCCGGCGGGGCCGCACGCGCTCCGGGGGCCGCTTCGCACGGCGGGGTGGGACGGGCCCAAAGCCACGGCCCCGGTAATCCCGGAGGATGGGTGCTCAGTGGGGAACGTCATTTGGGGTGTGACTTGGACTGCGGGAGAGGGAAAAATAGAGCGGTGTGGAGGCAGCCGCTGTCACAGGGCGTTTGGGTGCCGGGCTAGCACTTCGCTTTGGCACTCCGTCACTTTCTTGGTAAAAAATTAGCTTGAGGTGGAATCGGAATTACACGTGTTAAATGAATTAAAAGCTGACTAATTAGTGGTTCTGACAAATTCACTGGGGAATCATCCACTGCCAGAGAAATTCTGAAGATGTGTTGTCTAGAGATCAGTTCTTGGTCCATACCGTGCAGTATCTTTGTGGTGACTCAGAAGAAAATACAAAATCAATGCCAGTAATGATTTCTACTCGACATAAAAATTGGTGGAGTGATAAATAATGGTGGGAGTAGGTCAGTTATACTGAGCAATCTGGATCACTTGGCAGGCTCTGCTCATTTGAACAATATGTGATTTTAATATAGCCAAATGTAAGACTATATATCTCAGAACAGAAAATGAAGGTCACAGGCTGCTGTCATGGGAAGCAGTGGCTCTGAGGACGATGGAGGAGATGTGACAGATAATAAAAACTAAGCATGGATTTTTGGTGTAATCTGCTCTATCAGAGCTATGCCATTTCTGGATCTATCGGCAAGAAAATGTTACCCAGCAGGATGAGGATGGTCTCAGCATCTCAAGACTGTAACAGATTCATACTGTATCCACTTCTGGTGTATACATTTTCAAAAAAACCAATCAAAGAACTGTAAATTATTCAGATAAGAGCTTCATGAACAACCCATGAGCTAGAAAACCTGTCATACAGCGAGAGTTAAGAAGCTTGATCTATTCAGCTTCGGAAGGGAAAATTGGAAGGTGGCTTGGTGACCCTCTGAAAGCAGTTAGGAGAGACACTTTCAGAGGATGGAAGGTTCTTTAATTTATTAGACAAAGGCATAACAGGATTTAGCACTAGAAGGTCAGATAATTAATTCATAATTAATTTAATTAAATATAAGTATTAATATAAGGCCTGAATTTTTCACAGTGAGGAAAATTAGTAGAGTAGGCAAGACATTTTTAAAAGACCTTCTTGTTGAAAAAAAACCTCTTTGGATGGAAGTGTTTGGGCTTTTGACAGAAAAATATATTGTTGCTTACAGAAATCCCTAGAGCAATATATTTTGAAACAGTTTATTTTATAAAATTGTTCTGAAATGTATTTTCTTATGTTAATTTATGCATTTTCATTTTATATCATTCTACTACTATCACATTATAGCATGAAAAATCGTTTAAATCTATTTTCATTTTAATTTTCAAACTGTTAAGTACATTTGCTACGTAGTACTGAGTAAATACTAAATGAATGTAAAATCCTTTTGTTATACCACAGCAGAGAATCTTCATGCTGCCAAGAGTGTGAAATACTTCATGTGCCATGAAGTTTCTGATGACCTTAATGATTTAAAAGTATAAAATAGGAATCACTATCTCCCTTGTCAATCACAGTGTTTATATAATGCAGGCACTGCTTGCTGTCAGCTGTTGCCAATGACCTGTAAGACTAGTTAAAAAAAAAAAAATCAGTTGCAAAAACAGCATTTTAAAATTACAACGTTAATTCTCTATGGAAAGAAAACGCTTTAAAATGCTAGAATTTCCCACAGTACAAGACAACCTGATTTACAGCCATGTAAAATATTCCAGCATTAAAACTGTTTACCTGAGGAATGGTCTTTCCCACTTACACCTCCTAGAATACATGCTCCAGCACACACGCACCTTGCAGTCTTTTCTCAGGTCAGGCTTGGTGACTAACGGGTCTGTCCACATTGAATGTGGCTTTTGGACCCAGGTTCCCCTCCGGATACAAAGGTTCTGGTTGCCTCAGTTGCTGCTCTCTGTGTTGCACGGGGGTCGCAGGAGGCTCAGCCAGGTGTCCTCGCAGATGAAACAGGACTGGAAGATGATGTGGTTCGAGCTCCCACTCCCAACACCCTCCGGCTCCCAATGGGTCCTCACTCCAGAGAAAAGCTAAGCCAAAGAAATCACCCCAAACAGCTGCAGTGGAGGTGCCCAGTCTTCAGTACCTGCTGTTTTTAGTCCCTCCTGGTGTCCCCTAATGAACTAATCACCTGCAGGGCAATTAGAGCCATGAAATGGCTTTGGGGTGCTAAAACCCACTGTCATCTGACTCGTTTGGGAGGACTGGACTGCAGTGCTCCTGGTCCCTCTGCTCATGCCATGGCACTGACCTTTATTTTCAGACTCCTGACAAAACCTGGACTAAAAAATGAAACTAAACATTACAATTTGTTCTTAGATTTGTTGTAAATGTTCTTAGATCTGTTGTAAATGCACATCCTTTTCCTGAAGATCTCCATAACGATCATCAAGAAAACCAACTTCAAACTAAAGCTGCTCCAGAGGATAATGAACACTAGAAAAGCAGATACCAAAACCCTGATGGAAACAATGCAAAAAGAGGGAGAATAAAAAGGTAACATGTATTAAGGGTTCACACTGGAGTATCCTCTAACATAAATCTAAACCTGAGAAAATTAACAGTAGGGAAACATTTAAGTAATCCCTTTAACTTTAACTTTGAATCTCTGCAACAGAAATACCAAAGTGCAAAATATTTTCATGTGGGCTTCAGAGATGAATTTATAAAACAGAACAAAACACTTTTTTCAAACCGGAAATCATTAATATACCTCCAGTAACTATGGCTTGTCTCGCATTAACCTTGGGGACAGATTTGCTACCTCTCCTCACATTATCATATTGAATAATACTCATAGAAGCCAATTGAACTACTTGTGAGTAAAATGTTATTCAAAAAAATAAGACTATCAAAGCCAAATCATATGTAAATAATATCCTTCAAAGTCTGCTGCACACATCTTCTAGCCACATAGCGATAACATTTTAATTACCAAAATATAAAAATGCTCACTGCAAAAGCCCAGGAGTCCAAAGTTTTTGAATTAAGTCCATAAAAAATAAATATATTAGCTTGAAAATTGTAGAAGGTTTTAAATAATGTATTAAACTTCTTTTCATTTTTTTCTGCATTAAAATAGCCTCTGTTGGTGTTGTCAAACCTTTTGCACCAGCAGTGCTTTTTTAATAAAAGCTGGAATTTTCTTGTACTCTCATGATTCTTAGAGGTCTTTGTGAAAAGCACAAGTATAGTGAGATGCATGGCAGTATCGTAACATTTAGCAACAACACAGAAATTACAGTTAATGAACAATTATGGTTGCAGTGACCTGTAAATGAGACGTTACCTTAATTAGCTCTTGATCAGCTTCCTTTGGAACTGGTGGTCCATTCTGGAGTTACCACCTAAAAAGGGAAAAAATACTGTGTACTTCCAGCACTTACACAAACTAGCTTACCAGAACAAACCTTCATAAATATTTTTGAAGGTCAGGGTGGTGTTTCCACAGAAAAAACAAAAAATTGACCCAAACTGCATGTTACTGGAATGACAAAGTAAATCTTCACATTTTAATTTGTGCTAATGAAAGGTGTTGAATGACTGCGTATTCCAAACTTTGCACATTTTGTAGTAATTAATTTCTACTGCTTTTGAAATGATTGGGGTTTTTTGATGCTAACATTCTCAAAACTTATTTTGGGAAACATCTGCTGGTTCTTGGTGAAGCTGTAGCATTAACTACATCCTTTATGTCTACAAATACCCTTCTATTTTAAAGAAATAAAAGGTGCATTAATGGGTAAAATAACTACCAACTACCATCACAATGTTATCAGTGAGCTCATCAAAATGGTCTGTGTAGTAGTATATCATGTAGATTTGCTCCCTGAGCTTTAGACCTTCAGTCTCTCTGATTTGTGCTCCACCTTGGTAGAGCCAACCAACTGCAGATGGCTTCGTGCTTAGAAGAGGCAAAAAGGGCTGCTGTGAGCACTGGTCCTAAGGGTGATGTATGAAGGGAGAACAGAGCTTTTAATTCACAAGGACTGCATTACATAGCAAACCAAGACATTGGAGGTTTTAAATATCTGGTATCTTAGTACAGGGAGATGAGTCTATGACAGTGAGTATGTCCATTTTCAGCTTCATTTTTCCTGTAAGAGTGTGTCTGTAAGCAATATCCCTAATCATCACTGTCCACGTCTGACAAGTCCCATGCTGAACTAGTGGGTAAATTTGACTTAGGGTGTTACTGGCTGATAGTTTCCAAATCATGTTATGAAATTACTTGAAATAAATTGTCCACTAACACCAGCAAATGATTTTTTTTTTTGTTTTAATTCACAAGAGGAGTAAAAATAAACTAATAATATTTAGGTTTTAATAGTATTATTTTAATATTATAATAATATTTTAGGGGGTTTAATTATTTAGTTAAAGAATAATTTTTAGTTATTCAGCTTCATGCCATTGCAAATCACAGCGAGTGGTGGAAGTTTGCACCAGAAGTCCCAGCTGACATAGGTGGGTGGCAGCTAGGAGGAAGGGAGGGAGCTCTGTTAGAAAAGGTGGGGGATCCCCATGGAGCATTCAGGTAATAAGGTGCTGTATTTTTCTTTCCAGTTTTTTCTGCCTCCAAAACTAAGTTTGGCACTATCTCAGCTTGGCTCTGGGGTATTTTGGCTGTATACTTGGGAGAGGAGAAAACACCACTGAAAAAACGCATGGCAAATTTTCTGGAAAAGTCTGGGTGCTCTTTTACAGAAGAGACATCACAGGGGCTCAGGGACTTGCTGCTGGTTCTTCCTGGTGCAAGAGGAAGAGCAGAGCCTCTGTGCTGCTTTTGATTTTAAAACATCCAGGACAGTGTAGAAACTGCTCTGCATGGCTCCAAAAGACAAGAAGAGGGAAACCTTTAAACAGCCTGTCTTAGGAACCTAGGGAAAAAGCAGTGATTCCAGAAATGTTTAACAGAAAAGTGAGAGTATAAGGACACCATCATTAAGATGGCTTGAAAGGCAGGATGTTAATGCAGCTGAAAGCTATTGCTGGTTGGACCTGCCAGGACGTCCCCAGCAACACGGGTGTATCAGCAGCCGGAGGGGCTTTGACTCTGTTGACGTAGGTAGTTATAATCAGGAGGAGAAAGTGGAGAGAAGGCACAAGGGATGGAGACCAAGAAACAAAAAAGAAAGAGGGGGGAGAGACAGAGAGAGGAAAGAAAGGACAGAGGGAAAAGGGAAAAGGAGAAAGAGAGAAAATGTGGGGGGAGAAGAAGAGAAATGGGAAGGGGAGCAAGCGAGACTGTATTTCTATAATTACTGTGGATTGGCTCGGATTAAGGGCAACTAGCTATCTCTTGGTTTTTGCTTTTTATATAACAACTAATCTCCTTCTAATCAGTTATTATTAAATTATATTCCATTTTTAATTCATTCACAGATCATTGGTGGCACAATTCGGACATCTGGACAGATAATTGAATAGAGATAATTTATGTAAATGAGGAACAGTTGTGTACAAAGGTGGGGGAGGGGAGATTTCAGCTCCCAAGGCCGGTGACCTAATGAGGAGTCTCCAAAAGCTGCCCTTGCTCCCTGGGAGGACTCAGGTGTGAGAGAGGATGCTAGGAATATTTGGGTATTGTGTGTCGGATATTAACATACATACAAGAGGCCATCAAGCCCAACCTGTCTCACTTTACCTGAGGGACCAACCTGTACTGAACATCATTTCTCTGAAGGCTGAAAACAGTGGCCAGATCAGCACCTGAAGGTGCCCTTTGCCTCCCAGGGGGAGGTTGTTTCCAACCCAGATCTTTCCATGATTTACAGTGGGATACCCCAGAGCTGCGCTGACCTGACCATAGGGTGGGGGCAGCAGTGAAGGAGCTACTCCAACTCAGAACACCATCTCGCTGCCAAGCCTAGTACTTGTGCAGGCCTGATTGGAGCCCTGGAGACTATATCTTACTCCTTAAAAATGCCTCTCTGCCCTTTGATAGATGTGGTCTAATCTTTCATTGCTTGTCCCAAACTCTGAGTTTTGGAATCAGGAAAACCTTATGTAGGTAGACTTCAAAGAGAGGTTCCATGATCAGAGGCAGTAGCCAAGTACCAGAGAGGAACTGGACTAAAGCATTGTGGTAGCAGCAACATGAAAGAACAGCCCAAGATTCTGGCTTACTGTCATCTATATGGGAACTGTCAGAATGAGCAAATGGAGAAATGGAGTCAAATACTGTCCAGAGAGAACACAGTGTGGCAGTGGGATACCTCAGATCCAGGGTAGGGAGTCTACTTTGGGCATGTTCCTGTTGTAGCCAGAAGACTCTGATCAATAGGCTCAGTAGAGCCTAGGACATGGTTTATCTTACATTGATACAGGTAAGATAAACTGGATTAGGGGAATTGCATCTCCATTGACTTTCTTGATGAGATAGATACTGACTACAGAAGTAGCCCAGGACTCGCTCAGGTGTGGGCATCTAAAGTGAAGCAAGATGGATCCCACTATAAGGGAGGAGAGGCACTACTCTGCTTTTGTAGTAGTGGAACAGCACAACTGCATATACCTCTGCCTCAGAACAAGGGAATATTAAAATGAAGTTCTTGTTGTGGGCTGTGGTTGTATTACTTTTCTACTACATTTGGATGCCACAGACCTAGGTGCTGAAGAAAGAAGCATGATAGATAAATTTATCTTCCAAAGGGGGAAAGAATGCTAAACTCAATTGCTATAGCAAAAATCTAATTTCCATCACTCTATCATAACAGGAGGAATTTTGCTGTGCATACTGAATTGTCTTAGTATTATGGAACTGTTGGAGGAAGGGAACACCACAGATGCATTCAGTGTGTGGGAAGACTACTCACAAGATTTGTTTGTCAAAATAAATTCAGGTCGAATTGCCAAGAACACAATGCAAATGAAATTAAACTGGTTCAAGTGACCTTCTTGCCAAGTGTCAGAAATACACTGGGCTTTGTTCAGCTCTGCAGGGGGGTTTTTGTTGATTAAAAAATTCCCTTTTCAGGTCTGTTCTTGAGGCTCTAATTAGCAAAATGTGAAATTGCCACTGGAAGAATTATTGTGAATTTTCAGATAGGAGTTATCAGTGATAATGAAAACGCAGCCATATGACTGACTGCAGCCATAAGGTTGGGACAAAAGTTGACAGCAAGGAGGGTTTAAATCAGTCCTTCTTCAAGTCTTCATAAACAGTAAAGAAAGCTGATCGAGGTGTGCATTAATGCCATTTGCAGGGTACTGAGTTGGGAGAATTTATGCCCATCAGTGGAAGAGAACCAGAGTGCTGCAGCATGGAGAACATAGCTGGGAGTCAACTCAGCAAACTGTTATAAGGGAAAAATCCCAGAGCCAAAAAATGTGCCTCAGAGACAGTAGGACAGTAAGAACTGCTGAACATAATAGTTTGGTACGATCACAATGTGCATTTGCAATATGACAAAGCTCTAAAAAGGATTGAGACAGCTCCATGTTCAGAAACATGACATTGTCGAGCAGCCTACTAATGTTGTATTTCTCCAATGTTGAAACTCAAATTTTCTGTGCAGTTTTGCACTTTTGTTTTTTAAGGAAATACTGATAAATGGGACAGAGAGTAGAAAAGAGGAAAGAAAACACCTGGGAACTTGTGGTTTTGGTCTGTAAGCCATGCAGTGATGTGTCTGACTTAAGTGATAACTGAAGAGAGAGGAGTAGTAATCCCTCAACTACCAGAAAGGTACAAAATCTGATGAGGAAGACTAAGATTTGGGCTAGCACCAGGAAGAGGAGTACTAGTCACTAAGTGAAAGGCTGATCACAGATCACCTATGCACAGCATAAAGGTGAGCATTGAGAGGGGATGGATGACTTTAAACTGTGGACATTTCCCCAGAGTAACTGGTAGGACTGTGGGAGCCCTTTCATGGGGAACATTTAATAGATTAGACGTTTTCACTCTCTCACCTTTGTCCTCTTGCTGGTGGTAGCCAGCACTGCCAGACACAGGAGCTGTGCAATGCTGCTGACCCCTTGCATCCTGCCTGCTTGGCTCATACAAATCCCAGTGAAGGCAGGAAACTCCTACATAATGAACCATGTCCCATCCCAACCTCTTTGACATGTTTTCCTGCAATCTTCTGCATGTTCTGTGTCTTTTCTGATCCTTTTCTGATCCTTCTGATGCCTTCCTTGAATCTTATATTCGGCTACTAAATGTCTTAGGGTTTCAAACCAGTTTTCCTTATGACCATTAAACTCGTTTGGTAATTGGTGATATAGTCTGTTAAGAAGGGACTATTGCATTTTCTTGTTTGTTTTAATCATATTTTAAACTATTAAGCTTTCGTTTCTGCTATGGTGGAAAAGCTCCATAAGAAAGGAAGCACTGTTGGGTGTCCTAAACTTATCCAGTCTGGGGTAGTGTATTTCCTTTGAAACTTATTCAATAGCCAAACCTCATTGACATTTATCTCCATTTCATCTCCAGTTTCTCTCACTTCATCATGGACTTAGTCAACTGTGTTTTCCCAAAGGAGCAGGTGGGCTGTGATGAAAATGCAGACTCAGACATAATTGACTCTGAGAGAGCTTTGAAGACCAGACCTAATATCCTGGCTTGGCAGACAATGCAACATGAGAATCAGCACAACGTCTAGAACACAATGGCGAGCTGCTCATAGTGACTCAAAGATGGATCCTGAGAATGTGTCCACCTTTAATCCCAGATATAGTGGATATAAGTCCAAGGCCCATCTGGCCAAGGGACCATTATCCTCTCATGGTCTGTCCCTGATCTCAAATGAAAGGGTTTGTGCTCCTCAGACAGACAAGGGTGTGTGGAGCATCAAGTGTGAAGTGTATGATACAGGCATTCTGGTTTGTATCAGAAATAGTATGGCCAGGAGGACCAGGGCAGTGATCGTACCCTGTTTGTGGCACTGGTGAGGCCACACCTTGAATCTTATATTCAGTTCTGGGCCCCTCACTACAAGAAAGACATTGAGGGGCTGGAGCGTGTCCAGAGAAGGGTGATGGAGCTGGTGAAGGGTCTGGAGCACAAGTCCTGTGAGGAGCACATAAAGGAACTGGGGGTAGTTAGCCTGGGGAAAAAGGGACTCAGAAGAGAACCTACTCCTCTACAACTACCTGAAAGGAGGTTGTAGCCAGGTGATGTTCGGTCTCTTTACCCAAGTAACAAGGAATAGGACAAGGGAAAATGCCCCCAAGTTGTGCCAGGGGAGGTTCAGATTGGATACTAGAAAAAATTTCTTCATGGAAAGGGTTGCCAAGCACTGGAACAGGCTGCCCAGGGAAGTGGTGGAGTATGCCCCTGGACATTTATTTGTAAGACACATAGATGTAAGTTTTAGGGGCATGGTTTAGTTCTGGTAAATGGTTGGACTCAATGAATTAAAGGTCTTTTCCAACCTAAATGGTCCTGTATTTCTGTTCTGTTATTAAGAATGCATGTGGTTCAGGAGAGAGTGTGATGAAGGACAATCACAGAGACTGAAAATAGCTGGGAATAGAGAGAAAGGGTAAAGGAAAAAATTTCCAGCTTCTACTTGAAATTCCATTACTTGTGGTGGATACTCATGCCAACCTCATACATTTACAACCTCCCCAGATTTCCCCAAGGAAATATTGCAGAAATAGATATTTCTATTAAGGTATATAGACAGTTTATTGTAAGTCTTCAAGGCATACCTTGATTTAGTTTTCCTAGCAAGGAGGAGTGGTACCAGCAGTCAGGTTGGTTTTCTGGTGGTGATAGGGAAGCAGATGCTCACACCATTCCTTTAACTCTCACAGCAACGCTCAGTCAGTCATGGGCTCACATGGCAGTGATCTGGGTGGCACACCCCTGCCTTTTTCCTTTAGCCAGACCCCAAAAGATGGTAAGGGCCAATACTTTGCTCCAGAGTTCGGTCAGCTCTTGGGTTTCCATCATTTCTCAGGTCTCTATCCTGTCATCATTCCTGGTTAGTAAGAATACAGTGGGGTGTGAGTGAGGAGAGCAGTGATGTGTTCCGTGAACCAGTGTCACTTCCTCATGCCTCACCTCTCTCTGTGTACTTGCATCTCAAACACTGCTGAAGGTTAGATGGTGGATGTCAGAAATGAGGAGATGGATTGCTAGAAAACTTGGGCTAGTGGCAAACCAGATAAACTGTCTCTTCCTTCTACCCTGTGTCATGACCAGTTATACCCATCTCATTCTTGACAGAGGGAGAAGCATCTAAGTGATATCTTCCAGTGTTTCCCATGCAGTCTGTTTCGCTCCCCCTGCTCATTTTTCTTAACTTTGCTCCTAATGTCTAACATAGACTTTTCTTGCTACAATTTCTTGTGCCATGGGCACAGACGGCAGCTTTATTCCTTCTTCCTATACAACTTTCATGCCTGGGGATTTTTTTTTTATCCTCTCTCTGTCTTCCCTCTCCAAGTTACACAGCACCACTTCTTTCAGGTTTGCCTTGCAGGACATGTGTCAGGTCTGTGATCATTCTCACTGTCCTCCCTTAGGCACTCTCCAATGAGTCCACTTAGGCAATTCCAAAACTGGGCTCAATACACCAAGTAAGTCTCACCCATGCTGAATACAAGGAAAGGTAATTTCCAGACATCTGGACAGCTGTAGTCTTATCCATTCTTTACAGTAGGAGGTTTGATTTATTTGCAACACTATACTATTTTTGACAGTGCTTGTAATCCCTTCTAACCCCTACTCCTTTTTTGAAAGAATTGCTGCATAACAAGTTGTTTTCCAACCCCTGTTTATGCATTTCATTCTTTCTCCATCACTGAGATTCTTTGCATGCTTTCTTACTGATTTGCATCTACGTTTTTTCAACCACTTTCCAAAACTGCCAAGATAATTTTGGATGCTAAGTCTGTCCTTCAGTGTACTTAAAGAGCCTTCCAGGTCTGTGTCTTCCTCATGTGCCCACTCCCTCTTTTGTCATCCATGTTGTTAATTCAATCAGTGAGCAGAACCAGACCCAAAACAGATCTTTATGGAGCTATTCTCAATACATCCCTTATTTTGACAGTAAACCGCTGAGGACTATTTGCTGAGCAGAGTTTTTCAACCAGTTTTTCATCTATCTAACGTTAGCTTCTGCTAATTTATATTTCCCTAGTTTACTCATAAGGATAGCTTTGGAAATGGAGCCTAAAGAGCTTATGGAAGTAAAGATACTCAACATCTTCTGTTCTCTATCTACAAGACTTGTTGCCTTGCTACAGCAAGAAATTAGATTGACTGGAAGGGACTGATCCTTGACAAATTCACACTGAAAACAATTGACTGTCTCATTTTAGCCTTTGATATTTCGAGATAACTAGGTGATTTATTCCAGAAATTTAATGGGAAAGGGAATTAAGCTGATTGGTCTATAATTACACATCACCCTTTCCTTCACTTTTGTAAGAGCAATGCTTGTGATTTTCCTGTACTTCACCACATCTCTACAGGTTCTGGAAGACAGCCACTACTGACTCTGAGACTGCTGTAGCCAAATTTCTAAGCACCTTCAATGAAGCTCGTTATGCCAAATAAATCTGAATGCATCACACTCAATAACATTACCTCTCCCATACACTTTTGTTATTCTATGCCAAGATTTTACTTCTTTATCACTGTTATTAGTTTCTCTAATATTATCCTCCGTCAATAATTCTCATTCCCTGTTGAGCAGAGATCCAATATTTTGCTTAGTCTTCTTCTTGCTACTAATGAATTTACGGAATGATTTCTTGTTCCCTTTGATTATCCTGCTACTTACAAACTTATTTTATGCTTGCCCTTTTTGATTATATTCCTGCTTGCGTCTGCTGTTCTTTGTACTCACCTTTTGTCCACCAAGCTACTGCTTATCTTCTGCACCTTTCCTTCAAAGGTGTGAGGTCAATGGCAAACGTGGTGAACTAACCAGGTCGTTTAAAACTTTTTTTCCTATTTTATGATAAGACTGCCCCTCCTGGAGTAGAGGAGGATGAGGGGCTCAGAGAAATTAGGCCAGTGTATCACGACTTTGCTGCAGTTGAAGAAGAAGGTTAAGGGGCAGGTTGTAGGTTGACATTTGGATTAGGAGATGCCAGAGGCAGGGGAATGCAGGAGAACCCTTTTTCCCACAGTTGTGTTTGTTGTAAAAGCAGTTATTTTGAGCATTATTAAAGATCATAACCACAGCTCTAATGACATTTGTGTGGAGGCAGTGAGGCTGCATCCTTGAATTCTGCAGTGAGGTGTTAGCCTGCTTCTCCAGCCTGGTGGTTGATTTGATCCTCAGCTCACTAACAGTGAGGGCAGGCTGAAGAGGGGTGGGAGACCACAGTGCTGTGCTGCAAGGAGGCCCTGCACTGCAAGGTAGCCTGGGACAATGCCAGGCCTCTGGTGTGCCCCCACAGTGAGGCCCTGTCACCTCTCACTGTGCCACCACCAAGCCCCCATATACAACACCAAACTGTCCTCCAGCATCCCGTCTCGACAAAGCCAGGGGCTGAGTGCATGGGTAGAGGGCTTGGGGAATGCCAGGGTGAGGTCCTCCTCCACGCCCTGTCACATCACCTTGCCAATGCTGCCCCATGCCCGTGTCTTCTCCAGAATCCCAGTGTCAGTGTCCTTGCCCCTTTATACTCCCCATTTTGCCTTGACAACAGGTGCTCCTCCTCCTGCTGCTGCCCTGGGCTCTATGCAGACAGCTCCCCTCCCTGTCCTCCTCATTAACACCCCTCCTAACCGGCAGGAGCAGACACCACCAGCAGCTCCTTTCCCCTCCAATCCCCTCCTCTTCCCTTCCATAATCTATCTAAATATTAAAATGAGTTTGTCCCTGATTTACATGCGTAAGAAGGGATGTAATAATGAGGACGTAGATTAGAAGATTTAGCACAATCGTTTGTGTAGATTGTGTCCCATCAAAGGGCAGCTCTGACAAGCCGAGATTAAGGAGCAAACAGCTGCCGCTGGAATTCAGTCCATTTGTTTGTTTGCTGTTTTCTCTCTTGACTCCAGCAAACAGTCTCATTAACATGCAAGTGATTTGCCCCTTAAGCCTTTTCCTGTTTATTATTGGGGGAGTTGCTGACAAGGGCTTTGTAGAGTCCCTGGCCCAGTTCTGAGAGATCGACATGCAAATCAAGATTAAAATGGGAAGTAATTAAAAACAAAGAAGGGGCCACGACACCTTGGTCCCCTCTTTCCCTTGAGGGATCTTAAAGTTAAGGCACCGGGAGAAGGTGTGGCATGAGGGGAAATGGAGCACTGTCCACCAGGCCTGTGTGTCCCTGGCAGGCCCCTCTTGGTTGTGGTGTTGAGCTCTCCCTTTCTCCTGCTCTCCTCCACTCCCTCTGCTTCCCCCTCCTCAAAATGTCTGTCTACTAAACTCATTTGCAGCCTTTACTTCAACAGCCTCGTTTGGCAGCACCTTCCATATGGTCCCTGCTTGCTGCCCACGACAGCCTCGGCACACTGGGCAGCACGTCCTGCACCCACTGCTCCCTTCATGTGCACAGCCCCCAGCCCGGGGCTGTCCGTGCCCTCTGTCCCCTTAGCAGTGGTGTCCCCATCCAGCATCATGACCCTACCAACAGACCTGGCAGCTTTTTCAGCATCCACAGTGGGTGAGGGACTGAGACACGCAGGGACTGTGTAGCAGCCATGCTCACAGGCACTGACAGTGATGCATAGGGTCTCCTGAAGACATAAAAGGGTCTCCCAAAGCCACTTGGGTTGTGAAGGCTGGTTCAGGTCACTGGAGCAACACTGGGAACAAACCAGCACAGTGTGTCTTCCAGCAGCACCCAGACTCAGCTGGTGAGGGCTGCTGGTTCGAGCGCAGGGGCAGTGACAGTGTGCGCATCCGCTGGGTCCCCAAGTCCAGTGCACCCTGTCCACAGCTGTCTAGGGATGACAACTGTGAGGAACAGCAGAAAGGATTTCTTGGGCTGAGAGAGAGGGAGACTGTCACATAAATCTCCTGCAAAGCAAGCCGCCCTTTCTCTTCATTTATCAGAGCTCTTGCTCTGTCCCTTGCAAGACAAGTAAAAATATAATGAAGCCTAGAAACTTGCTCTGGGAAGCAGCCACGGTTATTCAGTGTGTGTCTACACAGACAAACAGGGACAGACGTGGCTTGCTCTGCTTGGCAGCTGACTCCTGCCTGGCAGCATGGAGCTGTGCTGGAGCATCTCCACACACAGCCTCTTGTCGTAGTCACCCCCAAGGCTCCTGGCTTGGGCACGGCTGCTCCTGGGCCCAGGGTGATTGCTGCCCAGGTACACAGCATGCTTGCACCTTGTTAAGCAGCCTTGCACGTGTTAATGTACGTGTACCCTCAGTGCCAGGATGAGGCTGTTCACCAGGTGCGACACCGAACAGTTCTGAAATTTGTGACTTTCCTTCACAGTTTTATTGAATCCTGATGTTGACAGGCTCCTGTGCACCTTTCCATGGGGCCCAGGGCAAGCAAGAGCTGAGGAAAGGCAGCCTGCTCTAGGCTAGCCCAAAACTCTTGGCCTTGGGGACTGGCTGTTGTTTTCAGTGGTTACCCAGCTGTTACTGAAGTTGGTTTCATGCATGGCCGGGGAGAGACTGCAACACTACAGATATGTGACTGCAGATTGCGTTGTAATGAACACATGTAGGAGAATCACAATGTTTAAAACACTTATACACGTTGTAAGTACTTTCTAACCTGAGTCCTTTATTTTTATAATCATGGAGTAGAGCTGCACAGAGGGATTGGTCAGGAAGATCTCACTCTCCACCTTGCTCTATTTAGCTGTTAAGTCCAGAGAAGCTCATGGCTTTCGTAGAAACAACTGTTCAGAGCTGCAGTGCCTTCCCCTCAAACTACTTCTGCTGCTTGCCAGGGCAGTGCAGTAAGGAACGACCAAACCAAAACACAGCCAGCCTCAATGTTACGGCATTGCACAAAGTAAATGAGATGGTGGCCATGATCCTTGCAAACAGTATTGTGTACAGACAGAATGACAGGCGAGTGATTGTGAATTCACTGCTGTTGTTTCCAGCTCACTGGCCAAAATAATTAATGAAATAGTTATAGCTTTTGCTTTTTCAAACTCAGAGAATGGCACAGCTTCACTGCTTACCCAGCTTTTTGTGTGTGTTATAACAGTGCCAAGGGGAAGAGGAGCATTTTCCCAGCGAGGGCACTACCTGCAGGACGGCATAGTCTGGTACAGCTGGAGTGGCCAGTCAAGTTCAAACAATGTCAGAGACAGGAAGAGATATATTTTTCTATCTTGAACTTGAATAGCTGCTGGATTCCTCTGATCTGCTCTGACCCTGCCCCTGTACCCCTCCTCTTTCTCTCCAAGAGGTACCTCTGCAGGCAGCCCCGGGCTCCAGGTGTGCTCCCCTAAGAGGTGGCCATGTGCAGTCCCAGCCAGGCCCCTGGCTTCCCCAGCCAGGCAGCACTCAGCTGTACAGTGCCTTGCACACTCGCTCACCATGCAGTCCCTTCAGCAGGGAGGTCTCCAGGCAGCAACAGCAGCACCTCCGCAGCAGTAGCACCGCCCCTCTCAGCACCACTCCTTTACCTGGAACAACTCAGCCCTTGTTGCAATTGATTTTCAGTGGATCATTGAAAGTTGCTCCATCAGTCTAGTCCCAACAGATTTCTACTTCCTGTTTCTCTGTTGTTTTGGTTTTTGTCTTTAATTTCCATGAAGATAGAGTTTTGGTTTATAATTGGATAAGGGTTCTGTGGCTAGGGCACTTAAACTCATAAGTCCCTGGGCCATTTTTGCCCAAACACAGCACAGTCAAAGCAACCACTGCTTCCCTGAATAGAGATCAGATCTGAAGAACTCCACACTCCCCAACCAAAAGAGTTATGAGTGATTAAGAAGGTCGCTAATAGTAGAAATGGTTAGTCAGCCCTGATGTAAGTCATTCAAGTGCTCCACCTCTAAATGGGAATGAGCAGGTGAAATCAGTATGCATATGCAGCATGCTCACAAATAAACAGGGAACTGCTGGAGAGTGCTGTTTGCCTGCAGCTCATATCACCATCCATGACACCATCATGCAGTGCATTCCTCCCAGCCTGGTCCTCATGAATGTGCTGTTGGACCCCAAAGAGTGGGATCAGTGCTTCAGCCAAAGGAAGACGCATGATGTAGAAAGGGGTCTGGAAAAAAACCACTCATAAATGAAGGAAGTGATGATACTGGAGTGGTTCCTGATTCCCAAAAAAAATTAGGTTTTCCTCCAGAAGGGTCTAGTGATTACCCTGAGATGGCAGGTGCAGGAGAAGCTCTGGAAAATGGTGGCTTTGACAAGGGGACAGAGAGGATACTGAATCCCCCAGCATCTCACAGCTCTTGCATTATGTGTGCAGAGGGGTCCCTGCCCAAGCCTCCTGCTGCAGTAACAAGCACTTGACTGAGAACAGGGCAAGCAGGAAAAAAAATGGGGCCTCGTGGGCCCGGCTGCAGCGTGTGCCACCATGTGAGCTGGGAAGGTGGGGGAGTCTCTAATCCCTCAGGGTCAGGCCAGCTGCCAGCATCCAGCTCGTACCCCAGCATGGCAACTCCACAGACTCTCTCACACCAGCCGATGACACCCTTTGCAGGGCAGGGGCTGCCTGCAGCCTCTCTTCTTGGGGCTTGTGCTCCACATAGCTGCAGGCACAGAAATGCCAAGTTTTACGTACACCTTTTGGGAGGTCCAGGAAGCTTTTGTGACCTGCATAGACACTTAGCAGGGTCCAGGGGAAAGGTTGCATCGCCTAACTTGTCCCTCTGATTGCTGGTGGTTTCATGCACCAACTTTGCCAGACCTGTGTTAGGCTGTTGTTTTTCCTCTCTGTCAGGAAAAAGAAGTATAAAATTATACTTTTGGACATAATGGGGATTTTTAATCAAAGCCACTCCAATGCAGGGAGCTTCTCTCTTCAGAGCCAAGATATTCAACTTGCCCTCCACTGCATCCTTCTTTCGACTATGATTATTGTTGCATTACTATTGCTATTATGTCATAAATTGACGTCTTGTGTTCCTGTTTGTTATCTGGGGATTCTGCTCTAATCTTGACAATCGCTAATGCAGTGTAAATCCAGCGCGCTGGGTGATAATCTGGCTACATAAAAAAAAAAAAAAGTACTTTCTAGGCATAATCAAAACCTTTCACTTTAATATTGAGCACAATACTTTTACGATGAAATTGCATTTCCCCCAGCTCTTCTCTGCAGCTCAGAAGGATATCGTGCTCTGTTTGCCTTTAGATAAAGCGGGTGCTCACTGGATTTAGTGGGCAGGGTGCAGGATCCAGCCCCCGGCACAGTGGTGAGCAGCTCATGTCCTGCGCTCCAGCGACATCCAAAAGTTGGCAGGAGCCCTGCTCCTTCCCTGGCCTCGGCAGGGAATGTCTCCCCTTCGCCAAACAGAGCTCTGGAGGATGGATGGGGACTTTCTTAGATTGTGTTAATTCCACGCAAAAATTAATTCAGTAGGACTCATTTTTATAGGTAGTAATTAGTGCCTGTTGAAACCCTGTTTTCCACGCAGATGTATCTTCACGCCGTTACGTTGGTGTGCTCAGAACTGAGGAGGGCCTGGGTCAGGAAACGGGGCGTGTGTTTCAGTCCCTTTTTCAGAGAGACATGAGAAGGGTACGAGTGCAGAAAGCACGGCAAAACCAGGGAGAGAAAATGCGGAGGGCGAGATGGTACATTAAGGCTTGGTGGTGCGGGTATTTCGCAAGAAGAAACGCCCCCCGCTAAGTTCAGGCCGTGGCTTTTCGTAGGCCCGGGCC
>VZRO01002196.1:231650-287275 GCA_013397915.1 Daphoenositta chrysoptera
GAACGGGGCGGGCGCCCGGGTGTCGGTGGCGCGGCGTCCGGGAATGCGCCGCTGATCCTAAACAAGTTTGCCAGCCATGCTTTTCTCATGGCTCCCGCACAATGGCCCGTTTTCTGCCCACCTGCCGATTATGCTTAATTAGGCGAGGAGTTGATTAATTTGAGGTAATTGACAGCTAATTACAGGCCTGAGGGCTCATTAACTTGACGTCCTGTCTGAAGGAATCAGCTGGAGGGGGTCAGGTGATGTGCAGCCCCCCTCTGGAGCCTGCTTGCTGCCCACTCACCTGGGCGGCCCGGGCTGGGACAAGTGAGGCTGCCCTGTGGGAGATGGGATGCTGGGGGCCACGGCCACAGGGCGCCCGGAGGACAGGCACCCCCAGAGGGGACGCAGCCTGAGGGGTGCTGCAGGGCCGGAGGGCTCCCCGTAGTGATAAAGCAGGAGGAGAGGCGTTTGGAGCTTGGTGATGGGCTGGGGGCTCGAGGAGAAGAAGCCAAGCATGCAGGCAGGAGGGGAGAGGGATGTGCGTGGGGTGAAGGCTCCCAAGGCTGCAGCTCCCTGTGGGCTGGGCCAGCAGCCCCCCACCATGCCCATGGCCTCAGAGGGTGTCTGGGGTGATGGAGGGATGCCACAGGTCCATCACTTCAACAGGAGTGCAGAGCAGCTGCCGGCAGGCTGCAAGCACCCAAGCTTGCTGTACTGCAAGGCATCATTAGTCACTTCATGTTTACATCAGACAATACAACTACTGATTGAAAAAAGGGAATCTTTTTCCAATAAGACTTTTCTCAGTTGCTCTTTACTGCATGCAAATCACAGGACAGCAAGAGAGCTGTTTACCTAACATCCTATTGATCTCCCTCAAAGGAGAATTCAGGCATGTCCTCTGGATTTACAAACGTATCCTTATCTCACCTTTCTAGAACTGGCGGGATCCCTGCGTAGACAGAGGATAAATGACATAACCAAGGTTACATTGAAAAGCTAAGCTGGATCCAGCTTTTTGAGCCCTACACTTGGCCTTGACCATAAAACCATCTTCACCATTTTCTTCAAGCACAAGGCAGGTTACCTGAAGATGGCTGCTAGAGGTCTGGCCTTATGGCTAGTCTTCTCCTGGGCGACTGGCAGCTCAGAGGTCTGGGATGTTCCTGGCAATGCTGAGGAGAGGGGCAGAGGATGCCGTTTCAAAAGGCTACCGTCTAATTATGTCAGAAAGAATGTGGCTGCAGAAGTGTAGTTGAAAGGTCACAAAGGTTTGTGATGGCTTCTTGTTGCTGTGGGAGGGCTCACCACCCTTAGACTCCATCTCATCTTCTGGAAGTCTTGCCCCAGACATGGTGGATGTAATGCCCGATTAGTAAGCTTGGATCAGGGATTCAGTGGTAAGCCAGTACAGAAAGTGGCTGAGAGGAGGAATGAGAAGTAAGCCATGCTGGTGAGCAGAATGACTGCAGGACACAGCAACAGCTGGACTGTCCAAGCAGACACAGGCTTCATAGCAAGGTACTTTGCATTGCTATGGGCAACAAAGGCTTGGGTAACAGAAACCGAAGGAATGGGATCTCCTGACAAAATTGCAGATAACTCTTCTTCTGTGAGCATATGGAAGTCTGGTGAAGAATCTGAAAAATCATCATAAATCACAGTTTGACCTAACCACTGGGACTCTTCAGCCAGAGGAAGCTGCATTGCAACTGAAGCGTTCTCAGACACTTCCTTTCACCCATTGGCATCATTCCTCTGCCTTATTTTGGCCTTACTTCTGCTGCTGGCTCCTCTAAAAGTGCTATGCCATCCTCACATTCTTGGTGTGATCAGAAAGGATGAAAAATATGGGTGTCTCATCTGCATATTGCTGACAGTGGCTTTTAGAAACCTGACTAAACAACTTGTTTTGATAGCCTGTTATTACATTCCAGAGCTAACTTGTACACTGCCCTTTATCCCTTTGAAATGTACTGATGTTTCATTTTCTAAGCTCTCTTGTTTAAATTTCATGGAGTTGGTCTCTATGGCAATCATTATTTAATACCCTTCTCCCATTTGTTGTTCCTTCTTTCTACCCTAAACACACCCAGACTGGGTGATGATTCATGGTACAGAGGCCAAATGGACCCGTGTGACAAATAAATTTTGCTCACTTGCTTAGAACCTCTCTCGTGTCTGTCTCTTTCAGGAGAAGGTGTCCATAATTTAAGTTGCATTTGAGAGAACACCCCAACAACTTTTATAGTGGCATTTATCATTTAGAACCTGTGAGAGGAGTTATTTGGAGGAGCCCAGACAGGTAGTTTCCTCTTTTTCTCTCTAAATCCATTGTTGAAATTGGCTAAACCTTGGCCATTTCTCATCTTGACTATTACAAGGCTGTTGCCTTCTAGTGTAAATACAAAGACTGTACATTGGTGCAATAATATTAAGCACTAGGCATAGCACTGGCTTACCTTCTCATGAATTTCTTCCTCTTTCCTGTGTTGACAGAGATTTCATCAACAGTGATGAAAGAATCTCATAAACAGGGATACATTTAAGCATATACATTTTCTGTGAGCTCGTGTAATGTTATTATCAGCTTACAGATGGAATAGTAGGACTGAGGTAGATTAAGTGGTTGCCCCCATTTAACAGGATGTCTGAGGTAGATCCAGATAGGAAAAGTGCATTCTGCATATTTTAACTCACTGAGCCTTTAGAGTTTAGAGCTCTCTCTTGCTATAGAAAGCCTCACCCACCAAACACCAGGCTGTGATGCTGAGTTCCTTTCAGAAGAAGGAATGTTTCATAGGATCCATGACTCTTCTGAGGTCTAAGCTTTAAGAAAACTTCCTGTTTGATACTGAATATTTGCCTAAATTCCCAAGAATATATATCTGAAAGCCAGAAGTCCCACTCACCATCCCTGGAAGTGTTCCAAAAGCATGTAGATGTGGTGCTTAGGGATATGGTGGTAGACCTGTCAGAGTTACCTCAATGGTTAGATTCAATCTTAGAGGTCTTTTCCAATGTTCATGATTCTTGGTAACTGAGTCAAGATCTTCTGTCTGTAAGGAAATTGCTGAGTCCAGTCTTAGGGGCATTAGTTCTAGTAGCAGAAAATTTTACACAGCTGTAAAGCTCTGGGTAAGCAGCAAAGAGATATGATCTTTGAGGGAGTGATAATAGCCTAATTAGGATTGTCATGCTGATGAAAGAATCGGGATAGCATAGGATCATTTCTTTGAGAGGTGTTTTCTCAGAGAAATCCACCCTATAACAGTATATTTTGACTTAGGCTGATGTCACTTCAGCCAGGGAGACTGGTTATTGGTATATGTTCATGACAAGCTATTGGTATTTAAATACAGGTCTCTTGGACATCCAGAATTCCATTAAATTTAGGCATACTCCTTTCTGTACTAAGTCTGTGCATGCTGGAGAAAAAAAAAAAAGGAAAAGTGTGTAGTACCAGTAGTTTGTTTTACAGTAGTAACAGTGCAAGTAATCCCTACACAAACTACACATAAGCTTTCTAAGTAAGTTAGCAGAATGGAAATTATTGCTGTGATCAATGACAGGGTAACCCGTTTGAATTTAATTTACTTTTTATCTCAGAACTTTTGACTTAGGAATCCTCTTGTTCTTGGGAATCCAAAAAAAGAGGAGGAGGTCTCAGCAAATTGTTTGTTCACAGGAGGCAAGACTACCATTTTGGAAAGCAGTCTGGACTTCCAGCAGGTTGGAGTGTTTTAGAAAGATGATTACCTAAGCAGTGGCAAGGATGCTGTTGCTGACACCTGACCCAGCACAAGATACTGCATCAGCCATCGTGTGAAGCAGTCACTTGTCTCACTGGATGAGAACTGTGACATGGCTTATTCCTTCTGTGATACCCTTTCCATTGCTTTTCTCTTTGGACACAGCTCCATTTCAGGAGATTTAAAACACTAAGGTTATCTTGACTACATCTCTTCTTGTCTGATTTGGCAGATACAAGCAGTTGTTCAGCACTAACATCCCTGCACCACGTGCCCAGCCGCAAAGGCCTACCTCAGAACTGCCTTTGCAGCTGAAGCTGTGTCTGAATCTGTCCACAGCACCATCTGTAACCAGTGACTCTTTTAAGAGTGACCTGCTCATTCTCCAATGTCTCCATTTAATTTGGGTATCTCTGCAGCATGAGATAATACAACAGGCTGAGAGGACTGCTCTGAGCCTGAGGAGTAGGAATGGCCAGAGGAAGAGCTTCTTAGGCCTGAGTGTTCTGAAATATTTCCAGTTCTTTTTCTTACCTAAGAATTCCTTCTGCAACATATGGAGGGAGTGGCCACCAAAAATCTCTTTCTGTTGAGTCTGGCTCCAGAAGCAATTTTTTTCCACATACAGAGAGCCTGTGTGAAGTAGCTCAAGGTTATGATGCCAACAACAGAAGCCTGATGAAATGTTGCTTTAAAATCCTTTTCATAACTACTGCATATATATGCCTGTGTTCATACATCTGTATATTGGCACCTACTCTGCAAGGCTGGATGACAACTCTCCCAAAGCAATTAGAAGGCTGAATTTTAAGTCAATATCCTGCTAAACAGCTTCAAAGGCTAACAAATATCCATAGCCCATGGTTACACCAAGCAGGTCAACCTCCCAGTTCCGAAGTTCAAGGAAGGTTATTTTTCTGGTGCTGCCTGTGTAAGTGACATAGCTCCCATTCACCAGAAAACCAGCTTGTATTTTAAGCTTAAATGAGACCTCAGGATCAAAATTCTACAGTTCCAACCCAAATGCAGTACATGATGCACAAATTTCTGATCCACATGCTTAAATTCGTGTGCCTGAGAAGCCAGTTAGCAGAAGAGTCTACACAGGTGTACAGACTTTTTATATAATTTCAAACATCTTTCACCTTAAAAAGCTGCTAAGTAACTCTATCAGTATCTGGATTTCAGAAGAGAAGCTGCCTGATCTATTGCCTTGCTCAGGAGTAAGAGGGTTACTGTAATTATCTTGTTTGCAAGAAAAATAAGAACATTTATCTTATTTTAGGTTAGCAGAAGAAACAGCAGTTGTGAAATTTATCATTAGCCCAAATGTATTTTTATTTTGCTGATGAATAAATGTTGAACGACGGACCTTTGTACTAGTATTGTTCCCATTGTTTCTGTAGGAATTTTATATTAAATTTTCCATTAAATGGTGGAATGTTTCAAGACATTTGACCAACGCAAATAAGAACAAACCACTTTATGTGTCCTGCATTTTAACATTTTGAGGTGAGAGAACCAAAAGACATCAGTTTCCATGCTATAGAAAATAAAGAATATTTTTGAACATTTAGCTTACATGACACTATGTTCATGCATAGCAGTGCTGATCTATTGCAAACTTGTTCAAATTAAACTGAGGACTCCCAAGGGGTATCTTATATCTAATTTGTTTGAAGATGTTGCAAGGCAGTGTGAATCACAAGAATGAAAGAGAAGGAAAACTCTCTTATTAGATCAGCAACTCTCCAGGAGTATTACCCTCCTGGAGTGCCCCAGAGCTGTTGGTCACCTTGAAAAGAGTATGACACTAAGGGAATTCCTCCTTCCTAGAATCCATCTCTCTGTACATCCAAGTGAGGATCAAAAGTCCAGAGTGAAGAGGGCACTTTGGCAAATGTGGGACTGGCAGCGGGTATTGGATGAAAGGCTGTCCAACAGCACAAGTCAGGCACAAGCAGCAAAAGGTTTGCCCCTGCACTGTCTTCTGACTGAGGCACTGACAGAGCCTCCTGCGGATCTGGAGAAGTGACTCTGAGGAAAGAAGTGCAGGGACAGCTGATTCTGTCATTTATCCATACCTTCTCCCAGCTAAAGCTGTTTTGAAGTTGTGTAAGTACTGGACATGAGAAGACACCAGGCACTCAGTCCTTGAAAGTGCAGACTCTGTTTACTTGGTATAGCTCCAAGCTGGGATTTATAACCAGTGGGGTAGGACAGCTTCTCAGAATTTATAGGGGCTGACTACTTAGGCATTATTTTGATGACCAATCTTCAATCCAACGCCGAGACAAAATAAATTTACTGCTCTGATAATATAGTGTTCTTTTTGTTAGCTTGCCTCAGTAATACTCATAGCTTACATATGTATACAAATATGTATGTAGCTTATTTGGATGCTGTTTTTATTTCATCTTAGTTTAAGACTTTTATGAACATTATAATAAAATCATGTACAAATGCCCTCCTGATAGTTCTTCAGTAGGCAATAACAATTGACCAGAATGGAAATTACCAGGCAAAAAGCCTGACTGGATTCACTTAAGAAGTTAATGATTTCCACACGTTTGTTTCACTGACAGCACATTTGGCTCATCAGCTATGTAACACCTTGCCTGTACACTCAAGTTTTCAGGACAAAAGAGGCATCTCTCCACTTGCTGCAAGGAAAATGACAAATGTTACTTTTTTGTCACGGACAATAATTTTGCTAAGTTACAAAAACTAGGAAGCTGCCTAGAGAAAAGGAATTGTGCTATTGATCATTAAAACAAAACAAAAAGAAGTAAATTTGGAGTTCCCAGGAATAGCTATTGCCAGTGAAATAATAGAGTTTTTAAAAATGTGAAAAAAAATCACTAACCACCTAGAGATAAGAAAACAAGCATCAGTACTAGGGATTTCTAAAGAACAAATTGTGCTGAAGAGACCTGATTGCTTTTTAAAATAGAATTACAAAATTAGTGGATGATGGGAACATGATGGATTTGATACATTTGGATTTTAGTAAAGATTTGATACATAAATCCTACTCAAAATTAATGCAAATGGGTTTGGCTACACCACTAGATGGAATGAAAAATTGGCTGGAGACCCACAAATAAAGGATAATGATGCATTAAAAGGTATTGTGTTAGAGGGAGAGATCTCCCTCCCAGAGATCAGCAGTCAGCTCTGTCCTATTTAACACCTCTTGACACAACACCTTCTGCCTGAAAATCAGGAAATTTTGTTAAGAGAGTGAAATATGGAAGACATGCTAGACCAGCTGAAAATAAAATGGCATCCCAGTAAAAATACAAATATTGTCCAAACCATGGTATACAGTCATGGGGAGGTCCCTAGAAAACACCAGATGAGAATAACTGCAGCAGGAATCAATGAGATAGGAATTAGCTGTGTAGGACCACAGAAAAAGAGCTAAAGTGTTTGAGTACTAGAGCTGCAATTCACCCCAGCAGGGAAAGACCAGAAGGCTTTTGCAGTGTGTTTGTCCCACACGTGCCTTCAGTGAGGTCCCAGGCAGGTTTTGATGGTGTAGCTGGGAGGGCAGCTCCTGGAATCTCTCTTGCCACATGCTGCAGACAAAACTGCTGTAAGAGATTTTTCTCCCCAGAAACACCCAGTGTGGACACAGTGAAGTCAGCCTGATTTGGGAGGAGAGCTTTAAACAGATCCTCATTCATTTTTTAGAAATTATAAAACCAGGAAAGGAAATGGCAGTAAAGCAAATTAAATGCATTAATAGCAGACATAAATCCCCATTTTCCTAATGTTTTCCCATTCTCTATCACTCACTCTGTCCATTTGCAATTTCAGCTATTAATCATCTAATCTTAGCATCCATGCACAGGTGTACAGGGGTGTCCCAATGCCTTTTGAACCTATAGGCCAATTTCAGACAACTTTCCAGGTAGGTAATACATTTCTGTGCATTTTATTACATAAATTGGCTAAGAAAAAAAATCCAATGACGGCCCTCACTGAAGTGTGAGTGTATCTCCTGTAAGGCATCAGAGAATGCACACATGATGCAGTCTTGAGAGACACATCCACAAGGAAAACCACACTTCCTTGGCTGGTGCCACTGCTCATGAAACTTCTGCTTTTCTCTGAAATCCATCTTGCCGAAAACCACCACCTCTTCCTATTTGCTTCCCTCGTGTTTTGATTTTTTCACTATTTTTCTTCTTATACTGCATTTATAACACTCTGCCTCCTTCCCTCCTTTGCATTTGCTCCAACTTCCTGCCCATGCCTTGCTGTCTTTCAAAATGTACTTTTTGACCTATCTTGGTCTCCTGTCCTCTAAGTTCCTATTTCTAAGTCCCTAATTCTTCACACTTACCTGTATTTTTCTTCCAGTCTTCCATATCACTTTATTTCCACAGTCCTCTCCCACCAAAAAAACTTGCTAATATATTTTAATACTTCCTAGTAAAACTCCTGTAAACCTTACCCAGATGCATACACAATGGAGTACAATAATATTTATTGCAACAAATTCCACCCTCTCCAAATTATTGAAATGAATAAGAGAAATGATCTCTCTTTTGCTAGAGAAAATAGTTTTAAGCTCCCTAGAGAACTGCAGTGATCATTTTAATAATGTTCTGTGTTAAGGCAGGATCAGACCCACAGATCTTCAGAGCAATAGTAAGATTTTCAACATGGCAAAATTAGGAAAATTACATTTTTCCTGCCCTGGTCCATTGGCAAACATTTGGACTGAGCAGGTGTGGAATTACATGAAATCTGCAACGTAGCACTTACACCCTCTGGCATGAGTGTAAAAGGCTCAGCAAGGTCAGCATGAATATTCTACACCAGTGAAGACGTTACAATTATTAGTAGGATCTCTGTAATGCTCATAGCTTTCTCCTAAATACGTGCATGCACCATGCACTCTGTGGCAGTTAACAGCACTATGAGAAGCCTTCATTTTTAGTGTTCTGTTTTTATATTCTCAAATCTTTAACAATGCATAAAGTCACTTAAAAATTAAATTCATAGAATGGTCCTTACAGGTCTTTTAAAAAAGATTAAAATGTCTGGTATTACACCATAATTTATTGTTGTTTAAAATTCTTTTGCCTGCTGGTTGCTTAGGCATTTGCATTTTTATTCATTTCTTTACTTTAAAACCCACATCTATTTAATGAAACAACAAAGCAGATGGGAAGCAGTGGAAGGGATTGTGGCTAAGAAGTTACAGGGTTTGAACTGTGCTGGATAACCTCTAACAAGTCTCTTTACATCTTGACATCTCCTTTTCTCCTCCCACTCTTTTACTGTTTCATCTTCTTATAACCTCGTGAGGACAGACACCTCTTTCACTGTGTGTTTCCATGATGCCCAGCACAACAGTTTTGATACTTGCTGAGGTCACCATGAATTAAATTACTTTAGTAGTGCACTTGATAACTCAAACTGCTGAGGAGATGTCCTCCAAACACCACTCCAGCCCACGGGCCAGGTACTATACAACTAGTGAGTGTTACATGAATGCCAGGGGACCTCAGTGAAGGCCACAAGAAGCCATTGCACCCTTTCCCTCCATGTGGATGTTTTCACCTGTCCTCACAATGTTCTTGAGTACTGCTAATCTGTATGATGGATGTTCTTTATCAGAATGCCATCCTCACAAGGACACAAAACCAACACTTTTTTTATGCTCAATCCTTATGTGCATTTTGAAGTCAGAAATTTGGCATGATATTATCAATACAGCAGGATGGCAGGCCAGTCAAATAGAGGTGTAACAAGCAGGGACACCAATACTTCCTTGGACAAAGAAATAGAGATAAATTGGCAAAACCAGCAGTGTGTCTTTTCTCCTGTTGTCTGCCAGTAAGGCCCAGTCTCTTGAGGAAGGCCTGACGTGGGAAGTGTCACCAACTCTTACACAGAGATGGGTGTGATGGTCTTTAGTTTTCTGCCAGTGATTTGTGACTCCTCCTTAGACCAAGACTGAAGGGTCTGGAAGACAAGTGGCCACACGGTGCAACAGGCAGTAAGTAGTTTTTCAGAAACTGTTTTGCTGTGGTACTGGAAAGCAGTGCAGATGTGGGTTCCACTGAGCATCCACCAGAGAGCCTCAGCTCAGGTGCAGTGCTTACGTTCAGACCTTTCTGCCTCTTTCTATTCGTGAGGCAGCATAAAAGCTGCCAGCTCACTGGGGTAAGGCAGGAGCAATAAAGCTTTTCTCCTTTCCTCTCTGGGTTTTAGTAAGAGGATTATACATCTCCTCCTTCTAAAATAAACCTCTTTGCAGAGAAGATACTTCTCAAGCCCTCTTTGGAGATCAGGCTCCTAAGATCAAGACTCCTAAGATTCAAGCCATCACAGCAGCCAGTGGGAAATGAACCCCAGTTAAAAGGGAAAGGCTTTTACAGCTCTGAAGGAGTGCAGGGCTTGGGCATACTGTACATGCTGCCGTGGCAGAAGGATCCTTGTTTGGTTCACAGCTATTGGAGACAGAAAAAATAAGGAGGCACAAGCACAGGGCAGAGTTCAAGTTCTATCCAAGATGACAGGAGACTGTTGCTGGAGACTTGGGAGGACACAAACCCTCCTGCTGGAACAGGTTCACTACCAGGGACAAATAACCCAAGAAACTAAAGAGGGAACCTCTTGCAACTTTAACCCTTGACAAAGTATGTCTGAAAACAGTACCCAAGCGTGCATGAGTGCATGCAATGAGTACATTGTTAAAAGAGAGAAAGCAAATTAAAAGCTTTAAGACATGGTTGTATGTCTTACTACATTTAGCCCAAAGATACAAAGGACCTTTAGAATGACCCTAACGTCCAAATCAGACTTAATCACTAATACATTCCCATAACTTTGGAAACATCAACCAGCAATTAACTTGTACAAGTTACTCTGTTTACAAAACACCTATATATTAACATGAAAGTCTGTGTGACAAGTTAATAAAACTACTTACTTCCACTGAGCCTCCTCAGCACACGCTAGTCTTCCCTTCTGCTGAGGCCATCTCAGCTGCTGTGACACTACAGACCTGCTCTGGCTCCTGCTTTGTCTTCTGCCTCTCTCTACTCCCTCTGTAGTAGGTCACTCTCTGCTGTCACTCTCTTTACTCTCACTGTAGTAGTTCCAGGCTAATGGCACGAAAGTACACATTCTGGTTTTAGCATTTTCTATGGCTCCTTTGGTCATCATCTTCACCTACCTTAACCTTAGTGCATCATTTCAATGTTGCCTAACTGCCTTTTGGAGCAGGACAATCATCCTAATATGTATGTACATCTTACTTTTCACCTCAGACCATAAGCATCCCATCATCAACATAGAGAGGGATAGTCTGATTCACCTCCATGTCACCTCTCATCCTTCCAACTTTCCCCTCCCTGGCTGCACTAGGAGCTGTGATGATCACAACAACTCACAGGAGATTTATTTCTTGATGGCACCTGGAGGTCCTGGCAATTCCTCAGCTCTCTCCTTGCTACCCACTTTCCAGAGGCAGAAGCTGACACATTGGCCTCTATGTGAAGAGTCACTGGGGAGAAGGGACTGCTGGAGCTTGACATGCTGCTACTGCAGCACTGTGTCCTTTGCATCTCTCTGTTGACCATTTTACTGGTTCTTCTGCACTTTGGGATGGCTGATGGATGCCTCATACATAACCCCCTTTCCACTTGTACACACAGTGTTTGCCTGGCTTGCCCAGCGAGATGGTTGGGTTTTGGAAGCACCAGGTGCAGCTGCTGGGACCGCTGGTTGGAGAAACATTTGCCTCCTGAGCCCGTTAATTAGCACAGTAACGGTAACTGTGCTCCATTAGCCAACCCATGTGGTCAAGTCCCCTCTCCATCCACCAACCTTGCCCTTAATGAGAGCTGGAAGGGGGACACTCACAAAACACTGCCTCAGAATAATATTCGGCTTTGTCCACGCCGGTAACGAGAGCTGACAGGATCACTACGTCCATTTCTCTTCTAATTAGCACACTTCCAGCTCGGCCTGAGCCAGCAGCCAGAGAAAAGCGATCGGACAACCGTACCGAATCACAAACACAAAGAGGCCCATTCCCCGTAATTAGGTGAGACAATCCCTCAGTCTTTTCTCGGCTGGAGCTTGCCGGTAAGACTCTCGCTGTTTTGGTAAGTCCCAGCAACACAAGTTACACGTCTCCCCAGGACACTAATAAGCCCCTAATTGTCTTCCGCTTCACACGGCTCGTACCATAGGTCTGACTTGGGGGAATTCTTCTAACGAGCGGCAGCCAGCACTCCCTGCGCCGCAGACGGACAGGGAGCCGCCTCCCGGGCACCGGCAGGAGAAGGGGGACGGGGAGGAACAGCCAGAAAAGCAGTCCAGGCACTGGGGCCCAGCTACGTGGCACAGGGCTGGTGGCTGGGCATCAGCCACACGGTGCTGGGGACATGGGCCTTCTCCATCCTTTCTCCATCTCCACCATCCATCTGCACGGTGGAAACCTGAGTTCAGCTCTCTAGACTGTCTCATCCTCTGTCATCTCCAGCAGTACACAGGTACTTGCGCTTCCATGCAGAAATGCACCATCAAAACCAAACATCTGACTGCAAAGATTTGCCTCGAGTTTCTGCTAAGGCTTGCTGGGGGCTGCCCTTAGAGAAATGCTGAAGGCATGTGCTTTTCTCCAGCGAGGCCCTGCCATGGGTCTGCACCAGAACTCGGGCTGGGAAGGAGCATGTGTGTAAACAAGAGCCTGTCAGTTCTCGTGGAAGGGAACATGTGCTGGGTCTCACAGGACAGGTTTCCTAAGATTCTCACAAAACGATTAAAAACATGAGTTGTGAGGTGGGTAGGAGACCGCAGCTCAAGCTCTCTTATCAAAACAAGGCAAAGAAAGACACATAGTCCCTCTAATTCTCAATCTGACACTTTCATCAGAAACCATCATCAACCAAATATTGTTCAGCAAAACATTTTCCCTGATTTTTGATTACAAGCTCATATTGAGCAAAATATCACAGCTGATCCTGTTAAGGATACTCGTGGCCTGCAGATCCATTTGACTCCTGTGCAGCTGATTACAAACTGATCCCTTCTGCAAATCACAGCTCACCCTGATTCCTCCCACAACGGGCCTCAACAGAAGCAACTTGTCTTGTTTTCACATGTGCTATTTGGCTTCAGCGTGCAAAGCAGGGGGAAGAACCTAAGACAGGGTGACAAGCTGATCCATGCAGAGTACAAGAGAAAGACAGGTGCCACTGCTTACCCTGAAAGGCAATTTGGGATAATCAATATACATATATATGTATATAAATTAATTTAAATTAGCTGTAACGAACAAGTTACTTCAATACAGAGAGAGAAAGACAAACTGAAGGCCACAGAACCAGGCAGCCCAAGCACCTGTGCCCACTTGGGTCGCTCTGCTGGTCTCTCATCTCTCATTCTCATGTAGCTGGTGAGCTCTCTTCCTGCCTTTTCATACATAGCCTGGTGCATTTAGGGCTATCATAGTAAGTAGAAGATAACAAATGGCAAATTTCTGCTGCTGCAAAATTAGCTTAAAATTCAGTGATTGTGAAGAAAATGGTGCGTGGTATTTTTGAGAGGGAAATCCTCCCTCGCACGTAAGTGTCTACAAGCACAAAATTTAATTACCCTATATTATTATGCCTACTCATCAGCTATGGGCCACAGAGCCAGCCTTTCAAGTGATACAGAACCAAGTCAAGTACTTTGTCCTCACAGAGATCTGGTCAATAAATAAGGTGCAAGGTCATTCTTATTACCCATTTTTTCTACTAGCAATTAAGTAAGGGCTTTCAAGCTCAGCCCTCTTCCTCTTTTCTGTTCCTTACTGAGGTGTCTATAACAGAGACAGGCAGGGAGCGTTCTGGCTTCACTGGTCACTGATCTGTATTATAGGAATCAGCAGGCAGGGCAGAGGTCAACCACACAAACCCAACAAGAAAACGCCTATTCTGTACACTCATCAGCTGCCTGGAGTCAGTCATCCTCCTCAAAGAGACATGATGGAAAAGGTCAAGTCTAAAAACTGGCAGTTCCAGTGGATGATGAAGTCAAAATGTGAAGGGGTCCTGCCATGCTGAAAATCTAGCACAATCTAAATAAACTGGCATTGCTGCACATATTCTATGCTGAATGTGGATTACACTCTATAGCAACTGGATCAGTCTGGATCTCTGGCTACTTAACCTTTTAGCTATCTTTAAGTGGACTTTACAATTGGCCACAATGATTTGAGTTCAGGATATTGCATTTCACATTCACATTTCCTGAAAGAAACTCAAAACACTGGTGTAAAGATTGGCTTGCAGAAATAGTGTTTCTAGAATAGGTTTGATTCCAAGAATCACAGCATTATGTAAAACCAAAAGGATCCAGTCTTTTTCATTTCCTTATCCTTGATTTTCTTTGTCTCGCTTTTTAGATTTTTTTTTTCTCTTTTCTTGCCTTCTAAAAATATCGAGGTGCATCTCTTATTAGGGCAATGCATATTTGGCATCACACATGCAATACCCTTTGGATGTACCTGGCACCCTGGCTGATGTATATGCTGAGATGTGCACGTAGGAGTGGGTGTGGGTTTTGGTATTTCTGCGGTGGGAAGGTTTTGCTATAGTGATAGCCAAAATGCATCTACTACATTTGCATTTGTTCCTCTAATCGTTTTTATCCAGGTCAGAGTTGTTGCTCCATGGGAAGTTTCTGTCCAACTACAATTTTCCTGGGCTGAAGACACAGAGACAACCTTCTAGAAAATTGTCTTTCAATGAATTATCATCTTTTACTAAAGATTAGTTAATGACTTCTTCAGAAGTGTCAGTACAGACTGGCATATGAAGATGGGGGTACAACACTAAGAAGTGAGGATTATTTTCATGCTGTATCAAGTTTGCATGCCGTGTTCAGACAGTTCACTCAAAGATGTGACACACTTCCCTGCTACAAGTACCCTTGTTGCCTGAGGTTCTTACTTAGGAGAAACTCAAATGTGAGGATGCTTGAAGTTCTTCTCTCGAGATTGTTTCTCTGGTGTTTCTGAATGACTGCTGGTTCTAGGGGAGCGTATGCACCACTGTGGACTTTCTGCAACAGTAACTGGCAAGTTGTCTTTTTCTTTTGATTGCATATATCTAAAATTTTTTATTAGTTTAGAAGTACTACAGAAATGTTTATGAGAAGTTACTGAACTTGTGGGAGGCCAGGAGTCCAGGATTTCAGATCATGTGACAAAGATGAAATTTACCTTTTTCACATACTGCATAGGCTGATGATGGAATTGCCAGGTGTCAATTCATCAGCATGGAATGGCTGGCATCACTGTCACTGTGATTTGGAAAAATTGTTGTTTGCCCAGCAATAGTTAGTGTAGGTGAAGTGGATGAGATCAGCTGCAAATCTAGCTGATGATCCTGTTCTTAGAGATACTCAAAACAGGATTTAGGCCCCAATGCTGTGAAAGAAAACAGCAGAGTAACAAAACACAAGCTGTAATTAGGACTTACACATTTCACAGTATGCTTGCACTATGAGTACTCTGCAGTTTAGATTATGCCAGCTCAGGCTGGCATAGAAGACAGACAGTTGAACATTGTGAACACAAGGAAGGTGAACATAACCATGGAACAAAAACCATAGTACAACCTGAAAAATCATGAGTACTGCACAAACAGCAAAGAAGGAAAAAATCCACACAACTGTTCCAGACAATAAACAAAATGGAAGGTTCAAAATGGAATTACCAGGTAAACAGATTTAAAACAACTTCCCCCTGCCCCCGCTTTTTTAAAAAAATATTTAACTCTTTTTTTGTATAGCTGAATTATGGAACTCACTGTCCTGGGGCATTTTTCAGGCCAGAAGTATAGACAAATTAAGACTAAGACAAATTTATGGGGGGTGGGGTCTACTGTGGACCAGATTCAACTAAAACAGATTGCTGGATGCTTTGTAAGTTACCCTAATGCAAAATTACTGTGTAAGCCTTTTGTTTATATCCTTCCCTATCCTTCTACAACTGTTTATAAGCAAAGAGAAGATTACAGATAAGACGAGCTTGTGATTTGACTTGTAATAGCACCTTACATTTTTACGTAACATAAAAATCAGTAAAACTAGAATAAGGTTCAAACATTACCTCCAAGATGGATTAGTCAGTTTTCACCAATCTGTCATTTCTAGGTGTCTTGTTGAGGGAAACATGAAGCAAAGTTGAGAACTGTGAGTTACGAGACTGTTAAAAAGTTGTTAATTTTGTAATGGCAAAACACTGAATTAAATGGAATATCACGTTATTCAATTGCCAGCGCACATAGACTTTTATTTTGATAATGATTAACAAAACAAACAAGAATTTCTTCTCAGTTGGATTAGACAGCAAAGCATTTGATAGCCCAAGACTGAAGTGAATAGCCTTTATAACTGAATGTATGTAACACTGGCATTTAAAAGAAACCAAATAAATATGGAGTTTACTTCCAAGAAACTCACAGTAACATCTAATATACCAATACATGAAAACACTTTAAAAAATAATGCATCAGCTTGATTAATATTACCATATCTTGATGTTTTTACACTCTTCATTCCCATCAGTAAAAGAAAGTCACTCAGATTTTCTTGTATAGATAACTGCATGGATGTCAGGAAGGATAGCATTGAAAGAAAAAATAGAGTTCAAAAGGGTATGAAAACCCTTAGTAGCATTTGGATATTGACAAATATTTATTTACTGATGGGAATGGAACATCCACAGGCCAAACCCTGAGGTGGTGGCATGCAGATAAGTGAAGAAGAGCCTGAAGAACAGTATTGCCTAAGTGGCCAAGCAAAAGCTTTAGCATCTCAGAGGGCTATTTTGGAAACCCAGGCAAACCTCTGAGGTTTGTATTTGCATATTATTAAACTGAAAAGCAATAACAGATGGAAAAAAAATTCTCTGGCTAACACACAAAAATACATATAAATATTGCCAATAAAAAAATAACATCACTGACTTGTCTCTACAGGTGATAAGTACAAAACCAAAAAATACCACAATTCTAAAGCATATGTTAATGGCTGCCCTATAGAAGGTAAGTACTGTGTATGATAGAAGGAGATTTTTCTTTTTTTTTCCTTTTTTTTTTTTAAACATATGTATGTTATTAAAAACTACCTCGAGTTTGAAATTCTTTACTGTGCACATCAGAAAATACACATATACTTCCAGGACAGGCTTTCATGTATTTTCCTATATCTTCCTTTCAGATCTCAATTCCTTAATGTGTTGTACCAAGAAACCTCTATAAAATGCACAAACTCATACTGGTGATACAGATGAGGTATCCCATTTTGTCATATATGTGTACATATATTACATATATAGTATACAAACTTAAATTTGCATTCCAAATGTATAATTAAATGCTTAAAGCTACATCAACATCAGTTTGCACCATTGGGTTTTATCCTGTTCCTGAACTACCACTTTCAGCTCCTCTTTCTCATTCATCTGTCTTAATTCTCATGTTCTCAAGGGACCGAGTTCCTGTTAAGCTCAGCCCTGCATAAACTGTGAAGGACAGAAATAACTCTGTTAAGTTTTAAATCAGGCTACTGACATTTCTAAATTTGTGCAGGGTCTTTCCAGGATGTGGGATCTAACTACTTAAACTTAGTTAACAAGAGTTGTCCAAAACAAGCCTAATTCTGGCTGGCAATAACCAAAACCACAGACTGCAAACCAAAGGGTCGCCAACAATTTAGTAAAAATTCAGAAGTCTATTTGATTAAAAAATCTCCCCCTCTTTATTGCACATGCACCCAAAAAAGTCTCCTCTCTCTGCAAAGCCAGAAAAATGCAGTGCTGTAAGGACACCTTGTTACAGGTACTATTTCCAAATAATTTCTCCTCTCATATGTGATGTACAGCCTGAGAAATGACAAGTTTTGAAAAGCCTGAATGGTAAAAATAACATTTCTAAATAAAAAATCCCCTACGCTCTTCATCCAATGTTACAACATTATGTTGTACCCTAAAAAAGAACATATTTACTAATGCATAAAATGTTGTTTTCTAGGAAAAGGAAAGAGGATGGAATGAAAAAAATTATTCCCTTAAATAAAACAAAAAGTCTGAACATGCTCTATACCTCTTCCAAGGGGTGAATATGTCGAAGTGCATGAACAGAAGAAAAAGGCATTAAACTGTAAGAACAGTGTGCTGAAACGGAGCAGCTCACCTAAGTTTCTATCTTAAAAATTCTGGTTTTACAGGAGAAGAAAATTTTGAGGTGCTGGTTTATAAGCAACCAAAAATACCACAAAATGTTATTTTCAGAAATGTTGAGATCCTGTATAGGCAGACCATCCTCACAATGTGGCTAACAGTCGTGTTGCCACTTCTTGGAGTGATAACTGAAAACATTACCATCTTTCAACTTTATAACTCATTCCAGTTTCTAGCTCTGCAAGAAGAAAAGAATGGCAGAGGACTGACAAAGCTGTTTGTGTAGTGGCCAAAGCTTCTGTGAGGACATCTTCCTTGAGGACACAGTAACACTTCTTACTCCCTGTGATCTGTTAGTCTCAATTTCACTTAGAGAACCGCTTAGCAGTGAAATGAAGCTCCTGGCACACCGAAGGTCTGGAGGTCTTCCTCAGAGTACCAGACGTGCTTCTCTGAAGGCAGTGAGCAGCTGGAATCTAATGCAGGGACTGCACTCAGCTCCTACACTAAAAGCACAGGCTCCTGCTGAAGCAGCACTCTTGGGCAATCCACACCCCAAACTGTGCTCAAATCCTTCAGCACAGGAGCTGCACACAGGAAATCAATGCATCTGAGACAAAACACACAGAGAACGGTCGAGGCCTCATGATGGACCCAGTGTCAGATCTGCTGTGTCCCTCAAACAGGCTGAGCAGCTGAGCAAGGACACTGGCTGTTCACTTTGAACTGCTGATTGAAACAGCTAACTGTGTCACAGCAGGTCAGGGCCAAGCCCTCCTGTTGGACATCCTATGGTCAGATGAAGTCCAAATTCCAATGCAACCAACTGCAGTCCTTGTGACCTGTGCATATTGTACATTTTACCCCATAGAGAGATGAGCTGTGGAAACAGAGGTGTTTGCTTCTGAAGGTCTGGAGCAAGAGCTTTGTTCTTCTTAGACGTTCTGGGCTTCATGTGGATCTGCAGTACATAGAATGACCTGGTTGGGGTATTTTCGTCCAAATGCTAGATGCAGCTACTTTTTGGGTTTCTCTAGGATGTTCAGGAATTTCCCTCGAGTCATTTCTCTAGCTGAAATAGCAAGGGAGGAAAAGGAAATCAGTATTTTTAAAAGCAAAGAAACTCAAACAGTTGTATAATTTGTATAATATGTATAATTTGTATAACATAATCTAACCATAGGATAAGAAATTAATTTAGATTTGTGCTTGTACCAAAACTAAGAATTATTTTATTTATCCATTAAAGTGGAAAATAAATAAAACTGCATTTCAGCTTGAATTCCTGACATCCTACAAATGCAAACAGCGTCTGGAATCTTCTAAACTCAGCAATAATTCCCACAGGCTGTCTCATTACATACAATCTATGCTTTCTATTCCTACTGCATTATGCTCTTGCAGCACCTCCTTTTCTCTGTACTATCCATCTCTGAATGGTGAAATCCAAATCTCCATCACTCTATCTCAGCACAATTGTTCCTGTATGTTATAATCTGTCAGAGATTATGGAACTCTCTCTCCGTTTCAGGATTATTGGTCCCTGGATGATGTGGTCTTCAACAGAATAGGCAGCATTTTCTCTCTCTCAGCAGTGTCAGTCCCTGGATGCTGTAACATAATGGGGTTTATATTCCTTCAATGCAGTTCATCTACGGATAGGGTAATAAAGTAAAGTTTATAGAGCTTTGGTCTTCTCTTTCTCTCTGCATTGTCAGTCCTTCAATGTTTAATACAGCGAAGCAAGGCTTAAATGTCTCTCTCTCACTCTTGGTACCATCAATCTCTGGTAGCTGTACTACAGCAGGGTTTACACAGCCACTTTTCTGCATGAGACATTTCTGACTTGAGAACCCATAAGCTCACAAGCTGGCAGAGCAGCCCTAATACTATTCTTGCCTTGCAATAACAATACAATGCATCAAAGACAACACCATTACCAACTAAGGCCTGGAGAAAGACAATCTTCCCACTGGTGCCTCTCCATTTCTCTTCAATAAAGGTGTAAGCTTTGTGCTGGACTGGCAAGCATCAAAACATGGAGGGTTTGATTCACAGGAATGCTGAAAGCATGCATGTTTCCCACACCTAGCCTCAAAGACAGTCTAGAAGGAGATAGGAATTAATTTTCTGTTTTATCCATTCAATTCCTGACTTCTCTACTGAGACAAACATCAGAAATTAAAATTAGCATAAAAACTGGAGGTGGATTTGTTGTTGATGTTGGGTTTTCTTTTGATATTATTGATTATCTGTCAGAACAGAACTAAAATATAACTAAAATGTTCAGCTTACAATACTCAGTGTGCACTCAGATAAAGACATTTTGTTATTGTTTACGTAAAAGTTAGAATTTGTGTCTTAAAGCCTCTTCTTTCAATTATTACATTCTAATTTGTTTACACAAAATTTTACCATGAGATACAAAATTGTAAAACAACTAATTGTGTGTAAAAGTATGTAACCTGTCTGTTACATACTGATACTTGTAGGCTGCAAAGTCCATTGTCCCTGAGAGGAACATGCTGCAGACTGCCTGCAGGTTCAGGCAGATCACTGCACTATCTATTTGCCTCATGCCTCCAGCTGTGAGTTATATCACCTGGGATCCTGCTTCTGATTCACAGCATGAACTACCACAAAAGTACTCATTTGTACCTCTACCTCCCCAACCCCAAGATAACTTGTGTGCTTTAAGTGCTGCTGAAGTGACACAGGGATAGAAGGTGCTGCAGAAGAACAGAGTGGATTGGTATTTTGTCAGGAACTAAGTTGTTATGCACAAAGAACATGACTAAATAAAACTCAAAGATTTTAAAAATTTCAGCTTGGAATATATTCTTAGCACTTAGTTCTTTGATACCTCCCTTGCCTTGCTCCAACAACAGTGCACAGTTTTAAAACATTCTTTAACAGAGAAAAGCACAAAGCCAAACTGTAGTTGATAAAGTGGAAAGTTTTCCAGAGTGCAAGTCCCATACAGGAGATATACGAATGCATGACAATTCTGTTCCCCCAAAGAGGGCTGCACCCAATAAATCAGGCAGAGAGCACAGACTCCTTCTGTGCGCTCAGTGAAATTACTGTGGGTTGGAGGTTGCTCCAGAGCACGTGCCTGCCTGTTCACTTGTCATCGGAGATGTTAACATTTCTGATTAATTCACAGACCTCTCATTTTATTCTTCATTCCTTTATCCTTGCTATCCTGTTCTGCTGCAGCTTAAAGATTCTTACCGACCTGCTACAATAATCACCGCCCGCTTCCCCCCCCAACCTGGTGAAATTGTTTAGTGATGCCAACCGCGCTTTTAATTTGCAAGACATCAGACACAGAGGTAATTTATACCAACATCTGTTCATTTCTGACTTCTGAAACAAACTCGCACATGCTGCTACAAAATCCCATTAGGAGCAGGAGACAGCCTTCTGCTATTCTGTATTCCTCGTCTCCTCACAGACTCCGGCTTGCACCAGGGCTTTATTTTTAAAGATATGATGCCAAACTGAGAAAGAAAAAGGACCTTATATCTTTGTATATGTATGAAAATGGCCAGGTAGAAACATCCTCATTTGACAGAAAAATCACAGCCAAACTAAGGGCAAGTTTCCACAACCATTAACAATCTTGTCTTCCCTGCTTCAGCTGCTTCCCTTATCTGCCCAAGAACCACAGTTCAGTGTGGCCAAATTTTTATTACACGGCACTGCCTTCAAACATCTTGGCTATTCCTTCACCTTTGTTTCTCTTTAATTTGCACTGGAGCATGATTTGATGGATTTTGCACAGTAAAAGACTCAAATATTAAACTGACTTCTCTACTCAGTATTGCTTCTGAGAAATGAATTCTTAATAATAGGAATATCATTTCCATTGGGGTCTTATGGAGCTTGCTGGAGTGAGGGAAGAGCTTATGAATGAAGAAACCATCACCCACATTCCAAATATGATTGAAGGCTAGGAGAGATGGTAAAACCAGCTTTAAGCAACTACCCAAGGGACCAGCAGAAGCCATTTGAATAGTAGATAGAGGTAGATTTTTTAATTAAAAGGTTGGACAAAACTATAGTGAAAACCTCAGGGATTTTTTCTTTACAATGGTTGTTTAAACCACAGACTTTAAGGGAAGAGAAGGTTTGAGCACAGGTTTCATTGCACCAGCAAACACACACTACAGAGGCTGCGCAGCATGAAACAGAAACATGAATCTGCATGACAAGTCACGATTTACAACCTTGCCTATGCTGTGCATCTTCTACAATAGAAAAATCAACAATGGATACCATCGCAATAGCTTGGGTACAAATTAACTTCACCTACTAGGGAGGAGGAAGACACTGAACTCCACAGAAAAAAAGACTTTAGGATGATATCAGCACTGGTTGCAGTGGAAGTAGTGCTTGAATAAACTCTTTCAGATACATGTATTGAAAAATGGTATCAGGCTATTATAATTAACAGAGAATGCTGTAGTGTAGGAATTAAGTTTGCTGCCAGGCAAGATCTGCCATGCAGATCTCAAGAACAGGTACTGGGTAGGAAAGGCTGGGGCTGAAAGGAGGAGACATTTCTACTTGACAGGGGAGCAGAATAAGGTTTAATATAATCTCCTCTTTAGAACTTCAATCCCTCAATCCCACATTTAGCCTTGTTGCCTCAGGCTCCATTTTTACTACAATTGTCCCCAAGCTGCCTCTCTGCAGTAAATTTTGTAGTTGCTGGTTGAAGAGATTCAGTAGTACAGATTGATTTCCTACAAGTGAGGAGATGAGGGATTACCAAAAGCAGTCCTGGTTAACAAGATTGGGTGCAGAATCTCCTGCTAGAGCAGCCCACTCTGCCAGTGCTTTGCATCCTTTCACTATGACATATGGGTTTCATTACACAAAGATTTTCCTGATTTTAACTTGGAGGCGATTACATTGGAAACTCAGAGCTATCTTTACATCTGTAGCAATTTAAAGGTTAAGTAACTTTTAATCAAATGACAAAGACTCATAATGTTTTTTCCTCGACTGAAAATGAAAACTGCTGTTCCGGATATTCCTTCCAGTGACAATTTAATTAGAAAAAACCACTGCACTGGAGATTGGGGTCCAGCCTGATTGCTCCCCATAAAAAGCCTTCTCACACATACGACAGCACAGGACACAGTGTGTCATAAGGTCTGGATAGCCAGGAAATAATGGAAGGATTTACTACTTTAAAATCAGCAAGGAAAACAGTGATTTATACTTACATAAGCAACTTTCATCCAGGAGAATCCCCTAAGCAACACATATACGTGCACACTTTTTAAACATAATATACACCTAAATATATCCACAACACACTTGGGGATAAAGTCTACGGAAAAGATATATGTGACAAAGTGTATTTATCACACATTCATCATGAACATTATATCTTCACTGCTTACTACTTCTGGGCTTTTCTAAAAATCTCAAAACAAAGCTTGCAAGTATATTCAAGTTATAGATACTTTAATAGGAAGTCACTTGCTCAAGAAGCACTTCTTAGCTTCTCTCCCAGATGTACAATTTATGGGACAAATTTGACTGTGATCCTTCTCTGACCTGAAAATATAGCTTTACTGAAATCTAAAGGTCTGCTACTAATAAAACCCAGAAATACAATTAATGTTTTTAGCTCTGAAATGTCTAGCAGTGTCACATTTTAAATGCTACATTCTTGCCTACAAAAAGGTTATCTTAGGCACTGTTATACTTTGTTAGCTTATCAGTTATTCCTCCCATTCAGTTGTATTCATGGTAACTAAAGAACTTGGTTTTCAGCGTGGAAGGATTCTTTTAAAGTACTAATCATGCACTCTCAAACTACTGCTGTGTCCTTGGACTACGTAGAAAACAAAACTAGAAAGATTTATTTCTGAAGCACTGTCAATGGAAATAACCATTTTAGGGCAAAGAACATGAATTGCAGAAAGACAGCAGAACACTTCTCTGGTTTTTAGCCTTCTATCACAAGAGTCTGTTGCATCAGAAATTATTTCTTATGTGCTGAGATACAATGTTAGGATAAGAAGACACAAGGATTCTTTTTCTTAGTTGGCAGGGCATAAAAAAGGCCTAGAGGAATTTGCCTGTGAGCAACTGTGGGAGTTTTGCTTCACTGAACTTAGGAAAGCCAACTGCAAAGTCACATCTTTTAGTTGGGCTCAACTAATATTGCATGTGGGAGAAAAATTAAAAAATAAGTCAGGGGATGAGGGTTGAAGGCAAAAGATGTAATTTAAAATCAGCAAAAATATTTAAGATTGGCATTATTAATTAACAGCCCTCAAAGAAAAAAGAGGCATATGACAGACAAGACCAAGAGAATATTGTTACCCAGACAACATAATCTGAACTTCTGTCAGAGAGACAGAAACTGGGCCATGCAGATCTATCTCAAACCAGACCCCCAAAACCCTATCACCACCTGGCACCAGCTCACTCCTCTTTCTTCACAGAAAGAGCTCCAATTACTCTGCTATCTGCTGCGTACTTCCTAATATAAGTGTCAAATAAGCTGCTACTTGAAGACAGTTGGCATTTGACAAAATACTAAATACTTACCAGTGAATGCTACCCCAAGCCAAATTTCAGCGAGAGCTGAACAGCCATCTCAGGAGAGCAGTGGCTAGTGAAAACAAGGTCAGTCCCCTTCACTGGAGGCACAACTGGCATATGCAGACACCCCAAGCTGTGCCTCAGGAACTGTTACACTGACACTGAAGACCACTGCAATCACCTAACACTCCTGAAACTCATTCTTCAGGAGATGACAGAATCAGCATAAACCTCCAGGTGGAATAAGCTTGCATTACCATGGCATCTCTCAGTAATCAATATCAAAGCACTTGCAGAGTTTATCAAGTCTCACAATATTCTTGAAGCATACAGTGGTTTAATTCCCACCTTACAGATGGGGTCACAGCCTCAGTACAGATTGTTGTGCTTTCACCCCAGCCAGCAACCAAGCCCCATGCAGCTGCTCACTCGCTCCCTCACCAGCAGAACTGGGGAGACAATCAGAACGGTAAAAGCTGGGAAACCTGTGGGTTGACATAAAGACAGTTTAACAGAGAAAGCAAAGCAAAACAAGGAATTGATTCACTGCTTCCCATGGCAGGCTGGTGTTCAGCCATCTCCAGGAGAGCAGGGCCCCATCACACATAATGGTGACTTAGGAAGACAAACACCACCAGTCTGAATATCCCTCCCCTCCTCCTTTTCCCCCCTGCTTTATATACTGAGCATGATGTCATGTGGTCTGGAATGTCCCTTTGGTCAGTTTGGATCACCTGTCCCAGCTGTGCCTCCTCCCAACATGTACCTCATGCCAGCGTGGCAGTACAGAAAGCAGAAAAGGCCTTGGCTCTGTGTAAGCCCTGCTCAGCAGTAACAAAACCATCTCTCTATTATCAACCTGTGTTCAGCACAAATCCAAAACACAGCCCCATAGCAGCCACTATGATGAAAATTAACTCTACCCCAGCCAAAACCAGCACAAAATGTATGCTAACGGAGTCAGCAACTGTGCTAGAATTCAGGCTCTGAAAGATGAGCTCTGTCAAGTTTTGCTGCAGCATTTTTAAATAATAACACCCCCTTGGTACAAAACATCACCATCCTTCCCTTGCTGAACGAGACAGCAGAATGTGCACTTATGTCAGCTGTACTTCACAGTCTGGCATGGCTTGTTTTGAAATGCCAAAGAAGGTGAAAGCTTGCACAAAGCCAGGCTGTGAATCAGAGCAGGTGAGGCACAAGGACTGCTCCTCCCAGTGGGCTATGAGAACAGTCCTCTCTGACAGGGAAGTGGTAAATAGTTGAGACTGATAAAGTTTTAAACCACGGAAACAGTTTAGCGAGTGTTAGCTAGAGCCTTAAGAATTGTAATCAAATACCTGATGCTTTCCTGAATTATGAAATCCTCACGTGACCTCTTTCCACCTTGTTTTTCTCCACACATAGTAGTCATGCTTTATCTTATACCTCATAAGACATCTCAGAGATCGTTCAGGATTATCCAGCACAGTGATAACAGATCTGCTGCAGATTAATAAATCCTCAAAAATGTTATTGTTGCTATCAATAAATACAAAAAATTATATCTGCTCTAAGAAAAATTAAATTCCTTCTCTGCAGAATAATTTACCTTGTTCTCCTAACCAGATTTCCCTACCTACCAAGGAGGTTACCATTCTGTTTGCATTCAGTTGCAAACTGTGATGTTCACAGAGGTTGGAATGCCGAAATTGCAAACAGTATTCATTCACGTGTAGATGGGCAAAGTCAGTCAATGAAAACGCTTGAAGCAAGGGGCAAAGACGACCCTGCCAATGACCAGGGAGCTACTAAACTTACGTTCCAGGCCACAGATATGAGGATGTGCAGGTACTTTGTCCTGAGTGACTCCCATATTACAGTAAACTCTTACAGTACCTCCCAGTTCTCCAATTCTAGGAGCTGCCTGCAGCCAAAATCCTGTAGGGCCAAAGATCTGATCTCTTTGACCCCCAAAGCAGGGAAAGAGTTACATCTCCTCTCTGCAAAGCCAATAAAAACCTCTTGATTATAATTTAGATAAGAGCCACTGGATTGAATAATAATGTCTGAAACTCCCCTGGCTGTTTCACCTTGAGACGTCCATCACTGGGTTAAACATGATGCTAATTGCATTTGGATTGATTAATTTCTCTCACTCCTGTCTATTCGAATAATGCTTAACAAAATAATCACAGCACCCAGAGCCAAATCTTCTCCGTCAAAGGAATGAAGCCATCAGAACCAGCAGAGATGAAAGAAATGAAGATGACCCGTAATTACTGCTACGGTGATATCATTACCATATTACAGAAAATGAGTGTCCGTGGGGGGAGCGGGGGCTGCGATTATTATTTATTTTTTAATGGAACCTCACATCCCAAGAATACAGATCCAACACAGTGAATGGAACATACAGAAATACAGAACTAAAAAATTATTGTGCATTAAATTGCAAAATACAGTGAACACTAGGACTCCTGATCCATCAAGCATCCACTACTGTGAGCTGCTGTTTATTCACTTCACTATTTTTTCATTGCAATAATATTTTGTGTATGACTAGCATAGAGATTTAAGATGCCTCTTTTCCCAAAAAGATCCTCAAGGGCCTGCAGCAGAACTCACCCATTACTTTGATGCTAAAGTCATTCTCTTTTAATATTATTACAAGTCATCTTATTTTCAATGCTGGCATTCAGATTTTTAAACCACGAGACCTAATTTGATGCTCAAAGAAAGGCTATTATGCAAGAAATTTTTATTCTTCAATGCTGATTCCTCTCTGAAGGCAGTTATAAACTGCATCCCTAGCCACAGTAGATCACTTTCAACCATTCAATATGCTGGTTCAGTAAAGATATCAAATGTATCAAGTCTGGAAGAATTTACAGCAGGATTTGAAAAATAAGAAAACCAAAAAACCCCAAACAACCAAACCCACAATGCTAACATGCAAACGGAAGGCCTTCTGCTCCCTTTATTCTCCAAAATACATTCCCAAAGCCCCTATCATTTGAGAAACAAATAGCTTGGCAATTGTGTAAGATATACAGACACCTGTGCACTGCAATTCTAATTGTGGTTTATACAGTTCACTTCTCTCAGTGCTCCTTATGTCTGCCCCCTAGTCTCAGACCAAAGACAAAAAAAAAATACACACAACTAGCAGCTTAAAATATTTATTCTGGAATAAAGCCAAGGTCAAATACACAAGAAAATTTCACACGCCAAAAATGTCAAAACCTAAGACCAGGCACTGACTCATGAAGCTAATTAAACACAGAAAAATTATGTTCAAGTGTTTTGTAAGTCTGAAATAAAAAATTGAGTTATACTTCTAATATTAAAAGCAGTAGGAAAAGTAATTTTGCATCAAAGTTGAGGATATTTTCAAATATACCTGAAAGGTACTTTGCTGGCATAAATTATCACTGGAAGAGCTACAACTTGGGAGAACTCTGACCACCAAATCCCACAGATGTTGCAGCCAAACAGCAGAATAGGGCAATGTTTTTACAAGAAGCACTTTAAAGGGCCTTTTTCTACTTGCTTGTTCCAAAGGGAAAATAATCTCTTCCTGGCTTCCAACACCTGCAGTGGATCAAGAGTTCTTGATTATTTAGATTTTCTCACCACAGTATCTCAAGGAAGAATCTTCTTTTTCAAACAACATGGAGAAATGAGATCAAAACTGTTTCCTGAAGAACTCTCGGGCATAAAACACATGAAGAAGCCCAGCAAGGAGGTGAGTGCTGAACATACACACAGAGCCAGTTATGAGAGGTTTCTGGAGGTGAATGGACCCTTCTCAGAAGGCACGGGGGCAGAAGTGCTGCCCACACTCCCACAACACAGTGCACCAGGATGCAGTGCCCCTGCCTGCGCTGGGGAGCACGTATTTACTGCTGGGAGCAAAGCAGGTGAACCCTGAATGTAACAATTTTTTCAAGTTTTATCAGTGGCCAGGGCATGGAGGCCATGGCCAAATCTGAGCCCAGGAGCCAATAGAAACAAAGGGATTAAGAGTTATTAGGAGCAGAGAGAATTACATATTTACAGTACAGTTACTGAAAAATAATCGTGTAATGATTATGTAAGTCCCTATATTCCTTTTGGCTAATAATGCTGGGATACAAGCTGTATGGTTATGCAAGCCAGGGCACACAAATCCAATCAGAAGACATCAAGGCTTGTTTACAGGGAGGCTTGCAGAGCTGGATCAAGAACGGTACAGCTTCCTTGACCTCCAAAAGGCAGAAACTAGTCCTTGTCAATAGGTTAGCTAATGGCCTGAACTGTGAAGAAGAACTGAATTTTTAAATTTAACTTCCGTCAACAAACTTAATGGAAAGAGATATCTAGATGAAAGAAGCTCATAATATGGTAGTCTGTATTTATTTGTCCAGAAGTATGTCTTTACTTTAAAAAGCAGACTAAATCTTTAAAATGTTTTCTAATCCCAAGGTTCCTTATTGAAACATTTTTCCATTTAGATGACTGCAGCTCTTGACATAACAATGAATTATCAGTATTGTAGGCCTCTATGAAAAGAGGTTTCATGGGTTTTGACTGAAAAATATTATTTGATTTACACATGAATTAAACCAAGATTCCTTTTGAAATTAGTGTGATACAACACATTAAATTACATAGAAGACTTCCAAAATTTCCAAAAATCCAAGAACAAAGTCTGTATGGCTGAATATATGCAAACGATTGAAATCTCAATGTTCCAAGGTCAAAGTCTCAGGCTTTGTTAAGACAAATTATGGAAGAGCAGCAATATGCAGTTTGTGGGCTGCAGAAGAAAACCTTCACAACTGCCTCCACCATTTTATTCTTTCCTCCATGTGAATCAAAGGTACTTTATGTAACAACTGCCCTTATCCCTATTCTCATCCTTCCCAGTCTATTCACTGCCTGTTTTATTCCAGCATTTTAAATTATAACTTGATAAGTTTCATGTGTTCTGCCCACTACAATACACTTCTGGCAGCAATACCCTAAGCTGAGGAGTATCTGAGAGACCAGAAGAAGATTTGGGACATTCACAACCATCTTTACCAACTCCAAGTTGTTCACAAGACATCTGAGAAAATGCACTGATTTAGAAATGTTACAGTTTTTACAGCATCCAAATGCTAGTAGAGTCAAGTTTGAATGAATAGGGAAAAACTGTAGTTACTCAGAGAATCTATGGCTAGTGTTACTCTGACCTACTTGATAACAAAATTCCAGTGCCACTCAAGGCTATTTGGAATGGGTATTAAAATGTAAGCAATGCAGGTTCTGCTACAATTATTACAATTTAGCTGCTAATGAGATTAAAGGCAACTAGGCAAGGCTCAGCTGTAAAAGCAGATGTAAAAGATACACCAAAAAATACACCCTCCCAGACCCACAAGGAAATGTGAGAACATTTTTCATAAACACCCTCACACTTCTAATATTTATGAGTTTAAAAAAAAATATTAAGAATACAAGAAATATGGAGGGCATCAGAGTCTGAAGATATGTCCTGAGAGTAGAGGCCAGAAGAAACTCCAGTTTTCTGAAATCCAGAAATAAAGCCAAAACAAACAAAAACTTTTTTTTTTTTTTTTTTTTGGCTCCAGAAGGTCTACTGAGAGTAGCCCAGTAAGCTTTGGTACTATTTTGCTTCCAAAAATCCCCACATGTTTATTTACAGTCCAGGCACACCACTGGTCTGAGGCCATGTCTACCATTAGGTGCTTCATTTAAATGAGCACAGAAGTGTTCTTCATCCATTACTAGAAGAAAGAACAGAGGCACTGCAGTAAAGCAGATGGCAAACCATCTACAAGACAGCTCAGAAAGGAAAGCAGAAGGCAGTGATGGCCATGCAGAGTCTCCACAGATTTGGTGACAAGGAACACTGCTCTGAGGGTTGAGGGGCACTGAAGAAACTTTGGAAGTCAGAACTCTGAGGACTCCGTGATCCAGTGACAATGGAACTATCAGACATATTTAGAGCTAGAAAGGTACAGCAGAGTAGAAGAGGTATAAGTAAAAGGAGAATACAAGCAAAAGTGGTTAGTGAAGAAAATTTAATCTACCAGAAGAGAACAGATCAAATAAGGTATACAGTACAATATCATATGAGGAAAATTGTACAGAATCAGAGATTCATTCTGACTTGATAGAACCTTGGCAGGTCTCCAGTTAATGTTCTGTTCAGAACAGACAGGCTGCTCAGCGCTTCCTCCAGTCAAGTCATAAAAACATCCATAGATGAAGACTGCACAACCTCTCTTGACAATCCTTCCAATACTTGACTGTTCCATGCTGGAAAAGTTTTCTCTTGATTCCAGTCAGAAACATTCTTGCTTCAATTTACGATTATTGTCTCTTGTCGTCCCACCATGCAGCACCATGCACAGACTGACTCCATCTTCTCAAATGACCTCCCTGTACGTTCTAGCAGGCAGCTGTCGGGTCCCTGGGAGGTCACCTCTTCTCCATGCTGAGTGAGCCCTGTTCCTTGGCCTCTGTTCACAGGGCAAGTGCTCCAGCCCCTGATCATCCTGGTGGCCCTCCACTGAACTCACTCCAGTTTACAAATGTCTTCACACATGGAACGGAGGACGCCACTGGATGTGGCATTGAAGATGCGGATGCATCACTTCCCTGGATCTACTGGCCATGTTTCAATCACCAGATAGATATGCATTCCCACATTCCTTTCCCATATACTACTTATTTGCTGTATTCCTTTTCAACACAGTTTCCTTGCCTTTAACCTTCCACCTATCCACTGCTTAGCTTAATGTTCCAGGAAACCCAAGCACCATAGTCAAGAGTTGAGGGCATTTTATGCCCTGAAACAGGGGAGGAACTGTTTGCTCCTTTCAGTTTTATATGCATATGTTAGTAAACATAAATTGTAAACATTTTTTAAAATTAATTTGCTCTCTATTTTCAAGTAAGCCAGGTATTAGACATGAAAATCTTGAGGAAACCTAGAGAACTACCTGTTGAAAACCAAATGAGAGCTTGGCCTGCTACCCAGAAACATCCATCACCCAGCCCTTTTCTGCTGGGATTTGTGTTGAATGACGTCCTCTGCAGGTTAACAATTAGTTTTTAGCATAAGAGTCCTGTGTCATCGTCATCACCTCCCCAGGAGACCTAAACAGGCTGAGTGATTTTTAGATTATATGGTCTGATAAGACACAGGCTCCTGGCTCTCTGTGTGCTTGCACCATGCAGGCCACCTGCTCTGTGGAGCTGCCACCAGGGACACCCTCAAAAAGGTTGAATAATAATGTTCTCTCCAGAGATGTAACTCAGAGCATGCTCAGAATTTACATTCTGTATCAGTGACTAAAATCTTGTATATAAAATCCTATATATAAATAGTATCTATGACTAGTTGCTAAAAAAAATTGTAGAAATGTTATTTCCTATTAAAAAAGAATCTGTCTGCTCTGTAGTCATAAAAACTGTAAGTGAGCACAGGAATTGATAGAGCAGGGCAGATCAGTAATCCACCCAGTCAGGTATCCTGTCTGACTGCACCCAAGATCAGAAGCATCACAGGAAAAGATAAATTAGGGAGCCACATTATGAAGACATATGGAATAATTATTACTGAAAGATTCCTCCTCTTTTTAAGTGCTTGTTTTATATCCTGAAACAGCTGATATTTCCTACTTCATTTTAGATTTTATTCTGCTCTAACTAAAAATGTTCTCATCATCCATTTAATTGCCTGATTCCTTTTCAATTGCTGCTAACTACTTGGTTTAAAAAAAAAAATCCCAGTGTGGCAGAAAGTTCCACATCAAATTATTCATTATGTAAAAAGCATTTCTTTTGCTAATTTTAATCTGACTAGCTTCCATGACTTGTTTTCTGGTTTTCTCCCTGCTCGTTCTTTTCAGGATTGGGAGTCAATTGGAATTTTCAATTTATCTTCCCAATTGCAGAGATGTAAAATAACAACTGCACTACCTTTCAAAATCAAAGAGATCCTCTTTTTCCCCCCCACATTCTCATGAAGAAAACTCTTGATTTATAAGCAGTTCTCTAGAAGTGAATTGTGTATTTCACACTACCTCAAAATTATTCCTACCAAAATACTGCCTGACAGAGTATCCAAAGTTAAAAAATAGAGAATGAGACTTATTTCCTTCCTGGGAAAAGATTATTAGACCTTATGCAGAAACACAGGTTGTAAAGCATAAACAATTATTAAATTCAAGCAGAAGAAGTGGGAGATAGGATAATAATTTGCTGCGACTTGGAGATACACTCAAGCCTGAAGACATAGAGGTGAACAATCTGCTCAGCTTCACTGTACTGGGGACCTGGCTATCCTGGACCTGGCTGTTCTGGATGATCCCAGGAGCTCAGGAGGTTTGAGGGGCACATGCAAAACATGATTAAATGCTGCCACATTCATCAACTGCACACAAAACCCAATTACTTTGACTAAATTCTCCAGCAAGTTCAGACAGATTTGTCAAGAAAATTCTGTATATAAAATTCTTGTATATAAAATCCTATATATAAATAGTATCTATGACTAGTTGCTAAAAAAAATTGTAGAAATGTTATTTCCTATTAAAAAAGAATCTGTCTGCTCTGTAGTCATAAAAACTGTACATGAGCAGAACTGTAAAACAGCAAGTTTTTCATTCAGAAACACAAAAGTCATGTAAAAACCCACAACATACAGAACATCAGAACAACAAAGAAAAAAACATGAAGAGAAAGAGAAATGGAGAAATGGTCTGATATCATACTGAAATGTGTGTAGAAATGTATGGAGATCTCGATCACAATCAAAATAAGGAGCTCATCTTTGTGAGTGGACCAAGATTTGATAAGATCAGAGCAAAAGATTCTGAGAAAGGTATAATATTAGAAGAACTTGGATAAGCGCAGTGTGGACAGATAGGAAAGGTTTTATTCCATAGGTGTTATATTAAAAAGTGGAAGAAGATTTAGATTATGGCTTGGATGCCTGTACTTACTGGAGAGTCAAACATTATACTTGGTCACAAGGTTAAATGAGCAACAGAACAGCAGTCATCAAAAGAGGGATCACAGACAATCTGTTTGGCACTGGAGGAGGAGTAAAAAGCTCCAGTTTCAAGAAGTACTCAGGTCCCTCAGATAAAAGGGAAACGAAGGGGCTGCAAGGAAGCATTTTTAATCCCATAGGTTCTAGAAAGGTAGCAATGTTCATTAGCTCCCACTGTGCTCTAAATACTCTGAAATATGTGTGTTGCTAACTTACAGTCACAATAGAGAACAAAATACAAACAATATGAGATAAACAAAGCCATGCTACATAGTTCTAACTCATGCATTCACACCAACACTACAAGATAGTTTTGCTTCATGTATATACATTTTATAATTTTTTTCAAATTATCTGGCTTCTTAGGACTAATAAAACACTACCTTGCATGAGCACTGTAGTGCTTGCACAAAATTATATTATCAGAATTATTTACCGAAAAGAGAATAAAGATAGAAGAGTAGTGAACAGACAGGAAACAAAAGATAAAGTGTTACAGAACTGACATTCTCTTCATTCATAGTACAGATTTTTCACTTCTCAGTTTCATTGCCATAATCACTTACAATTTGAATCATTACAACACATCTACATTCCACTTTCCTCATCATTTAATTGGAAATTGTGTGATACCCACTCTAAAAATCATCAATGTTCACCATTTCTCTTCCTCTCACTGACACACATGTAAAGGGCCTATAAACTCCTACTGTCACCAGCCTAAGACATGCCCTTCACTGGGACAGATGTTGCCACTGGCTTGAAGAACTTGTGCCCTCTCTGGGAATCCAGCAGCAGGTCTTTTGTTTTATCCAGCAGGCAGGGGGCACCCCAAATTCCTCATCGGGAATTGATCTGCAGCTACGCACCAAAGGGAAGAGTCCAGCTTGTAGGATTTGAGATTTCATTTAAGGCAGTGCTTAGCGAGAAGAGAGGGCAGCAGGTACATTTTCAATGCCATCTGCTGGATAAGACAAACAACTCTAATAAAGGCAAACTCCCACTGTTTTCCATCTATCACCATCAACTCATACCAACAGCTCCCTCCTCTTTGTACCTTACCTAAACAAAGAGCAAATTTGAAGTTGTCTTAATAAGCACATCTTATTCCCCACTCTGTTAATGCATCTAAGAAAGCAAATAAGCCAATATTTATGGACATGTTTGAGTTTGCAAAAATGACTGCATTTTACTCCAGCTGAGAGTTCAGGAGGTTCTGACAGTGAAAAATATCTTAAAATAGATTTGATGAGAAGAGCCTGATGCCTGTGCTGCAAAACATATTCCTGCACTGCAGTAATCTCATCTCTCATTCTAGGAGGGCTAATACTTCTTTCTGAAGAGAGCAATGAAAAAGTCACAACACAAGAAGGTTTTTTCCTCTTTCCTGTAGAGTATTTTTCCCATTGGAAAGACCAACAATGGAAAGCATTCACTCAGCGAAACGAGTAGAAACAGACTTGTATTTCACAATAAAATGGAACAGACTACTCTAAAGAGACAGGTAAATTCTATTCCTAGAGAAGTCCAACACCAGATATCCTAGGATTTGAGAACAGGTATTTATTAATTCAGAGTGAATAAAATGTTGGCTTGATCATGAACAATTTTCTGACTTTTGAGAATTATGATTTATATTATGGTCAATCAAATTGCAAAGCTTCATTAAACGTGTCTCAACTGTTCACAGAAATCACTGACATTATGGATATCTGCAATTTCTCATAAAGGACATCTGAGCACATTCCCCTTGTGATAGTGTAACCAAAGAACTTCTGAAGACTCTGATAGAATGACTCTATTGCTCTGTTATGCCATTTAGACAGCCTACTGGATCACCTAAATTCAGTAAAAAAAGAGGGATTGGCATGGAATGAGGTCTGGCATGAGGTTGACATAACTCATGTAAGAGATGCAGGAACAGATTGCACTCCTAGGTCCTCAAATACAAAAATCGTACTTGCTGACGTGAAAAAACAACAATTGTTAATAAACAGATATTCTACTCTTCAACACTCCATATGGCAGTCTGATGGATTAAACACCAGCAGAGTGTTGATCACTCTAAAAGCTCATATTGAGATGATCTGGAAAATCTGTCTATCTACAATTTACGAATTCTGGTTAATTTAATTAAAATGTTGCATCACTAAGTGCCTTAATATGGAAAGCCATAAGCTTGTGAGGTTCCTGGCACATGCCTGCCTTCAGAAGAAGCTACAGAACAAATTAGCAAGAGTCTCCTTTAAAATTTGGGATATACAAAGGAAGACTCCTGAGCTAGAAAATCAGTCTAAGTGTAAAAGCAGGAAGAAGAGAGCAGAAAAATCTCAAAAATAGGCAGAGGGACAAGTGATACAATAAGGCTAAGGAATGCCCGTAGCATAAGGAAGAAAGGACACGGGCTGTCAAGGTACAGGTGATTTCTTTGAAAGGGGCCAGCTAAGGTTACAGGAAACTAGACATGTTACAAATAGTAGACTGAGAACTGGAGAGAGAAGGGTGGAGTTCAGGAAAGGAACTGTTCCTTTGCGAAGAGAACAGAGGCCCGGAAGTCACAAGAATGAAGAAGCCCATGAGCAACACGCTTGGCCAAAGGTAATCCCAATGGTGTCATCTCCCCTTACCAAGGGAGGCTTGAGATCTGGCTTCTTCAGCTGAGACAGGCTCCAGCACATACACTATCAATTACTGCAGTTTAGCTAAGGGGTGGTACCTGTTCATTTTCAATTTAGTGTCAACACCACGAACAAGAATCTTTGAGGCTAAGCCAGCTTAGAAAGTTTTTTCTTCCTAGAAGCATGGCTGGATGAAAGAAAACAGATATTTCCAATGCAAAATCCTGTCACAAAAGACAAGAGAGTAAACTGCTAGGATGTGGAAGCAGATAATAGTTTGGTAAACAAATAGAAAACCATGTCTGAATGCAGCTCTAAGTTAATGGAAGCCAAAACATTCCCAGTAAGTTCACTACTGTCTCTGGAATGACCTGTGTATATTAATACTTTTTGATACTTAGTAATATCTACTTTTCTTCTTCTTAGCAAAAAATGAAGATGCTGGGTTCACTTCTCAGCAGTTAAAAGCCGAGGATGCAGCATCAAGGGTTTTCTGGGCACAACTGCTAATATTTGAGAGGAGTCTGAAAAAAGAGAAGTGGTATTATCAGGAAGATGTTGTGGAAGAACAGACAGAAGTCCCCATGTTACTATTGTCTCAGTCCACTGTATTTCAGCAAAGCATAAAACCTTTGTTTTTCTCTTTCCATTCTGAAAACTATCTAGAGCAAAGAAAAAAAAATTCTAGATGGAAGGAACAGCAGTTATCTCTAGGAAAACATTGGTTTAGGCTCATTTCTTGTTCAAAATCATTAAACAGAAACAACTTTGGATTTTGTTCTGTAGAATTATCATCTTGGAAAAACAGGAGTAGTCTCTCCAGTATGGCAATTGGTCCTCTATTTGTACAGGCAGATGAAGTCTGCCTGCAAAACCCAAGAGGATCTGTTGACTTTCTGCAAAAGACAACAGGGCATGTGAGATTGTGAAGAAGGCTTAGTTGTGTTCTATGTCTAGCACAGTATTATAAAGAAAGACTGTTACCCCTTGAACATCACTTCAGCTGTGTTTCTACAATTCACTGTGTAATAAAAAAGAGTATTGACTTTTTACAATGCACACCCCTACACTAATCTTTTCCATAAGAGTAGAATTCAGAAAAATTGATCCAGTAGATAAAAAACAAAGCTATGTTCTTAGAAAATAAAAACCATTTATAAAAAGTTTGATCACATTTACATCTCCATGCTTCCTCTAGACTATTTACAACTACTTTTCAGAACATGCGACTGAGCGTGTTGGAGACAAAGTTAATTATTTCCATATTCAAATACAAGAGTACTGATCTTCTATATTATTATATGCATAAGAGCCAATAAAAAGTGCCAAAGACAGAAAGCAAGGTGGGAAAATAACCTTCCTTCCCCTAAGTCTTCTCTGCTTCAGAGAGACCAAGCAGGCTGGTTTCAAAACAAGAGCAAGTGATATAACCAAACAAAAGCAGATCTGAAAGGTGAGCAAACCCCACAAGCCACAGAGTCATTATTACTGTGTCGACAGCACACTTGTTAAAAATGTATATTTTAATTTTCTGTATTGCTAAAGGTCCCAATTTGCCCAGGGATCTAGCTAAGCTGCCATTTTCTACCACGACACAGTCTAATCTTTATTTAATGGATTTAGCATCTATCTTCACTAGAGTGGTCTCTAAGGGGAAGGGGAGGGGAGTATGAAGGGGCATGAAGAGATGATCAGGGCCCCCCTCTCCTTCATCCATCCGGCGCTCATGTTTGTGTTCAAAATTCAATTACCTCCTTATTGATACTTCACAGAGATATTTAAGCTGCAAACATGAAGCCCTGATTTCCCAGGGGGCCATGCCCCTCTCTATTTCACTGCTCTGCTTCCCCCAGGGTGAATTCCTGAGACGTCCATATTAATAGGTAATCAGTCACAATTCATTTATTAAACAGCTAGCAAGGTTTATCAGCCTGCCCTGATTAGCCGGAAGAAGCCACTGAATTCCTAATTTATTTATGGAAATCTAAGTGTCTTTTTGAATTCCATTCATGAAAGACAGGGGTGCCGTGGGTCTGGCACACTGAATTCTAACAGGGAAGCGCCAGGCAACCTGGACACTGAGGACTTTGCAACTTCAGCCTGGTAAACACACTCTGGTGACCCCAGTGTGACCAAGAGATTTAGACCAGAACCTCAGACAAGGATTCACTAGCCAGCTCTTCAGAGAGTAGGTCTTGCTACCCATTGCAGCTAGAGAATTACTATCCTATTACTATCAATGTGTGGAATGGCTGGAAAAAGTTCACTAAACAGAGCCATCAATGCAACAAAACTAGGTCAAAACAATAAAGAAAAAAAGAAGCGTTTTTAAAAGTTTGAATAAAACATTCAGAACAGTGCTGAAAACAACTGCCAGGTAACATTAATATACACATTTACACATAAAGTTCAGCTTTTTGAAAACTGCAAACTGTTACAACCTTTACATTACTTCTGCTACAATCATTTCAACTAAACTGGCTTTAAAATGGAACACCACTACTGTACATTCAGACTCAGACACAGAAGGTCAGTGATGCTGCTGATTACCAAAGAGTGAAAATGGCTAAAAACAATAAAATATCAAAAAATATTGTTTTAAAAAGAGATGGGAAGTACTAAATAAAAAGCAGATCCTGAAGTGAAAAGACTTATATATGCACTGGATACACCTTAAGGCAGTTAGAACACAGCTTCATAGACCATAAAGCTTATAAACACAGGCCTCTAAAGGTTCAAGGCTACCACTGGTGAAAAGCTCTTTTTATCCCTGTCAGCTGTGTAGTGATCTCCAAAACTCATATCTACCTGAATTTTACCCTCCTTAGTTACTTAACCAGAAAACAACTAGGAATGGAAGACTATAGAAAATGTTTATTTCCTTTTTCTTCTCAATACAAATTTGTACCAAGTAACTTTCAGTGTGTCCCCCTCTGCCTTTGGTGACTTTCCTGAACAGCTCTACAGGGAAGTAAACATAGGTAAACCCAGTAAATATAGGGATTGTATTTTCAAATGCTCTGAATGAGGTGGATGTCCCTCACACAGATGCAGTAGCCAAAAGGGTATTTTTGCCTAATTTTTCCGAATATCTTTAGATCTCAAAACTGACAGGATTTAACAATATACAGTGTTATATGAAACATAGGCAGAGGTATGTTTAAACATATTGAGAGCATTTCTGTTAACACTAATTTTGAGACACTGTTATGAGACATTTTGTTTAGCAACTTCAGTATTCTGATCTGGTTATTAACTACAAAAGTATTCTAAACTAACAAGTAAAAACTTAAATAAAGAGGATGCAGATGCCAGTCCACAATACTGTATCTCAGGAAAATTATTTCAGTTCAATCACAATTACTTGGAAATATATTTCAAAAAAATTCCAAAATCTTATGTAGTTTAAAACTGGTTACACCTATATCCTCTGAATTTACAAGCACAAGCTCCATAGTTACATGAAAGGTTTTAATTTGTTTAAGATTCCATTACATAAAAATTGCAGTAGTGCACTAAAACAGATATAAAATCCCCACTTCAACTGAACTAGTATAACCCATAACCTTAAATACAAAATATATTATTTCCTCTCAAATTACAGTGGTTAGACATGAAAAGATGTAGTACATGCAATAAATACATCCAAAATGCTAGGAGGACTGAGCGTTTGAATTCATCTACGACCAGAACTTGTATGTTGCAGGTGTTTGAAGTCAAGGATGGCGTGGGAAAACAAATCCTGGAAGAAGCATCTTTTTACTGCCTGAAAAAGTAATCAATAGCTTAATTGTTATTAGTTTGTGCTTTCCGCAGATAAGGGTGATTCAGCGTATTTTTCCTACTATGAAATGTAGTTCCTAGAAGAAGGAAAAAGACCCAAAATTTACATGAAAGATTTCTCAATACCTTTCCTCCACTGTATAAGGAGGATTTTCACGATGACACAAGAGACAGACACTACAGGATTTTACAACAGACCCAAACATCTAATCAAGTTGTGGCTCTCAACAGCCAGTTTCTGCAGCCCTCATTGCTTGGGGAACTGCAAATGCTACCAATGAAAATAAAACAACCTCTTCCTTTCCTGAGTCTATCCATACTTCACCTTTTCCCCCTTCAGCAGTAAATTCACAAGGGTGATTTCAAACGAGGGCTTTGCAGAATACACAAGATAGAACTCACCATGGAGCAGGTAAAATAGGACACTCATGCATGTTTTCATTGGGAAGCTCACTGAGCATCGAACTCCATGTTATTTTCACTCCCTCAATATGTAAGCTCCTTATCATACAGAACACTGCAGCACTGTCCATAGCAGACATCCAACCCATGATGCCCGAAGGTGCTGGAAAATGTAAGCTGCAATCATGTTGCAGTTATTTCTAGTCTACACAGATGCTATTTCTAGTCTTGTAGTTTTCCCAGATGTTACTTCTCGTTATTACTAGTTTTCATTGCTTTTGAAACACAGCTGAGTGAAAGCAATGTAGCACTGGCACATATATGGAAAAAACCCCTACAAAACTGTAAGAGAATAGAATTTACTATTACAACAGAAAACACGACATTACAATCTTTAACTGCTTGACTGATTTTCAAACTAACCTGTTTAAAGTCCATTTTAATGCAATCAAGTCTGATATAGATACCCGGTCAAACCCAGCACACCACTGCCCACCCACCAAGCAGAACTGGAATTCATGTCCCTGTATAACACCCAAAGGGTTTTAAAATAAAAACCAGAAGTGTTACATAGGTGCTCCTTCCTTTTTAGTGCCACTTAATAGAACTTGATGACAAACACCTACCTATTACTCTGCTGAAAATTACTCTTCATATGTTCATCCTGTCCCATCTTGTCCTCCATCTTACACACTTATTTCCAATTCTCCTGAAACAATGCCTATATACTTTTAAGGGTACTACAGTAACAAACTGCATGATTACAATAAAGCCTGGGATGATTATCTTCTCTCTTTCTTGCACAGTCAGTGTCAACATCACACTTTTACCAATTTAACAAGGAACGTCACAAACTGCAGACACAAAAATTACTTCCTACACTACTTAAATGCTGTAACTTAAGTGACAGACATTTACATGCAGAGTACAACACAGTTCAGAATAAAAATGAGAGCCTTTAATTGACACTGGAGAAAATTAGATTCTAATTGCATATGCTATATTTTGCTGATGACAATGAGGTTAGCATTCGCAAAAAAAGTGTTATGAGGTCCTTAACGACCAACAGGTTATTAAGACCTTTGTCATAGAAGTCATTAGAAATGTGACATTTCCAACAGCAGAGAGCCCTCTAGAGCTACCAAGGGATAACAGTTCAGCAACCCTGCAGGAGAAGGGCACCAATGCTGCTTAATGCAACACCCAGGCTCTTCACAGATTCCCCTCCAGCTACTGACCAAACCAGATTTTACCTGGTTCAGTAGAACAGAGATCAAACTCCACAGTGAGAAAACAGAAGTCACATTTTAATTTGAAGAGTATATGAGCTAATATTTATTGAATTGCCAGTAGACTTGGAAAGCTTTAAAATGTAATAATACATTTGGGGTGAGTTGTGCAAAAACTTAGACGTCCTTATTTATAATACATATGTTTGTAAAACATCACCAAATACCTGAAAAGCAAAATTTTACATGACGGTGCACAGTGACACCAAAATAATTGTCACTTGGTGAAGTTTAAACAATATGTGGATATATGCCTCATAGCAAAAAAAGCTCTGCATATGAAAATGCCCTATCAATGTAAAATAATTTCTACACAGAAAATATATTCTGCTGAATTTATTATAATAAAGTTTACAAGCTTTCACTAAAACAGTGCTCAAAACAACACATAAATGAAATCTACTTAATCAGTTATTAGGTATCTTTCCAATTACCTCCACTCTTGTGCTTGTGCTGTAGCAACCAATCAGTAAAATTAAATTACAAACTGAAAATTTCTACTTACACAGCATGGAGCTTCCTATTCCCACCTCCTCAATCAGTACAAGTTGTAAGATAAATTACAAGAAAATAACTAAACTATATCCTTTAGCTTTACTGTTAAGACTTACAACTGTGAAAAGCAGTAAGCACAACTTTATTATCTCCTCATTGTGACCAAAAATAGAAAAGAATAAACTCACCCATTTTCTCAGAACCAAAACCCATTGAAACATATAATTTTGGGACTGACACCTGAATTACAGCACACCAACCACAGGTATGGGTCCACATTTTAAGAGCTTAAGTTAACTACTTAATGTTATGAGCTTAACTTTCTGCATGTTAATTCATCAGACTTCATTATGATATGAGTTTGCAGTGTGCTTAGGGAACAACAATCTCTTGGACACTTTAAAGAATGCACAAACAGCCTTCAAACATGCTTTCATGGGCAAGTATAAAGTAATGTTTTATTACCAAAATAAATTTCTAAGAGCCAACACTTCACTGGAGGGGGGAGGTGAAGAACAAACTTGCAATGAATATGATGAGAAGAGGTAGTATGTCTCAGTACACTCTGCTGGCAACAGCATTAAGCATCCTTTTTTGATCTCCAGCTAGAACTCAAAAAGCCACAGCAAAACCTTCCTGTAGAGCCAGAGGTAATTTAAAATATCTCAGCACCCTGTCAAATTCATGTTAGGATCCTGGAAGTCCAAAGTACAGTACCCAATTTGGGCTATTTTTATCTCAGGCCCACTGCTACACTCAACAATGCACTTCTAAATGAGAATATTTTCAGAGCAAAAATCACTCTGTTTCACATAAATTGGTTACTCCTCTGCCCTAAACTCCCAAAATCTCATGGTCGTAAACTCCAGTCATATTGGGACACATGGATATGCTATGTCTTTACAAGATTTTTATTCAATTTTACATTCAGTTTCCAGTACCTAACAAAATGCAAATAGCTGTCATTGCTTCTACATTATTAACAGCAGCAATCCTTTGCTATTCTTAAATAAAGTTCTAGTCTTCTTTTAGAATCAAGTACAATCTTTGTGCATCAAGACGACAAGGCTTAGGCATAAAAGAAAAGGTACCTTCAGGTGTAATCTGTTGTACATGCCTGTGCAGACACTGAGCAGGTCCACACCAAGACTAAGGGGAGCAAGAACACCCAGGCATCCTCACTGGAAACATGTCAGGACAGTAACTACATGTGTACACCAAAGGTCATAGCAGAGTCCTTGGCTCCTTTTCCTTATCCCCTTAAAATAGGTATTTCTGCAGGATATGTGTGGGAACTAGTTATGAAAGTCAAGCAATTAAAAAGCATTTCTGAGGTATTCATGGGACTGTACCAGCCACAAGTGCCTGACAGCTCTGCGTGTGTGAAAGTCTCTGGAGAGCCATCACACTTCAATTACTATCACTAACATTAGTCATTATCAGGCTGGCTTCAGTCCCTGGGGAAGGCAGCTTGTGATGACAATATCCAGCCTCTCCTTGTAAAACAATTCATTAGGCAAAGCAGAACAGCTGGGGCAGCCACGTGGATGTCTGCAGAGTGGCCCCCCCACCGGGACCTCCAGCCCCCCTTTTCCTTTTGGACAGGGGCAGCCACCGCCCCCATGACAGCTGTAAAAGCCTCTGGGGACACTTCAGGTTTAATCAGTGCTCCTTATACTCAGGGGAAGCATTTGATTGCAAACTTAAACTAATGGCACTCAGAAGGTTACAACAATCATCAGATAAGAGGCTTTAGGGCATTTTTATCTTGTTCTAATGCTCACAAGTTAATGAGGCAATAAGAGACAGATACTATCAGACTTGGTCTAGCAACATTATATAGACGGGATGTTCAAAGTTGCATTTACTGCAGATCCAAGAGCTAAGGTGGCAAGTTCATTATTGATCTTACAGAAGACTTCATGCCCAGAACAACTGAAACCACTCAATAAAGTGACAAAATGCTTAGCAAATTTTCACATAGCTTTGTATGCATTATCACTGGATCCAAAATGGAGAAAACTGAAAAGGAATATAGCAAATGAAACAGGTAAATAATCTCTGGCATTAGAACAGATACAGATCAGTAATTTCTAATGTTTATGCTGCTTGCAAATAGAAATACTTTTATATATATGTAATGTCTGCAAACGACTGAGAATAGCCTTGCTGTTCTTAGTTACCCTGCTTGGGTCCCAGGCTGAAGACCACTTGATACTGGGATCTTTTATCATCATATTCTCATTTTACTTCTGATGAGTGACACAATATTCTAATGCTACCTTCCTGTGGCATATAATAGCAGCAAGCAGGGGGAAACAACAAACAGCAGCACACGACAAAGGATACTTAACAACAAATACACTGTTTTTTAAAATACATGATTTTTCCAATGCCTTGCAAAACAAAGTTAACATGAACTGCACCTTACAGTTGGGGAGATAGGAAGGGGCCTGTAAGAGGGCAAATAAACCAACCAAGCAGAAGAGAGGTAGTGCTAGAAACTGAACCAAGTCTCCAAAGTCACACTCTAGTGAGATTTTTCACTAGGATCAGCTGCTGCTCTACAAATAGGTCCAGCATCCCATACTGTAGAAGAAAATTCTATCTTCACCCCTGCCTGAAGCCAAAATTTACAGAAAAACATTTCAGACAGAGATGGTACAGGGATAATCTTTCCACTGTCTGTAAATACAGAGTAAAGGTTCTAGTAACACAGAAGTGGAAGGTTTTAATTGAGTAAAGGCACAGACTGCCAAAGATTTTTAAATAATAAATACAGGCCAGTTGTAAAGGTTTGAGAGTCCCTGCTAGAATGACTTCTGAGATTTGTTTGGCATTTTTGTGTTTTTAAACGATAATGGAAAAATGCACATAACCTTATGCTTGATCAAACTTTTCCCCATCCTCAATTCCTCCACTGACAGTAGTCTACAAGTTATCCTGTCAGAATGAGAGTAGCAAAAAATAGGCTTCTGACAGTATAATGTAAGAACATTTTGTTTGTAGTCATGTTTCTTTCTGTGCCAAGCATGTGGCAGGTAGAAATGCTTTAATGTGACAGCCCATTCCTTTACTTTTGTGGCTAAAAGCTCTTCAGTCAAGCCCCATTGACCCTCTGCTTGTCTAAACAGATGAAGGTGGTTTCACTGTTCATTTCAGCCAAGACACACAAGAACCTCTGTGTATGCTGAGGACCATTCTACTCTTCTGCTTAAAGAATTACACTGAATGGACTGTATCTCCCTATGCACAAAAATGGGCTCTGCAGCCCACACTGCACAGACTTGAAATCAGCTCTGTCAAGGGAAGAATTTGGAAGTTCATTCATCGTCCCCCCAAAGCCTAAAAGCCATCACTGTGATACAGGGATTCTTAGGTTTCTTGTTCCTAATCAGCTGCTCCCATAGGGGCAGATCAGAGCTCATAAGCTGAACCATTTGGTGCCGTGGGGAATGCAGGCTTTGAACGCATTTCTAGTTCTAGAAAGGCTCTTAGATCACAGAAACATGGAGTCACTGGATGATCAGGGTTACAAGGGCTCAGGAGGCCTCCTGGTCAAAGTAAGGTCGATTATGAGGTCAGATCATGCTGCTTAAGGCATTACAGAGTCAGGTCTGGAAAACCTCCAAGAACAGAGAATGCAGAACTGGTGACTGCACAATGTGTTCCACTGCTTGACTGACCAGTGCTAACATTCCAGATGTTTTCACAAAGCACAAATTGGTGCTTTGAGTAGCATACCAAAAATCCTGCAAAAGTTAACGGTGATGGATCAGATGAATGATTTCACAATCTTCAGAGCAGTTTGGTCAGTTAGTTTTCAGATTATTCAGATTTCTTTTTCTTCTTCTCCACTAACACTGAAAAGGCTCCCTTTTCTTAACCACAGGGAGTATCTATATCAACCTTCACTCTATCAATATAAATTGAAAAAGTCTTTTCCAGAAAGGTTCAAACCATTGCAGAATTCCTTCCTACTATTGAACAAACTATAGGAGACAGAGGGGACTTTCAGAAGAGACATTCTTAGAAATGAATACCAGGATATAAGAAATGTTTTGTGGGGCTTTTTTTATTAGTTTGGTGGTTTTATTTGTTGGTCTTGTTTCTTGGTATTTGTTGTCCTGGGTTTCTTTTTGGTGGGGCCAGAGGTGCTGTTTTTGCCTTGTTTTAATAAAGCAAGTAATACATCCTGGCTGAAGTACCTTTCAGAGGTAACCTTTGTTTTAACAAAATCAGATTCAGAAACTAGGTACAGGCATGTAGAAAAGGTGAGGAGGAGGATGAGAAAAGGAAAAAAGACATTCCAATGAAGATCAAGTAAAAAGCATCTCATAAACTCAGCTTTTATTTAAAATTTTGCTGTTGCATTGAGCATCACTCACTTCAACCGCAGTTATCTGCCAGCTTTTGGGTCACTTAGCATGTGATCCTTATATATATATTTTGGAAACTCAGTTATCAGAGCTAGATGAGACACCGTCTACCACTGGAAAAACTCCCCTTTGTACTCCCAACTTCAGGCTCCAGAATTAACCACGCAATGGCAGGTGTCATTTTAGCATTTCTAATACTTCTACACCTAAGCACATTTTAAAGCTATCTACACAATCACAGAGTTTACACTGTTTATGGTAATCTCCCTTTGGTAAGAGGTGTCCATCAGAATTAGAAAAATTCAATCAGCTGCATTTGGGAGTCTGAATGCATACCTGACATAATGGAAATTTGGGTTTTTACAGTCAGTTTGGATATTTGAAAATAATTCTGTGGTAAATGAATTACCTTACTGTGAAAAAAATTATTAAGTCACAGCCAAAAGATCCAACCCAAATTGCAGAACCTAACAAAAGAAGATTCCACATAGACAAGTATCTACAACAGGCATCAAACAGAAAATAAAAGCACAGAGAAACTGCAGAAGTTTGAACTTCTAACACACTTAGGAGAGTTTTAGGGATTTTTTTTTCCCTTTTCTCAAGCTTCAAGAGTATACACCTCCTTTTGCAGCAATCAGAATCATCAATGCATGGAGACTATGATGATGCACTAGTACTCACCATCAATGTCCACAATAGCATCTTTCCCCAAGAGTAAGGGAAGGGCAAGAAGGCAAAGAAGCAGAAATTTCTTGAAACTTACAGAAATATTCACTCTACTTTATTAGCAGACAGAGAACACCCTAAGGATCCATACAGTATTTTTTTCCATATATGACAGTTACCTAGACACAGCATTTGTTTTATGGTAAGAATGCACAATTTATGCATATGGAAAGAATCACATCTGATATCATCAGTATACTGTCTATCCCTGATTTTATATTTAAGAACAACCTGAACCTGCCTCCTTTTTATTTTTTTTTTTCTGCACAGAGAGGGCAACTCAACTACACACCCATTTATTTAAAAAAAACAATAGGAGCCATAGTACAAACTCAATTTCCATCCTCACCACTGCAACCTAATCTCCTGGCACGTTAATGCAAATCAAAGCGAGCACTTCTCTGACACTGGTAGCAAAGCGTGTTCCTCTCCCAAGAGAGACCTGTAAAACAGGACAGTCACTGACAGCAGTACAATTACTGACACAGATACAGACTTTATGGACATGTTTATCTCTGCTGTAAATCCACACTCTCTCTCCACTCCGATTCATGAGTCATAAAGAAATTGCAGATAATGAAAAAGTTGGAGAAATTTACAGCGTGTCGGAAACCTCAGACAGCCAGAAGAAATTAAAGAGCTGACTGAGGATAAATCACACAGGTACAATTAAAACTTCCTATGCCTCCTTCACTTCAAAACTGGGGCACAAGCCAATGGAGATGATGAAAAGTTGAGGTCATGACTCCTCTGACTGTGATCATTTCTTAACTACCTACATGTCAGAATTAGCCAATTCACAGATCATGTATGAATGGCAATTTCAAGCTGGCATTCTGATGTCTCGCTCTTCCAACAGGAGGTGCCCCAGAAAAATCCTGCCTGTAAATAAGCCACCCAGTGAACAGTATAAGGAAAGATGATTTCCTTGTCCCCCTGCAGATGCAGATATCTCTTACCACAGTGTTGTGCATTAAAATGAAGTGGTAGATCTACAGTGTGGGAGGAGAGTGTAAGAAGAATCAGGAGAAAGGCCAAGGTTTCACACAGAAATCATAGCACCTTGGATATTGTGGTGACAGGGCCATATAAACATCTTAGCAGACAATTTAAGTGTTCTTTTCACCTCTCTGAAACAATCAAATAAGGACCAAGAATTACTATGAATGTAAACTGAAAACAGCCTCCATATTTTTCCTACTGTGAAAAACTAAACCAACCATTTCAGCTGATTGTGAGCTCCTGAAATTCTCTGTGATCGTCTCCTAACCCAAAAATGAACCATCCAAAATGTGACACATTCTCTGGGAGAAGTCTACTAACTCTGCTAAGTAACTCCTCAAGCTAACTGTGTGTTACAGAAACCCAGTGTCCAAAGAGCATAATTTTGTTGTCCACCTATAAAACTCTGCCTTCGAGCTTTGAAGCATTTGAAGTATACTATTTCACATAAAGTCCTTGCCAAACACAGTACTAAATAACAAAATAAGTGAGAAATATGCTTTCAAGCAAAACTGAAACATGATGAAGATTCACTCAGCAAGGCAGGGAATGTAGAAAACTAACCAAGAAAAATAATAGTTGCTACAAAGAAAATTCTAAGCAGAGCAGAAATAACTGAAGCACACACACCTCAAATTGCTTCCTCTTATGTAGTACAGATCACCTTGCAAGTAAACAAACTGTGTATTTTGTTTAAGAACATAACAAGCACTAGACTTGGCAGACATTGTTCTCTTCCAAGTCCAACATATTTAGAACAATGTAGGCAATCCAGAACATATTTTCTTCCATCATGTTTCAGATTAATACAGGCACACACGTGCTAGAAGCACAATACTTCTGGAGGTGCCAGCTTTTAACAAAGAAAAAGTGAGCATCCTCCTCACTCTTTTGTCAGCAGTCAAGATGATAAGAACACTGCTATATCTTTCTAATAACTGGCACTGAGACTGCTGTGGGATGTAGATCCAAATCACGTGCTGCTCTTTCACTTTATTTCCTTCTTGCCTCTTCAAAAGGCAGTTCTCTTCTCCAGCTTCACCACAACACTTTAGATAGTCTTATTTCTCCAAGAAAATAGTGAAAGAGTTCATGTTAAAGAAAGAATGTGCTGTTCTACACGGTTCCAGAGCCTCATTTTGACTAGTAAGAAACCATAACAGCCCAATTCACTTTTCCATGCAACTCTCCAGACTACAGAGTGGACATACAGCTTTTACTAAAATGAACCAACAAGAGATTTCAGAAGATGTCATGAGACATATTAAAGCACCCTCTACTTACACATCTGTTCATATGTTGGTTTCCTACAAATGTAAGAACCTTTTGTTGCAAACAACTGTACATCCACACCAGAAAGAGCACCAGGCAACTGTAATGCAGAAGTGAGGCCATGTTCACAAATGTGAAGTAAGACCTCTGATCTTAAAAAGCCTTTGTGTTGCCAGGACTAAAGAAAAAGTGGTTATGATCAGAATATCGTTTTATCTGATCAATTACATCATTGATAGAAGCCTGTTGGGGTACAAAGGCCAGGTGTTTTGCATGGAGCCGAAAAAGGCTGCATGTTCTTGCTACATGGAGACACTCATAGGAAAGACAATCCATTACACAAAAGGAAAATGAAGTTTCAGTAAAAGGATACATTATCTTCCCTCCTTTCCTTATTTTGATTCTACTTCAGCAACTTTGTATATACAAAGTTCAAGTGTAGCAAATGTCATGTGTCTCTTGTAGTTTAATGGATAAACTCAGTCCACCAAGGATGGAGCCCAATTTAAGCATACCTTACATATGATCAGCATCTAAATGAGGTAAAAAAAAACAAACACCACCCGAAACTCAATTACAAGAGTAGCCTGCAAGGATCACTGGCAGAACTAAGGGCATATGTTCAAAATATGCTACAGTTAAATCCTGATGAACTTCTCTGCCCCTGCAAACCTCAAAAAAAAAAAAGCTGAACTTGCAGGCAAGAGATCACAACACACAGCACTTATTTGAAATGAAAAATGAAAACCCAAAGACTACCAATCTAAGGAAAAGTGGTGATCTGTACATAGCTTGGAGTGCAGAAGGACTCCTTTATGATTTTACAGAAATTTCAGAAGCTGCTGAGGCTGCAGAGGACTACAATTCACAACCAAGGACAGCTTAACTTGGGAGCAAGGTAGTTGTTCCTCATTCATGTGCCCATCCATCTCCTGCTGTCTCTGGAAGAGTCCCTCCATTACAGGGACCCCTCAGTGATTTCTGGTAGTGTTTGCTTAACCACCAGGCAGTTTAGTCTGTTACTAAAATAAATAAACAAAAACATCCATTGTCAAACAAAAGGTCCTTCCAACCCACTGCCCTGACTGACGTGCCAATGGCAAACACCTATAGAAGAGTCCAAGTGCAGGAAGGCACATAGCTGTACCTGCATAGTAATCTCTCTCTCTCTGCTTTCTGCACCTCCAAGATGTCCAAGCCACTGGGGACTTCTCAGCAGTCAGACACCCTTGAAGGATTTATCTTCCAATAATTTATCTTATTATTGAGTGAGAAACTCGATGTCCACAATCTCCAGTGGTGATGTGCTCTGACTTCAATGCACAACACAAGAATCCCCTCATGTCTGTCCTGACTCCTTCATTCTCTCTGGCTCCCCTACTATGAGGAACGGTGAAAAGTCATTCCCTAATCACACTTTCTCTGCATTAATGTTTTACAGATCTTTTTCACATACTACATCAGCTGTTTCTCTCCAGGCCAAAAAACCCCAGCCATTTACTTATTCTTCATATTAAAGAAAGCCATCACTGACTGACTAAAACTGGGCTGCCTTTTCCTCTATCAGTCTGGTGCTACAAGATGACCAACCTTTTGCTGCTCTGCAATCTCCCAGGTTATCCAGATCTAATCTATGGACCCTTGATCAAACAGCTCTTCCACTGCACCCTTGGTATTTAATTTGCTTGAACATATATGGAAAACAAATCAGCATTACAAAGAAAACAGGAGCAAAGTTGCTAGAACCTAGTGAAAGCCAGGATACACAAAACCATGGGAAACTATATATAAGAAGACTTGGTTGAGCATGTTTGGAAACTGCCTCATTGCTCTTGAAAGAGTATGAGGATTTGACATTGGATAATACAGTCGTTCCTAATTTTACAGCAAGAACATCACAAACTAGCTTCAACTCCAAATAAAAATTTAATCTAACACAAGACATTAGACTAGCAAAAATCACTGACAGGGAAATTATAAATTATATTCATATCTGTTTGGTCAGTTATCCCACATTTTCTAATATTTAAGGCACACACAGCACCAAGGAACCATTACCTTCACAAAGATATTGGGGCTTAAAAATAAAAGGCTTTGCAGGAAGTCTTGCACTGACAGTATTACTGAAGCTGTACTGTGATACCATAGTAGTCAGATAACCTCTCTGGCATCAGTGAGATTTTATAAACATGGCTGTGGTACCAACTTTCTATATTTACATTTCAGGACTTTTTTTTCAAAAGGTACCCAGTCCCACAGCACTTTGCCTTATGAATTCTAATGCCAAATTGATGTAAAGTGTGTTGTCAACTGGGTATAACAATAACAGATCTCACAACATGATTGCAGTGTCACTCAAATAGATACGTTTTTCATGGAGTGCTACAGGAATCACCCTGGTCCTGCACAGCATTTTATTAATAACTTGGATGAAAATAAAAGTCTTTGAAAATATGAAGGATTTGAGGTGGGATCTAGAAAAGAAGAGTTTGAAGGAAAAGTAAATTGCTAATACAATGAAGCAGAATTGTCTCTCACACTCACCGCTGATGAAAGACCTGAAAATACCCTAAAAAAAGACAGTGCACATTCTGAAGAGAAAACACATCACAAAAACCAATCTTGGGAAGAACAGCTTCAAACCATGACTGAAATGTCAAGAGTTTTATAAAACAAAAAGAAGCAAGACTTCTGCGGGAGGCCTCATGCTGCCATCTAGAGGAGACTGGTCAGCAGCGGGTTTCATCCTGCTTTTGATAGCCAATTTCAATTAACCAGCCAAGTCAAGAGGGGACTACTAAACTTCAGTACACAAAGATATAATGAAATCCAATACCTCCGAGACAAAACCACAATTCCCTTAACTTTAACGAACAGATCTTTTGGATTTTTTTTCTTGTTCTCTCACTTATCTAGGTCCATAAGAGAAAATAACCTAAAGACAGTATTAGGAAAAACAGTCCTAAGCAGCTTCTGTTCAAATTCCACCACTAATTTTTGGTAAAAATTTTCAAAAGATAAATGTGCATTATGATAGAAAAAGTATTCAATGAATTACAGTGTAAAGGAAAACTACCTTCAGTGACAAGAAGTTACAAGCATGGAAACCTTCCATAAAGCTTGAAAATCCAAGACTTTAGTTGTAAATATCGAGCCTCATATATTTCAGTTTTCCCTCGCTTTGTCTTCTTTATGTATACACCTGTTCTCAGTAAAAATAAATGGAAACACATGCAACAAATATTGCATGTGCAATTACGAAACAAACACCTCCCTAGCTTTACTGCAACTCAGGCTCTGATTAAAGTCCATTTAGCAGAACAACACTGTCTGACATCAGAGCCTACAACTTAACTACGAAAGCAAATCATCAGCCAGTCTTTGCATTTGACTCACTTTTACACTGTTATACTTTAACTTCTACTCCACCAAATGCTTTACAGTCTTAAGAGATGTTAGCACTGAAAGTAAAGTAAGCTTGGTATGTTAAAACAAGCTTAATGATTTGTTATTAAGAATGCATTAGGCTATCCTTGGTCTGCAGTCAGAAAGACTCTAGAGCTTTGACAATTACTAAGTTGTGTTATCCACTGAAAGGAAGGTGAAAGACTTAAAACTTTTGGTGCTTTGTGTAGCCCAAGAGTAATTGCAACCAAGGTCTATGTTAGAGCAAAACTAAACAGAAAAAAAATAAATGTGTTGGTATGTATGGGTAGCATTAAAAACAACTCCACAATACTCTTGCAATCCTCAAAGCTGGATCAACCTGTTAACAAGAGAGTCCTAAAAGAGACAACGAAATGAGCTCTTTCTTCAAGAAACCACAGTAAGAGTTGGCTGTTTGCAATTGGGATGAAGGTCAACTTTATTACTCACTGACATCCTGCCACAAGGGAGTGTAGAAAAAGTAACAGCTACAGAAGCAGAAAACAGTATGAACACAAAGTGACAGGAGAATCCTACACACAAGTGCAAATTTCACTGTGGAGGCAGTGCATGAAATTTGAGAGAAGTACTGCCGCAAGTATTCTCAGAAACAGCTTTAGTATCTGAGTGGGAAATTAAGCAAAGTCACCTGATTTATGCAAGACAACGTTAACTCGGGAACAGAAGTCTATGTGCCACTGGATAACACCAGACTGACATACACGTTTCCCCCATGCAGGCAGGCTGTAAATTGGAGATGTAAGCTCATTCTCTCATCCTGGTGTGGGAAGTCACTAACTCTAAGTCAAACACTTGCCAAATCTGCCAACACACTTTTCCAGCTAGGAATGTACAAGCACATGCTTTAGTGGAAATATTTACAGTGTACTTGGTCACATCTGTGTACAGCACTTACATTCATCCAGTCCCAGCTGATAAGCCAGGTTCTGCAGGCCACGAACTTTTTCCATCAGGTTAGCTGTAGTGAGGCTCCCCAGTTCTTAAGAAGAGAGAAAAAGGTGAATTTTAACACTGCCTATAGTCTTCCAGTGACAGTTCACCTGTTTAGTACTTCACAGAGCACTTTCAAGCCATACTTCTGTCAGGATCTATTTCAGTGAACAGCATATGTTCAAAATTCAAGTTGACTCCATGCCTAATTTTAACATAAGGAGAAAGACAGCCATGACTCTAGTTCATGCTTTAATCTGCCACCATTGCAAAGAGTAATTTGACCGATACTTTGGAAGTTCTTGTAAGTTCACATTGCAACACGAACAAGCTATTAAAAAGTATGCAAAGGAATGGACTTATTTTACATTAATAATGTGAGTTTAAGCACATTTCTTGCAGCAAGCCACAGTCAATTCATCTCACTTTCACTTTGTAACTGTGACATGCCCCTGTGACACAACCACACATCACCATCTGGAATTCACGAGAGGCAGAGCACACTGAAGGATGTTTACTGCAAACTAACAGCTGCAACATGCAGCAAGTGTACGTGCCAGCTAATCTGTCTGTGACTTGCCCCTACAGCCTCACCATTGCATTAGAGCTCCTGGATCCGTGAGGGAACACACACACGTACCGCATCTCTGAACAAGTCAGTCAACAAGTCTAAGCTACTCACCAACTGATCAGCTGAGCTCCTCCAAAATATTCATGCTACTTCTCAAAACACAGGAGACACTCACTGTACTTACGCAGTGATAAAAATAGCTAAGCAAGGTGACTGAAATATACACAGTGTTCCAGTCCTTGTTTTGAAAAATCAGCCTGCCACTGACATCTGGATAGGCCCTTGGCAATAACCGGTTCAATGAAAATTACTATCATTACAAGATAAAGAGATTTCTGAGTTGGAGATTCTGCAAATATGATGGCTAGAGATCGCAGGCCAAAGGGCCACCACCAGAACATTTAAAGAACAAGTGTTTTAAGCCTCTTAAGTAAGTACTGAATTCCCATCTGCTTTGCAACCTCAATTCCTGCCCACAATACTCATACTCACCCTTTAACATATCAATATCATCGTTTTCTAATTCAGCCATCCACTTGGGAGGAGAACTTGTAATGGGCTGTTATTAAAAAAAAAAATAGAAGTTATAATTCAGAAAAGTCCATTTTTAGAATTATACAATGAAGTACGATCTGTACTGAAATCTAGTTACACTGACAGCAAAAATATGAGAGTGTGCTCCACAGAGATACTTGGATGCTTAATCTTGCTTTTTCCTGGACATGTTAGAGTTAAAAACTGCATACTACGTACAAGCCAAAAATCAGTATGAACAATAGGATTTTCTTAAGTTTAAAACCTTTTATTTCTTCCAAAGTATAATTCTCATTCACAGTTATCTGCATAAGGTATAAGAAAGAAACACATATATAAAAGACACATTAAACCCAAAAGGTTTATTGCAGCATATACTGGAGCTATAACTGAGACACGGTTCACAGAACGAAGATGTAAAGCCCGCAAGAGAATCCGCAGGTCTACCATCACACGGAAGGAGGAAACGCGAAAGGCAAAGCAGCGCTCACTCACGCTTTTGAAGGAGGCGGCGAACTCGGCAACCCCGGGCACTGGGAAGAGAAAAGCGGAGGTTGGCGGGGGCTGAGCGCCTCTGCGGGCAGCACCGCCACCTCGCCCGGCCCCGGCGGGCCCGGCCCGGCCCGTGCAGCC
>VZRO01002196.1:287725-303610 GCA_013397915.1 Daphoenositta chrysoptera
CTCCCGGGGCTCGGGGGCTCAGGGGAGTCGCGGTTCCCGGGACCCCGCGGGGGCGTCGGTCCCGAGCGCGGAGCAGCCGAAGGGGGTCGGGGGGGGGTGCTGCCTGACCCGCCCTGAGGTGATCTGTGCTTTCCCCCCGTCCAGCTGCCGCGGACAGCCGGTGCCCCCTGGATCACGTCAGTCGCCGCGTCCTTCTCTTCCTCGGTGGTGAGTGCCCGTCCCGCGCCGCGGAGCCGGTGGGCGGGGGAGGGAGGCGCGGGAGAGCCCCGGGCGCCGCCGCCGCTGCCCGCCGGACACTTCCCTCGGGTCTGCTCTGCTAAGGCCGTTCCCGCCGCCTCGGCTGGAGCCCCGGTGGGTCCGGGTGGGTCCGGTGGAACAAACGTCGGCACTGCCCCCATGCTCGACGGGAGGGACGGAAAAAGGTTCCATGTCCGATTTGTCAGACTCCGGCGCTGAGCGGTGGCCGCCCGGGCAGCTCCTGCCGCGGGTCGCGGTGCGGCCGCTCACGGAGTCACCTCGCGTCACTCCTGGTGGCTCTGGACTGGCCGCATGGCATCTGTTTGCGACTGAGAGAGGATCTGGTTTCCTTCGGACAGTATCGAACAGCTTTAGTTGTTGTACTGCCTTTTTTCCTCCGCTGTCCATGGCTGCACACTCTCCAAACTCCAAACCAGGATTCCACAGAGTCTGCTTTACTACGGCCCATGTTTCCACAGCAGGTGCATTCTCTGCAGAAAAAAAAGGTGGCGATCTTAGGGGAAAAGTGCAATTAATCTTAATTCAGCATTTCCTGGCTTGCTTAAAATATTTTTTGTTGCATGTGCAATTTTTGAGATACCCTTTTTAAGCAATTTGAAATAAACATGAACTCCATTGCACTGAAGTCTATGTGGGTCATAAAGCACTGGAGCTAGTAGCTCCATTGAAGATACGTGGCACTGGGGCTAATGGAGTCATTGACAGCCGTAGGAGTTTGTCATTCTTTAGACCAGCACTAGACCAGCAGCTTTTCTGACAGTCAGAGAACTCAGTCAAGGGACTCAGATTTCCTGTGCTTCCTTCCAGGTTCTAGAGGAAATTGTGTTTTCATAGGCACAGATTTCTGCCTCGCTTCCCCAAGTGTGATTCCAGCTACATAATCATCTGCAACTTTAATTCTTTCCTAGTATTGCTTTCCAAATTAGTAGGTCTTGCTTGTCCATTAACAGACTTATTTTACAGTTCTTATCCTATCTTTCTTATCTCCAGGCTTTCTCAGTTTGTTCCAACTTACATTGCTGTTCACTTTTTTTCATTTTCATCCACTTTTCACTGTCATTACTTGTCCACCCAATACCATTTATATTCCTGATTCTTCCTCTGATCTCTTTCCCTTCAATACACCTTGGATAGTGTCCAAGTCCTCATCTCTCTTTCATAATTCCACATCATAATTTCTTCAGTTTTCTGATATATTTGGGTTTATATCCCAGTTCTGTTGATCTGTCCCATTTCTGTTATTCATACAGAAGATCTATTTCCCCTTTCTCCTACCTGTTCTCCCCAAGTCATGGGTTTGTGTCATGATTAACTGGTTCTTGCTTGCTCCTACTTCTCTCCTTACCTCCCAATGTTAATTCCTCTTTTCTAGTTTCTTAATTTATACAGTCACAATCTGCTTTCCTGCATGGTACAGTTTTGTTGCCTATCTAGTGCTAATTACAGCTTCTACCTCTACTTTCTGTTCTGTTCAATGTTTGCCTGAACTCCTTATTCCAAACTTTCCTTGTCCTTCCTCTGCATCTGAGTGGGAAGGTTTTGTTTTCTGTGCTTCCAGCCAGGACAGTCACGGTGAACTCCACAGATGCAGGTTCCTTGCTCTTAGTTGCAGGTTCAAGCAGGGGGTGGGGAAAGTCCAATTTTGTGCTTGTAGCTATGAACTGGAAAGATGAACCTGCTTAGTGGCTTGATGGGAAGGAGGCACAGAGGACAGTGGCACAGTCTGCACTGGGTTCACAGAATTCCCACAAAGTGAATTATTAACTGTTTCTTCTGAACATTTAAGAGTGGCAGTTTTTCAGGTCTTGATTAAATAGATTGCAGTAATTCTCAACATAAGCATAGGAATTGTATTTTTTCTATAACTGCTTTTAGGAAGAATTTTGGCCATTTTGGTGTAAAGTGAGAGAAAAATGGGGCAGAGAGCAGTTAGCTGGGTCTTGCTGTGAAGACTGGATCCAGAGTCTCTAGTGGTTCACATAGCAGTAAATGATGAAGGCTTGCATGTAATATGGCCCACTGGTATTTAGGCACATTGAGACAAAAATAACTCACTGTCCGGTGTTTTGACCTCCACAGCCAACAACCAAACTCTTCATTGATGGGAAGTTCATTGAGTCCAAAACTACTGAATGGATTGATATCCACAACCCGGTAAGTGAAATGGTCCCAGCTTATATGAATAGTGATCACTGTGCAACAAAAGTCTGTGTCTCTCTTCAGGGCCGTGGCAGAAGGGAAATGTACATATGTTTCTTGAGAAAGGTTTAGACTTGGAGCTTAAGATAGATTACAGCTTCTCAGCTGCCTTTTCACATGAAATGTCAATCTCAGAAAAGTTACCGTCTCCTTTACCTCCCTCACATAGGAAGCCTCTGATCTCCAGAAAGGAAGCTTAAACTCTGGTTACATTTTTTTTTTTTCTCATAGAAAGGCTCTGTGATGAATATGTCAAATTTCTGAAGGGTGTCTTTCAACCTGTGTATGAAATCAACTGGGTGTGATTTGATGCCAGCTGAATATGAAGTCCTGATAGAGACTGATATTACTCTCAGAGTAAAAAGGTGAAAAATCCTGACAGCTGAAGCTCCTCTCCTTTCAGAGAGCTTCTATCTGTGACCCACAATAATCACAGAGAAGTTAGAAGTTGGATACTATGCAGTGCAAAATATCTTAGATTAGTAGCACTTGTACTTGTCTACATACTCCACCAAAGACAAATGGAAATGAGGTTGCACTCAGAATTCTGACCCTCCTGACCTCCCTAGTAAGCATTTAAACAGCAGTTTCTAAATCTTCTCTGTAAAGCTCTATTTCAATTTGCTTTGTGGAAATGATCAGAGCAGCAAGCCATGTTCATGAAGCTCATTTGGTCTCCATGTAGCAACTAGTGTTCCTGTTTAATTTTCTTCCTCTTGTTTTAAGTAGTTTCTCTCTTAGTGATATATCTGAAATTTTTGTCATGTCAAAGCAGATTTAATTTTTAGGAGAACACTAGAAGGACGTTAATCTGGCAACAAGCTTGAAGTTAAAATACTGTAGAACTAAGGTTGCTTGTAAATACAGTACTTCGGCCTAGGGGTATAGGTAATCTAACATCAATGCCAATTGCACAGTCATGTCCTGCTTTTCCCAAAGGAATATTGCTTTATTTAATGTGCAAGAGGGACAGCCAGATGAACCAAGATGATGGAGATGGAAAAGACCACAGCCCACAGAAACTTTTGCCTTATACTCTCTAGAAGTTTTAAGATAGACAAGTAACTTCAGCTTGAAAATCAGTACTGCATTTGCAGTTTTCTGAGTGCCTGATTTGAGATACTTGAAGTGCAGGTTTTTAGAACTACTCCAGTTGTAGCCCAGGCCTTTTGTGTGCAATCAAGGAAGGCATCTTCTTTGTGCTCTGCCCTCAGAAGTACAACTCCTTGTAGAACAAGAATGTTAGGTGTGTGCTGTGAAAGCGCTCTTGAATGGTTGGTGGGATAGATGGGAAAAGTTGAGTTTTGATGCAATTTGTTTTTTCTTTCAGGCCACAAATGAGGTGGTTGGCCGTGTACCGAAAGCCACAGCCAGTGAGATGGAGGCAGCTGTGGCTTCTTGCAAAAAGGCTTTTTGGAACTGGTCAGAAACATCTGTTTTGAGTCGCCAGCAAATCTTTCTGCGTTATCAACAACTCATCAAAGACAATCTGGTGAGACACCCTGGCTGTGTGTGATGACTGTGGCTGAATGCATTGCAGCTGACTTTAGGAACTAAGTTAAGAGACTAGGGCTTTACAGAGTTCTTGATGAGGCATTGCCATGATCGAGGAGGCAACTGAGACACTGTCAAGATGTATAGCAAAACACCTCCCATCAAATGGTAACAGAGAGGCAGCACTTCTTAGGGAATATTATTCTGAATTTGTCGCTTTACCAAGAGATCGCAAAAGGAACTTTGAGCCTTGATGCAACATGTGCCAGTTGATGAAGACAAGTATGTTACTATGTTTTTGGGTTTCCCTGATTGTTTTTTTTGGTGTGTATGTGGTATCATACCTGAAAGCATTAGAGTACAAGCCAATCCTAGGATGATTTTTTTCTAAAATGTCACCCGTGTGGGTTACTGGCTTCTTGTCTACAAGGAGCAAATCAGTCAGTATAGGCTGTTCTGGGTTCTGTTCAGTCTGTTCACTGTGATGTTCAACTCCCTGTTAATTCTGTCTTATCCTTGCACTCTATTTCATGAGTTGGCACTTTTCTAACATTCATAAACTTTGTGTTTTCCATTTTCAGAAAGAAATTTCCAAACTCATCACCTTTGAGCAAGGGAAGACCCTGGCTGATGCTGAGGGAGATGTGTTCCGAGGCCTCCGTAAGCTGCTGGCTCCTTTTAAAAAAGGGGGTTTGAGAACCCACAGGAAGGGATGAGGTGTCCTGAGCAACTGATCGCTCTGTATATGTTGCTCCCTTTATAGCCCCCTACTCAAAGAAAAGCATCGGTTGTAACTCTAAGCTGAAGAATTTTCTTAGATAGAGTATTGTTAAATCACTTCCAAGTTGTCAGAGCTTTTTCTAGGAGTGACTACAAATTATGAAAAAGGGATAAGAACTTCTCGCCTGTGCTCAGATATCTGAGGTTGAGTTCCAGGTGGTACAATAACACTATACCTGTGCATTTTGTACTGGGTTGTGTCTGTGCTCCTATCACAATGATGTATAGTGTGGTCAAGAGAATCCATTCATCATTTGCTTACAGTCCTTGGCAGAGCAAAGGGATTTTCTGGAGCACAATGAGTTTTAAGTTGTGGGAGAAGAGGCTGGAAGAAAGAGGTGGGTCAAGGCAGCAGTGAAAAGGGAGTTTGGGGACTGATTGTTAACAGATCATCCAGCAGCATATTGCCCTTTCTGCCGCAGAGGTGGTTGAACATGCTTGCAGTGTGACGTCCCTCATCCTTGGAGAGACCATGCCCTCCATCACTAAAGACATGGACACTTACACCTACCGCCTGCCCCTGGGCGTGTGTGCTGGAATCGCGCCGTTCAACTTCCCAGCCATGATTCCTCTTTGGATGTTCCCCATGGCTATGGTTTGTGGAAACACCTTCTTGATGAAACCATCTGAGCGTGTACCAGGAGCACTAATGTTCCTTGCCAAGCTGTTTCAGGATGCTGGTGCCCCCGATGGGACGCTGAATATTATCCACGGACAACATGAAGGTAATAACAACCCCTCCTGGGAGATGACGAGTGTATGTGTTGTGGTGTGTGCTCAGTGGGAGGTACCAGTTGGAGAGTCTGAGACTGCTGCTGTTAGATAGGTTTGGACAGATGCTTCAGCTCTGTTGATGAAGCTGAAAGGTGAGTGGGAGATTCTCTGACACCTTGCACCAGATTGTTCAGGAGATATGGTGGACAAAATTTTGGAAATTGGGGTCAGAGTTCCCAAGGCATGTAAGTGCTCAAATTCTATGTAGCAACCTAAACTGCAACTGAAATAAGTAGCTAAATCATCTTGGTTTCGCAAGGAAGCCTAAAGGAGAATTAAATGCCTCACTGGATATACAGTAGATGCCAGTTTTCTGGCTCCTAACTTGCTATTTTTTACAGCACACGAGTAGCTTCAGGACACGATGATACAAATAGAGAACAGTAACTTCACTTTGGCATTGCTCAGACACCCTGGGAGATGCCCAAATCATGAAGATGTGTCAGAGAGCCAGGAGTATGAAGACAGGGCAGGAGTATGTGTGCTAAGAAGTGAGTGAAGAGAGGCACAGACAGGCTTTCAGGGAACTCAAATGTAGGAAACGCAGAGGCAAGAATTTCAGTAAGAAGAAAGATACAGGGATTTAGCACTGTGGGGATGGGAACAGAGGGAAGCATTTGTGCACCACAGTTATAATGTATTATTTCCTATTTGAAGCTGTGAATTTCATTTGTGACCATCCGGATATCAGAGCAATCAGCTTTGTGGGATCTAATCAGGCTGGCGAGTACATCTATGAGAGAGGATCCCGGAATGGCAAGAGAGTCCAGGCCAACATGGTAATGTCTCTGAATGGAGCACACTGTAGCACATGGACTGCCTCTGTCGCCTGTGAATGTTAAGAGAGACCACCCCACTCAGCAGCAGAAGCTGACTTTGCTGCTGATAGTTAAGTGATAAGGCTGCTCTCTTGCCAGCCTGTTGGTAACAGAGTCCCAGCTACTATAAGAAGTCATTGCCAGAGGGCTAGAGAAGAAGCAGTCTGGGGTGGTTAATAATGGGAGACTGTGTGTGTTGTATTTCAGGGAGCCAAGAACCATGGTGTGGTGATGCCTGATGCCAATAAAGAAAACACCTTGAACCAGCTGGTTGGAGCTGCTTTTGGAGCAGCTGGCCAACGCTGCATGGCCCTGTCTACAGCAATTCTAGTGGGAGAAGCTCAGAAATGGCTGCCAGAGCTTGTGGACAGAGCCAAAAATCTACGTGTAAATGCAGGTACAGACTGTGATAAATTTTACAAGGTACTTCACTGCTGTACAACCATAGCTTTTTAGGTCAGCTTATCTGCCATAACTGTGTTGTGACCCTTGGAGCTATTGGCACCATAGGTTTGATGTGTAGGGGTAGGAGCTAGCAGATTGTCTGGATTGGGAAACCCAGCCCTAGATTTGGAGGTAGGAATATGTTTTCAGCTTGCAGGTGGGACTGTGATGCAATGTTTACAGGATCAGTCTTGTTTTAACTGGAGATTTGAGGTTATATCCTGTGTTTAACTCAAATCTGCCATTTATATAGCAACTTCATTTTAAGATCCCTCCAATTTGTAGTAAGCATACAATAAAAAAGGAAAAATGGAAACAAGTACTTTGGAAAAGCTGGACTGTTATTAATTCTAGGGGAATTATCTTTTGTTTATATTCAATAAAGTGCTGCCAAGGGAAAAAGTTTCCTTCCTGAGAAGAATCTGTAGTTGAATTTTGGCTTCCTGGTGATCTAAAATTATGCTTATGACTTCTGTTATTTGTTGATTATGAGAGCTGCAGGCTTTTATTCCTGTTCCTCAATGTCTCAAATCTTTGTTCTGTGTCTCAGAAACATCAGGATTTTCAGATTTTTCCTGCCAGTGCAGTTATCTCCCAGATGCCTATGAAGAGGAAGTTGTTAGGAGTTAAAAACTTGGTGTCTCTGCCTCTTCACAGGAGACCAGCCTGGAGCAGATCTTGGGCCTCTAATCAGTCCCCAAGCTAAGGAACGGGTTTGCAGTCTGATTGAGAAAGGAGTAAAAGAAGGTGCCAGCCTTCTCCTGGATGGACGTAATGTCAAAGTGAAGGGTTATGAAAATGGCAATTTTGTTGGGCCAACGATCCTTGCCAAAGTCAAGGTAAGATAACCAAAACCAGTGCTTGTTAGTATATATTGCAGGGTCAGCTGAAAATGGTTTAGCCAAGTCAGTCAGTAATCAATGATCACCAGGTAGAAAGGCCATAAGTGGCTCAGCCCTCCCTTGCACAGTGTCAGTGAAGCACTCATTGTAATGCAGGCAGTAAAAGCAGAAAGCACCGTGGAGATGAAAAGTGGTGCCTTCTTTAGTGGACCTAGATAGAGGACAGGGCATGGGAAGTGGTGAAGAGGTAAGGAGGACAGAAGGATGGCCTGTGGCAGTGCAGTATGATCAGTAATCCTAGGAATATCATGAGTACTAATAGCATATGTGTTTCTAATATCCTATTTACTAGGATATTTTTATTATATCCTTTATACAAGCTGCTTTTTCTGCTGTTTGTATTGGCAGCCAAACATGACTTGCTATAAGGAGGAAATCTTTGGGCCTGTGCTAGTGGTGCTGGAAGCAGACACTTTGGATGATGCCATTGAGATGGTGAACAATAACCCCTATGGAAATGGAACTGCTATCTTCACCACCAATGGGGCCACAGCTCGGAAGTATTCTCACTTAGTAGATGTGGGGCAGGTATGTTCAGCTCGAATTGTTGCTTTTAGCCCTCACCATTTACAGTGGGTAACCATTCAGCTGTAATCACTGCCCTCTCAGCCAGCAGTACCCTGCCTCAGACATAAGGAAACAAAATGCAGAAGCTTTTGGAGAGTGCTCTGCAATCTGCTACTTGTTGTGACTAATATGGCAGCTTTCCTTTGGTGTAGGTGGGTGTCAACGTTCCAATCCCAGTGCCTCTGCCCATGTTCTCTTTCACTGGCTCTCGTGCTTCTTTCAGAGGGGACACCAATTTCTATGGCAAACAGGTAACTTTCTGATTCAGAGTACTCTATTGGGTTGAATTGTGATAAATCATGTTATAAATGGCAATGGGGTCATCAGACCTCATTAGTGATGAGGAGACTTTGATGCCATTTCAACCAGGAAACCGAAAATTGTGGCATGTCACAATCATAGCCAATTCCTCATTCTTTTACCCTTAAGTATAAAAATGCAAGTCTTTTTAGGAGATTTGAGAAGGGAGCAATAAGTAGCAAGCTTTCTCACAGAATCGGAGTCTTTGTGGAACTGGAAAAAAGAACAGGCTGACAAGAATTGTTTCCACAGAAGAAAATCCTGCATAGATAAAGCAGAAACTGTTCGATATACCACTGGTGTAGACCTGAGGCCAAATATCTGATCTGTGGATCTCTGCTTTCCTCCAGGGAGTGCAGTTCTATACACAGCTGAAAACGATCATTTCTCAATGGAAAGAGGAAGATGCCACCATTGCCAAGCCTGCTGTGGTTATGCCAACTATGGGAAACTAAATCAGCCTTTGCAGATGCTGTTCCTGGTGCCCTTCTATGCTGCACTTTCCAGCTTTGTCCTGACTATCACCCTTTACTTGGGGATGAATAGAAAGCTCCTTTGTCTCAAGGATCTGTTTCTGTGCAGATCGGGCAGGCTCATGTGACTCAGTCTGGATTTTCTGTTGCAGTCAGTGTTTTTTTGGCTAGCTGAACTAATTTTTTCCCTACAACCTATCACAGGCTAAACAACCTTATCTAACTGAAAGGGCAGCCAGTGAGATTGGTTTTAATTTGTGTTTCTTTCTAGACCCTGTGAACCTGAACATTACTCTGGTTTTTACTTCAATATCTTTAGCCTTAGTGACTCACTCCTGGCTACATCTTGTAGCAGGTTTATTTACCTCTTTATCTTGTATATTAAGTTTCTGAATTCACCTCACTCAAAGATGAGTACTCATTTTGAGTGACATAACTGGGACATCTTGGGTGTCTCATAGAAGTGACTTTACATATGATGAAGACAGCAAGTTGTCAGTCTTTCACCTGTCGAGCAGTTTCCAAAACATTGGGAAATAGCTTTGTACAGGTTTTTCAGGAAAGCATATTGGATTGCTTGTCTGAGGATGAAGGAAATTTCTCTACGGTACAGTGACCTTCACTGTGCCTCTGACAGCTTGAAAACTTCTGTTCCTGTTCTGTCTGTGGCTTGTATGCTCAAGCTTGCCAGCAAATCCATTATACCTGAAAGTTGTTTGGTGCCTTTTCACTGTGCTAACAGATACAAGCCTACATGTCCTGTAACATAATGAAACTGTGGAAGCAGAAACATAACCATGTATATGTATTTTTGTGTCACAGCATCATGTTGGACTGAATAAAATGCAGCGTAAGTAGAAGGGTCAGGAGGAAGAAAGAACACATTTTTTAATCACAAAGCAGCCAGGCCTTGTCTGTTGGTTTCCTTTCCTGATTGTAGCTGTATTTCTTGTGTTATTGATTGACTCCTTGTCACATTTGATGAAACAAAGGCATGTACTCTTGGGACTGCAAGTTCCTGTTGCTAAAGAAGAGTAAGGCTTAGTATATACACCCTGGTTTTAAGAATCTGTGCATTTGGAGCTGGAGAACCTATATTTTTATTTCTGGTTCCTGAAAGATGATGCAGCCATGAAGGATTTGCAGGGATCTCACTCAAGCACTCATGGAAATAAGTATTCTTCTAATGATTGTAACCATTACTTGTTCTAAATAAACAATCTGAATGTGAACACTTTGTATCCTGCCGTCTGGTAAAGATGCCTTGTAACTGACAGCTCTATATTAGTGCAATTGCAGTGCATTCACTAAATGTTTGTATCTCGTTTTTTTCCTCTGCTATAAACTAGAGGGAAATTCTCACCTTGGAATTTGGAATTCTCACCTTGGAATTTGATTATGAATTAAAAATATTCTAATATATTTCTGCAGACTATGACTGTTCATTGGTCAGACCTCATATAGGTGTGATGTTGATTTTATTCCCCTCTTCACAGGGGATGATCTGCAACTCTTGTAACCCATGTATACATCTTCCTTTTACAGTATTTCAGGGATGTCTGTACCAATTTCCTCACAGAGCATCTCCAGGAATGCCTTGTTTCTGTTTCCATGTACACATAAGTTGATCACAGAATCTCTTTAGCTTCATGAGAATGGTTTTATTACAAAATGAAAATACATCTTCACCGAATTATACCAACTCCATACACAGAGTTCTAACCACTAGTCCAAATCCTAGTGCTTTGTACAGGGTCTTGCAAGCTCCTGGCTTGGGTAAGAATAAGGTCTTTAAGAAGGAGAAAAATAAGTATATTTCAGATGGATTTCAAACACACAGTCAAAGCAGCAGTGCAGCAGACGGGATCTAGAACTCACAGCCTTACTTAGAAGCTAACTTTCAAAATTAAAAGTGCAGATGAGTTGCTAATTGCTGGCTGCTGTTCATGGAAAGTGCATAGCTGCCTTACTTGGTCTATGGTGTTAACATCTGAATATGTGGAAGGATCACTGCAGATGATGAATCTGATAATGTGGCATGCTGTGTAATAAATATCAGGTTGGGAGAAGTATTTTCTGTGTTGGAAAGGTAAAATATTCTAGGTAAATTACCATTAAGACATTGGCATTCACTCAAGCACCTAGGAAAGAAATACTAATTAACAGCCTCTAATACTGTCTACAGTCATTTACTTTCAAAATGCCTTAATTTTCTCCCTAATGAGTATTGCTATTCTGACTTTTCTGTTGTCCTATTAAAACCCATTATATCTTTCCTTTAGAAATTCTAAAATCCATCTTCTCCTGTAACAAAAGCAGTCTATTATCAAGGTTACCTGATCCCTGAAGAATTGCAGGACTATCCCTGCACTTTGCATGATCTTTTTGTGCAAACATCTTTTCTAATTATCCACGTTTCCAACAGCATTTTTATGTGGGTAGTTTTAAATAATTGTACTAGTAATACAAATCTTGTACATTCCTTTTTTAATAATGAACTGCCTTTTTAGATCAAGCTGCAGATGCTATTTGATTGTGATTTACCTACCTCATCTCACTGCTGTTACTGCTGTCCACTCATCTGTTTATTCTCCTTTTTATTTAATATGTGACATAAAAATAAGCTAAATAATGTACCTTCTATGTTATACAAAAGAATAATCTAAAGTATCTCATAATAAACTTCTTTAGACTATTAAAATACAACTTCATAGCCAACCCTTTGAATACTATTAAAAAGTTAATAGTATAATATAATATAATATAATATTATATATATATATAATATAATAATAGTTATTATTATACTATTATTATATATATATAATATAATAATAGTATAATAATAACTATTAGAAGTTGTATCTGAGTTGGTATCTGAAAATCAGGCATATGAGTCTTCATCATGGTCCACCCTCTCTGATTCTATACTGAATGCAACATCAGCTACACAGATTTTGCCTTTTTAATCAAAACTCACTGTGCTAGCTGAAAATGTGTCTCCTTGTATGATCATGGAGTTTCACAAAAGCATCCTGCAGAAAATATAAAGCTGCTTTTCATTAACAGAAGGCTTTAGGGGGTCATGAGATCCTTTTTTTATTTTCCATGAGAACTGAGTCTAAATGCCTGCTGCTGAAAGATCAACACAACAACAGATTTTAAAATTAGTAAAAAATTCTTCACTCTTGTCACACAAACATTCATGTGCATATAGATACACTGTTACAGATCTTATGTCCCAGTTCACAGCTTATATTTAATTCTGCTTGAACTTTGAATTTCCAGTGTAAGCCATATTTTAGGTATCTCTAAAGTCATGCTCCCACATTTCTTATGCAGAGAGCAATGAACCAGAGAGTAAGTAAACTTTTCATAATCTGGCTGTGGATATTTGTACTTCTTAATACTGGGAAGTTTGCTTTACAATACTCTTATTATAAGGAAATATTCATGGGGAGTGCTACTGTCACAATAGACATTACTTACTCATTAGGTAAAGATGGATAGACATCCATTAATGACTGAACAAAATAAATCCCACTGCACTGAGCAAAGTTATTTCTCCTGACTTCTACTCTCGACCTTAGCAATACCAAAATTTACTTCCACTGGTTTTTCTTTTGTTAGAATACATAAAGATCTAACAGTATAGTCTAGTGCACCTACAAAATCAGTTTATAGTGTATCAACTTTTTCAAAAACTTAAAGTACCTCACACCAAGCCACGCAGCTAGATTCTTATGTTAGATTCAGAACTTATTGGAATCCCCTGACCTGGAGTGACCAGCCCAGTTCAGCATCCACCTACGGAAGAAACAAAAGATTACCATGGATTTGTGCCGTTCATTTGGACAAAAGGCAATTGCAGAACACGTTCTTTTTGTTCCCATGTCAACTTACTGACATCCAGTTTTTCAAACTGGTTTTTTTCCCTGAAAAACATGGACAAGATCAGTGTATTAGAAGAAAATTTCAAAGTCATATCATTCATGGCTTCTGTATATGTAAAACAAGTTTAAAATACTAGCTCTGCATTGCTCTTATTCAGCTTTTCATAGCATATAAATTAAAAAAATAAATGTGAGCACACAGTGTTGTGTTTTCAACTTCTAAATCTATGGCTCTCTAAACTAAGTAGAACAAAACCAATGATTTCTGTTCTGTTAGTGGTTATAAGTACTGGGAGGGGGAGGACTAGTACGAACATGTATTAGTTTCAAATACATTGTCCTTTCCTTGACTCTCCTGTTCATACATAAAAGGGTCAATACCTAATTTTCTCTCTCAGTCCCAGTCTCCCCCTTCTCCTTCTCCAGGGGATAACATTCCTTAGACCTCAATTACAAATTTCACCCTGATTTTTCAGGGAGTGTTTCTGCTGTATCATTTTTGAGATAACCTGAACTGAACAAAGCATTCCAACTGACTGTGTGTCACCAAGTTATTCAGTAGCCAATCCATACTAAACAAACATTTTTCTAGGGATTAGGATCCTTTTGATCTCTCACCAAGGATGTATGCAAGCTTCAGCTATGGGGGACCTTAACTCTATGGCTTAAAATCCAAGTGCTCAGATACTGCTGCAGTTGGTAGGCACAGATGTCGAGCACGAGGCTGGAGACATGAAATCCTGGCTACTGCAGCATGTGTAGCTCTAATTTAATTTAAACTGCATTCTAACAGAAATTCTGAGATACACCTGTAAATCTGAGATTTTCTTTTATTCACTATAAAATGTAATCCTGTCAATCAGTACTGCACTGCATGGGATCTTGCTTTCACTATGACAACGTCTATTTCATGTAATGACTTAATTTTTAGATTATTACAAAGCTTGAGGAAAACAACCTTGGAAACACAATGCAAAGTGGAGGCTTCTGAGACATGGAAAACCAGTGGAAAACAGATTGGATTTGCCACCTACTGGAGGCTTCTGTTAAAATTATCAGCAATACAGTAAAGAGCTGTTACCACCTTAATTGTAACTTTTTAGGCTTCACTGGAATGAGTAAAAAGCAAAAGAGCAATGCCAGAAAAAGCAATGCCTATAAAACAAAAAAGAAGAAATAATAATTATTAAAATAAAACTACAAAAACACATCTATACTGGAAATTCTCTATCAAATTGCAGAGGACATGGCAGAATATGCAAAGAACTCTTTTGAGTTTACCTTTCATTTAATCCATAGAAATAATGACCCAAAATTAAAACCTAGTTGAAACTAAGCGCCCACAAAGTCATTACTAATTTATAGGATACTGCAACTCATAGAGTTATTCTTACTTCAGAAGTCTCCATAAGCATTCCAAAGCCAAAAAATCTTACCATGCAAAGGATTTTTTAGGTGTCTTGAATTGCCCCAAACTGGGCCAGGAGACATTTCAGAGACAGAGTCAGAGAAGTGGGTATTTGCTTTATTTGTCACCGGGTGCATGACGGATCACTCCTCCAAACACACACACCTCGACACTTCCTACAACACAATATTATGGGTAAAATTCATGAATATTCATCACATTCCTTGGAATAGGAGTGGTTATACAAATTACTTCTCAGAAGTCATTAATATCATTAGCATAGGTGTCACGCATGTGTGGTGTATCCTGGTGGTCGCACTGAGGAAGGCTCCTCTTCTTCCTCAGGGGTCTTTCTGATGAAGGCTAGTAGTCTACCTCACAATGCACTTTTCATCTTTCTCTCTGGAGAATGTGTGGTCCTTTGTAGAGTGATTCAGCAGTTTCTCTGTTGGCTAGAAACAAATTCTTGTTCCCCTTATCTTGACAAGATTAAGGTGAATCCTGCTTCTTAGGTTTTGTGATTAACATTTGCTGTCTCCTAATAGTTAACTGTGCTTACATGAGTTAACTATTGATCAACTCCTATCAGTCTGTCTAGGAAGGTAGACATTAGTTTTCAATGTTTCCATACCAGTAGCATTTATTTGCTTCCTCTGGGTCTCTGTGCACATTATTTGCACTATTTATGTTGCTTTTGAATGTTTTGATTTGAAGAAATTTTTCTTTCCACCTGCACAGGCCTCCGCTTTTTTGTTATGGACAGTTTGGGCCTTTTTCTTTAATCTCCAGATTCACATGTTACAGAGCATCCATATAGAACCTTTCTACCTCAGTCATTTAAGATATTCTGGACCATGTTCTTTACTCAGTCCATCTCTCAATCCTTCATTTCTAGTAGTTGCTGCAGTTTTTCGATCTCCACCATACTTGGTTGGCGCTGTGTTTTCACAAACTATAAAAGGGGTTTTCTGGTCACGTACCATAAGGCCATTTCCAGTGTTTCCACTTTATACTCAGCACTTTATACTGTGCTACAGATGGTGGTGCAGTGCTGTGGAAGTTTAGAAAAAGACAAAAAATTACAGATACAGAAAGAAAATCAGCCAGCTGGAAAAACGTCCAAGTAAAATCTTTTATACTAGATAGGCTGAATGCAAGCACTGGGACATGACCAAGAAAATGATCTCCTACCAACTGACCTCATCCATGTTCTGGGCATCAGAGTTTTGTATCTTCTTAATTAATCAACAGGATGTTAAAATAATTGAACTTTCGTTTCCATTTTCAGTTTCTAACTATAAAAGGGGTTTCCTTGGCACCTGGATTTGAAAAAGTAGGAATAGGGGTGAAGTGAAAGAATTTGTGATAGAGCAAATGGGAGCCATAGCACAGGGCTTCTTTTTCATTGTGTTCTGAGTAGAGTTTGGCTCCGTTTTCTCTAAACCTCCTCCAAGTAGCCAGACCCAGCAGATTCCCTCCCAGCCTTCTCTTTTTTCCGAGCTGAACACGCGCTTCAGCCTCTCGGTGTCCCTCAGGTGCTGAAGGCCCCGGCCGCTGCCGCGCCCCTCCGGCGGG
>VZRO01002196.1:304372-368149 GCA_013397915.1 Daphoenositta chrysoptera
GAGCAGCAAGGCGGGACCCGCTGGCGCCGGGACGCGCGGCGGGGACAGAGCCTGCAGCCCGAGCCGCGGCGGGGGCGCGCGGGGCCCTGAGGCGCCGTGCCCGGGGCATGCCCCGCAGCGGGTCCGCGCCGCAGCGCTCCCGGCCCGGCGCGGAAGCAGAGCCCTGAGCGGCCCGGAGCTGCGCGCCCCAGGTCTGTTTCCCAGGAGCAGCGGCTGTCCCAGGAAAAGGTGCCGCTGCAGCCCCCGCGGGTGTGCGCCTTCGCCGCTCTGGAGGGGGCCCGCACCGCGGGAAGTGTAGCGGTCTCCTGGAAAAGCTGCCTTGGTCTAATTAAAGAGTAGAATTGAAAACCCGCTTGGGGCAGAAATGTGAATAAATAAATAATGTGTATTTGGAGCCTCAGTACGGGGGAAGAAAGATTAAAACTTCTGATAACGCATGTTTGTGAGTTGCTTCTACTTTTTGCCCCTGGAGTTTAAAGCTCTAGAGCCGGAATTTTACCGAAAATGTGTGTGTGCAAAGAATACGGTGCCATTATTTTTACGGAAATACTGGGGAATTCTGGCATTGAATTCAGTTATTCCTTCTATTGTGTCTTCTAAACAGTGTACTTTTAAAGCTTAAATTTTTGTCAAAATAATCAAGAAAGCTATTTTTTTCAATAGATAAAATTAAGTCCGGAAAAAATGTAATAACTTTTTTTTTTTTCTGGAAAAAAAGAGAAACGTTAAAAAGTATTTATTTAGCCATGAGTGTTAAGTGTTAAAGCTTTTATCTGGGAGATAGATCTTGTGACCACAAGAGCCGCTCATCTGGAAAATAGATTCTGTTACTCTTTTAGCACAGAAGACTTTCCATTCTGAATGATTTCTGGTGTGCTTCAGCATGGAAGAACAATATTAATTGAATTATGTAATTCTGTTTGTTTCCTAAAATAGTTTGTTTCCTAAAATATTTGCGTATTTATATATCATTAATATTTATAATTATTTTTGAATATTTTTGTGTATCCCCAAATATTTCCCAATATTATGTTAGGAAACAGAAGAGAAATTCTTCTGTAACTCAGTTAAACTCCTTTTCCCTCCCCTGAGATCACATTCCTTTTTACAGGGAGATGCTTCTGTTGTGTGGTTTGTGTTTTGCATGTTATTTTGTGAGAAATAGTCAAGTATTGAATATTTCTTGTCTTGAAAATTATCAGTGTTTCTGTGTATGGTGAACTCGTATTTTGCTGTCTTACGGTTAATTATTATTATGGTATTGTTTTTACTTTTGTTGTTTAAGGAGAGTTTGGTTGGGGTTTTTGGTTGGTGGTGGTGTGTTGGGGGTGTTTTTTCTTCCTATTCATGCTTTTAGTCTTGGAAGTCTCGATGCAACATCCCAGTATTTTTGGATCATACAGTTTGCATAGCTCCCAAATTTTTATATTGGATGTTCTTCGGCTTTTTCATTTAGTACCTAAAATCTGCTGGATACAGATGACATCTGCACGTGTTTCTCTGTGTTGGGAAATGAGTGTTCTGTCCTGTTTTGCTGGCTCAGGCCTCAGGGATGGTGAGATCAACTGGCTTGTGTAAATGTTTTACTAATTTGAACTCAGTTAACTTTCAACTTCTTGAAATTCATCCTGTGTAGTTATATGAGCATGTTTCACTGCTTGTGTTGAGCAATGATAAACTCAGATTTGAATAAAACAACTCGGTTGATGTTTGATGTGCCTTCATGACCTTATAATTTGCCTGATACATAGTCCACTCCTGTTAGCTGACAGCGAAGGTGAAGAAGTGCAGGCGCAGTGTCTCTTGTCGTGGTGCTCCGAAGGTGGTTTTCATCGGGAACCTCTGGAGTGGGAACAGCTGTGGCTTCCATCCTGCTTCAGGTGTGTGCCTAATGTGTTCATAATCCATGCTGATTATTACTGCTCATTTGGAAAGACAGGAACTGAGCCTACTGATGGGGATCTGTACGCTTTACCTTGCTGAACTGCTTGATTGCATTAATGAGCTCACATTACAGTTACCCTGCTTTCTCCTTTTCCCTTTGCTGTTCATTTTGCCCACCCTGTTGTATTCTGATACCAGCTAGGACTTTTAAGTTGTTTGAGAGGAACTGTTTTGAAAATATTTTTCCATCTCAGTAACTTATTTCTTGTCTATCTCTACCCTAAGATTTTTCTTCCATACTTTTTTTTTGGTTTTTTCTGTCTTTCAAAATTATTTTTCTATTGCCATTTCTGTTATGCTCTGCTGATTTCTCTCTCTTGTCTCTGATTTCTTAATCTCATCTATTTTCATTTGTCTTGTGGACATTGTTTTGCTAGTGTGCTTGATTAAATGGACTTCACCATTCCTTGAAAAGGCTCAGTGTGCTTTTTTCATTCTTAATGAGGGAGAAGAAAAATAAAATCCCAAGGTGATTGGTTGTGAGTTTGTTGTTTCATTGGGGTTTTATTTGTCCTTAGAAGTATAAAAGTAGAAAGAAAAAAAGTCAGGGGAAATGTAGAAAACAGAAAGTGTGAAATGGTGGTGGGTATCTGAGAAAGGATAGAAAAGAGAAGCTTCATGAGGGACTTTCATGGGAGGCTAAGGTTCTCGCAGATCTGGCAAGAAAAGTGTGAGTTAATGATGGCAGTTGCTCAGATATTTTCCGATCATCTGAGATTCTGAGGCTTACATAAGTGTCACGTGCTGTTTGTAATAGGACTCTGGAGTTCTTAAGGCAGGTGCTCGGGTTGTATTTGTGATAGTTCATTAAACAAAATCCTTACATTGCAGGAGAATATGAACATCTCTTGGAACCTGCTGGAAGGTGGCTCTCACTAATGCACCTTATGTTCTGTTAAAACAGTGCAGCCACTTGGATTTTCAGTAGCCCTCCTTGCTGTAATGAAGCAAACCTGGGTAATGCCAGCTGCATCTTAGTACAAATCCATAGCTACAAAACTGACAAGCTGCTTGGCACTTCTCATCAACTCTCTTCAGGAGAGGACTTTGTTACAGAGCTAAGTATTTACTCCTTTCCACATAAAATGTGGATACTTTGGAAATTACTGCAGTTGGAGTTGATCTGTGGATACTTTGGAAATTACTGCAGCTGGAGTTGATCTGTCACAGACACTGGCCAGGGCTAGTGTCTGCTACTGGAATTGTGGTCAGTTCTTCTCAGAGTGTGCTTCTAAGGCAGAGAGGATCAGGAGTTTGTGCTTCTTTCTGCCTGCATCTCTCTGCATTTGTTTGGAACAGGAGGATAAAAGTAAAGGTCACAGCAGACAGGTGAGGTTACCCATCTGCAGTGGGCCGTGCACTTTGTTGGCCCTAGACATTAGCAGAATGCTGGAGTGAGTTAGAGAGACGCCTGAGGAATGTGACATTTTTTGCTGAGAATGGGTAAAAGTTAATCTCACTTTGCTGTAACAGGACAAAGGTGAAGGATGGAAATAATAAAAGTCTTACAAGGGCTGAATCTGGGATAAAAGGTAGTGGAGTGTAAGAGTATAAGAGTGGAGCTCTTTGGGTGTGGGAGAAAGGTGTGTGGAAATAGAGGCTAGAGTAGGCTCACATAGAAAGGAAAGGAGAGGGTTTAGGAATGAATAAATGTAGGATAGAGACAGCAAGTAAAGATTTCAAGAGAATGAACATGGTGGGGCTGGGCAGATTGCTAAAAGACAGTCAAATGTAAGAGCAAGCAGTGGGCGAGGGTCCTGGGCAGAGCCAATGAAGAGCCATATAAAGTAGAACATTCAGTGCTGTGGGTGGATGGATGTGTTACCAAGTGTCTGGAAAGGGATAAGGAGCTGTTTGCACCTTCTGTGTGCTCAGTGCTCTGTGTGTAGGTTGGTGCAGGCAATACTGCATATGGTGGGACATCTGGCCACATGCTCTTTTCTGCTGTTAAAGATGCCTATATTTTCTCCTCCTTTTTACCTGGCACCCCATAATTTCTGTGCCCATGTCTTTTATTAGCATTTATTAGGAAAAATACATGCAAAGAGATAGGCGTTAAGGGGAGATGTAGTTGTATCTTGGTATCCAATACTGTGTAACACAGCTTCGGGCCTTTGGCTTGTGAAAGTGTTAGAAGTAACTGTTGTTAGAAGCTGTGTAAGCAATCTGAGTGTTCAGGGCAACAGCTTTAGGGTTGCAAGGGTGTGTGGGTCTTGCTAACAGATTTTTCTTGTTGTTGTTTGTAATTCTAAAAATAAAAACCAAGCCAAAAATACATAAAAGAAAAATAGGAAAAAATACTGAGAGGCAGAGCCCGAGTGCACTTCAGTTCAGCCCCTCTTGTGCAGCACAGGCTTTTCTCGGAGATGGGGATGCTGCTGGAAGGATATGCCTTCATTCTCTCTGTGTGCTAATCTCTCCCAGCAGCTGTTCTTAGCCTGAGATGAAACTCTCTTTGTTTGTGACTCTGAATAACACTTGTGTTCTGCCACAGCATCTCAAGTGTGTAAATGTTAGAGTAAAGTGGTTCTGCCCAGAGTTCCCCTCTGGCGATGCTGCTTTTCAGATAATATTTGGACTTTTTGGAGGTTCTGGGGACTCTGAATGTTGAAAATGTGCAGGACAAATAAGAGAAGGAAATTGTCTGAAAGTCAGAACTAGAAATACTGGAATGCAAACTACTTATCTCTTCTGTGCTTGGGAAATGGAGAAACCTTTACTCTGAAAGAACAAATCAGATGTTAGATGTAGTTGTTGCATTAAGTGCAATAAAACAACTCTTTTTGGATGAGGTGTTGAAAAACACCTAAGGGGAGAATATGTGTATGGAATGATTTATTTATTTTCTTTTTTTGACAGAGTTTTAAAGGAGAGAGCTCTTGGTAATTTCCATTCCTGGTTTTTTTGGTTTTTTTTCTCCTCAGGACCTTCTGCAGCTCTGTGATTGCTGATACATGCTTGACAGCCTCAAAGGGTCCTGGCAAGATGGCATCTTCCAGACTTCCCATCCTTATAGCATTGGCATTTTCCTCTTTGCCCTTTGTCCTTTCACATTCAAACAGGGTAATGTGGTTTCAGGATTTCTTTCCACCTAATGTGTGCCCTATAAATGCCAAAGCAAACACTTTTTATGGCATCATGTTTGATGCAGGAAGCACTGGAACCCGTATTCATATTTACACCTTTGTGCAGAAGAGCCCAGGTAAGACCCCCATGTATATTGACTTACGTTCCAAAACAGTTTTGTTTTTTGCCAGCTCAGCATTTGGGGGCAGCTGAAGATTTCTACAGTTTGTCCTTCAAATGGTCCTCCTGCAGATATTTATTGTTCATTTGTCTTGATGTTTTGCTGTGTAAATATCTTTTCTGTAGGTCTTTGAGTCTCAGAGATATAATTCTGGGTATACTGGAGAGTTCTGAATTTTCAAACGTTTTCATCTATGCAGCTGTCTAAAAGGAGTATCACACTGAGATGAAAAGATACTTATGCTGTTTTTGTCAGGTTGCATGTTACCTTAAATTTTATCAAGAGATACTTGAATTCTGCATATGTTTATGTCACATGTTGTAGCAAATTGAAATCACTAAATTAGAGAGTTATTAAGTACTGAAGCTCTGAGCCATCTCCAGGAGAACTGTGCTCAGATGCACCACACTCCAGTGTATCTGTTGCTCATATGGTGCAGAGGTGCCATATTTTGGCTGCACATGTGACAGGATTCAGGAGGATGAATTAGCTTGGGTGCAATGAGCCAGCAGGTGTTCAAAGGTTGAAGGCTGGTTGCTGGGACTGGTGTGTCATGTAGTGGTTATGTGTCTTTGCATGACTTCAGCTGTTGTTTGGAAGGGCTGGTACAAGGTCCAGTTCTGTTGGACTCAGCCTGGCTTGTAATACGTGATACTTGGGGATAGCTTCTACACCCAAGCTTTTCTGGGAGCACTGGTCAAACTTGTTTGGCTTCTCAGCCAAGAACTTGAGCACAGTCAGCTCTGTTCTGTCTTTGTGAGCTGGATGAATCACCTAAGGATAATTGGAAGTTGATGGTGCATGTCTTAATCTGCACTAATATTTCACAATTAGCTTGGGGACAGAAAGGGAAAGAAATTTTATTAAGAATAGGCAACAGTTATGCTGCATTGTTGTAACTTACTGTAGTTCGCAAATGCTAAATGAACATACTTTTAATTATAACAACATGTTATTAATAAATTGTTTGTGAACTTGAAAGATACAAAGGCAATGTTCTGCTAAATATGTTCCTGAAGTGAAGGAGCAAGACTTGTTTTAGGAGGGGAATCAAGGATAGTCACTTTACAGGAGTTGAGGACAACCTTTTGAAAATTAAAGAAAAATATTTGAGTTGTTGACTGTATCATGTAATGTTTTGTTTGTGCAGAAAACCTTCCAGAGTTGGAAGGGGAAATCTTTGAGTCTGTGAAGCCAGGTCTGTCTGCATATGCTGATCAGCCTGAAAAGGTAAGACTGTCCTTCATTCCCTGGGAGTTGGCCTTGCTTCTGTTAATATCACTTAGATTCTACCAAGCAGTTCAAATATTACTGATTGCAGTCACAAAAAGTCAAGAAGAAATGTAAAAGTTCTACTGCTGTCTCTCTAAACCTCTACTTTTGTGAGTTAATTTCTACACGGCAAAATAGGAGCTGGTGTTTTACATATTTCATCAGTGGAACAGTGGCTTAATTAATTGCTTAAATGTTTATATAACTAGACTATATGCCTTTGAGAATTTCAAAGACAAAGTGATTTTAGCAGCATCAATGTTTATTTGCCCTGTAGCTACCCCAAATATGAGTAAATGCATATTCTGTCTCATTTACAAATAATTTTCTCAGTTCTGAAGCAAGCTTCCATTTTCCAGACCCCTGCACTGACAGGAAGTTCTTTTACAAACTAAAGGAGGTGCCAGAGAAATGATAGATTAGATACTCTATCTCGTGTGCTTTAGCAGCCTTGAAATTGGGGGTTAACATAATGGGGGTTTCAGGTTTCTCATTTTGCTCAGTTGGATTCCATGCTATAGGAATTTGAATGTGACACTTTATAGAAGAGTGAATGGATTTTGGCCTTTTTAAAAATTTTTATAAGTTCACCTATGATTTCAGTAAATATTGTTTGTTGGGTAGGAGAGGAGAACTCACCCCAAAAGAAATTTCTAGGCATTTCACAGGAGAATGCTTATTGCTAATGCCAAACTGTAATTGTTAGAGCAGTGAAAATAATTGAGAGCCAGCAGTGATGTCTGTACCTTGTGTGGTAACCATTGCACAGCTTGCATTGCAAGAACAACATTTGCTGTGGACACAGTTGGAATTCTTATGGTCATTTAGTGAAAACTACAGGTACCTCCCCTTGCCTTGCTAGCCTCAGTCAGTAATGGCACCTTTTAGTTTCATCATACTGCAAGATGTTTAGGTTTGTCAGGTAATTGGTTCCCTAACCTCCCTCCATCCTTTCCAAAAAATACCTTCCACAAACAATGATGCTTATCTTCCCTAAAATATATTTATGAATACACCTTTCCTTCCAATGCAGACATTCTCTTGAATGTTCTAATGAAATGTCTAGCATGGTTTTTGTACTTATCTTGGGTGTGGGTGTCTTCTGCTATTGAATACTGTTTTCACAAGTTTTGAGGGGAAACTCAGAGGCCTATTCTCTGATGGCCTGTAGCAGGAAACCATAAGAAAAACATATTTTTCCTTTTAGGGTGCTGAAACTGTCAAAAAATTGCTGGACATGGCCATAGATGCAGTGCCACCTCATCTCTGGAAGAAGACCCCAGTAGTGTTAAAAGCCACAGCTGGACTTCGCTTGCTGTCAGAGGAGAAAGCTCAGGCTCTGCTCTCAGAGGTAGTACTAAGTTGTTTTGGATGCACTTGTATTGTTCTCCCTGTTTCATCTTTCTTTTTTTTTTGTTCAGTTCTCTATTCTGTTTAGCTAAGAGAATCTCATCTATGAAAAGAGACTGTAATCCCATGATAGCATGAAACTCACAGGATGTCTTGTCTGGTCCTGAAATCCTCTCTTGCTGTGGTGGAAGGCATGGAGAGAGACCTACAATACTTTTTTTCTTTCTTTCCTAGCCTCTACACACACTTGCCTTATTTTCTACTGCTGTGTAAACAAAATTTTGTCACCCTCAGAGCAGAACAAGACTTTGAAGACCAAGAAATCTAAACACTATTTCTTCCCTCAGGTGAAAGAAGTCTTTGAGGAATCACCATTTCTTGTTCCAGAGGACAGTGTTGGCATCATGGACGGATCTCATGAAGGTATGTTTTAGGAGGGGTAAAAAGTAAAAGCAAAGAGAAATGGGAAAAAGAGACATATCTTAGGAACATGAGAGGGAAAGAAATGGTCCCTAAACTAAGGGGGAAAAAATAAAAGGTTTTTGGCCTTGTTTGAAACAATGCAATCCTGCCTTTCTGAGGTGGTGTTCATTACTTGGTCACCTGTTAGGCTACAAATGCAGATACACAAAGAGTTTTCACAGGTTTCGGAACAAAACCTTGTCTCAACAATAAGTATTCAGGCTGATGCAGCTGAAGCCTGTTCTTGGGAAATGCTGCTAAAAAGATTGTGTCCACCTCTGAAAGGCTACATGACAATATATAGCAAGCTGGGAAGCTTATGGAAAGTGCATTGTAAATTCTGCAATATCAGCATTCAAAATAACCTATTATGATTAGCTCATCAATTTTCAATCTAAACTTGGAAGGATTGTGAATATTAGAGGAGAATGAAGGATAATTGGCAAGTATTAAAAATAGATAACTGAATAATAAGATAATTTTAAAAAGACTCTGTTGGGAAAAATACATCTAGTAAAGTAGCAAGGAAGTACTGTAAAATACAAGAAAAGGTGAAATATGTAGTCATTTGGAGCGAACAATGATTTTGCAGTGCAGAAAAAACCACTGTAACATTCTGGCTACGTATCCAGACATACTACCTTGGAGAATAGGCAAGCAATAATCATCTGTATGGATGCCTGAGGAAAAGAGCCATCCTGTCATGTTATGTTCAGTTCAGAACACTTCCTTATGGCAGATACATTGCCAGTTTGGAAGGTGTTGAAGGAAAGCAAGAAGATCATCACAGTGCATAAATGACTAATAAATGGAGGAAAATTAAAGAGCAAAATCTGTCCACATGGGCCCAGAGAAAAGGAGAAGTATCATAAAGTCTTCAAGTATATATATGGTGCAGTGCATAGTTTGTCACTAGGATTAATGGGTGAATTGTACAGAAGGGAGAACTGTTGTATTGACAGGGGGCAGGACCAATGAGGCATAATAGAGCACAGGGTAGCGTGCCAAGTTTATTTAAAATCCCTACCTCTTCTACTGTCACATGTTTGCCTATGTTTGGGTGAGAATCATGCCAGTGTGTCAAGCAAGCCACTGGAGTTAAAGGAGCTGTTTGTGTTTTACTGGTTGCTGCTCTGTCTGTAGTGTAATTATAGAAACCTCAAGATTAAAACACAGAGTGGTGTGAATGCAGTTTTCAGATTAGGAAATGAAATGCTGGACTGCAAAATCAGGCTCAAGAAAACTTGTGCATTGTGTCAGCTTATTATTTCTTAATATGTTGTTTGGATAATAGATATGATTTCTGCATGCTGCAATTGTATGGGTATTACAAAGTCCTACCTATTCCAGCTCATGAGACTTTTGTGAATCAATAATGCATCATATAATTTAATTATGAGTTTGAAATAATCTCTGAAGTCTGGGGTGGTTAGGTTAAGTTAGTTATGACTTCCAGGTAAATAAATAACATGTGGAGGGCTGGTAACAGTGGGCAAGAGATTGTGGGAATATTCTGTGGTGACTTTTTCTTTTTTTCTTTTTTTTTTTTTTCCCACTCTTTGCAGGAATTTTAGCCTGGATCACTGTGAACTTTTTGACAGGTAGTTAATTCAGTATAACTACTCTCTAAGCTTGAACTTGAGTCTCTTCTGTGGAGGTGATCACCCTGAGTTCCTCTGCCTTGGCCATGCATTTCCTCCCAGCTCTGTCAGAAGTGCTGAAGCAGTGGATTGTCTTGGGCAGGCTGTGTTCCAGAGTCAGTAGTAAGAAGGAGACATCTGAACCCCCAAGGTGCCAGAATTTACTCAGGGCTGGGAAGCACTGGCAAGCTGGTTTCTCTAACGTGCATTGGAGAGTGGTACTGCTAATGTGTGTGAAACAAGGCCTTGCAGTGTTCTTCATCCCAGTGTGAGCTGTGCAGCTACAGTGGTGTTGCAGGGCATGGTGCCTTAACACTACGGGCCCTAAGAGCTTCTGGGAATGCAGTCTAGTGAAAAGAAAATCAGTACTCTAGGAGATAGATGAGCAACCAAAAAAAGCTGCTCTGGGTGAATAGAAATTATAATAGGTGGTTTGGCTCTTACTGCACTTCCTCCCCTACTGCTTTTTACCAGCTATATGATGGTTACAAAACTTGTGTACTCTCCCTCACAGTCTTCTGCAGGAAGTACTTTGTCTCTTTCAGCTTTTGCTTTATACCTAGAGATTTATCTGCTTTTGTGTCTTTGGAAGAGAGATTGGAATCAAGGAAGAAAGTCTATTAATCCTTCCTTAATACCTTCTGTTTGCCTACCTGCTTTCTCTGAGGTTTTTTCTTTGGAGGGCAGCTCAGCCCTCCTGTATTGCTGTGATCCTGTGATTACCTGGTGGCTGTCTGAACATCCACACAGCGTCTGCATTTTAGCAGTTGTGCACTTGGGGCTGTTCTGAGCGTGGTGTTGTTTGCAGGGCAGCTGTCTGGCCAGAACCAGCAAACTGTTGGGACTCTGGACTTGGGAGGAGCCTCAACCCAAATCACATTCCTGCCGCGGTTTGAGGTGAGGAGTGGTTAAAAGTGCGTGGGTTGGGACTGCAAGGCCGGTGGAGAGACCTGAGCATGGCTGCATCCTCTCATATCACTTTGTCAGCAGTGGCACAAGCAGAACATCTGTGGTTTACAGAACATCTGTATTTCTCTTCCCTTTGAGATCAGCAGTTGGCTGATAGGCGCTTGCAAACAAAGGAGCCTGAATAACGAGGAAATAAGAAGCAAATGAGTAAAACCAAAAAGACATAGCTTTTGTTTTCTAGACTCAGGCTGGGAAAGCGTTACTAATGTTGAAATGGCTGTGTATTCAACAAATGTAGAACATTTCTAGGGAGTATTCTTGACTATTAGAACAAGTGTAAGGGCTGTTCTTTTTTTTTCCCCCCCATTCCAGTCTGATAACAGATCTTCACTAAGTTTTGGAAGAGGGGAGTGTTGTATGGGGTAAATGTCTTTAATAGTAGCGCAGTTCTCTGTTTTCTTATCAATTTCTTCTCATTCCTTTTAAGAATTCCCCTCTCAGTCCCTCAGACATCTCTGCTGGATTTCTTAGTAGTTCTATAGCTCTTCAGAAAGAGTTTGAACTGGGACCCAAGTCTGCAGTTTGCATGAGAAAATTATATGAGTAATGGAAAGGCACTATAGCGTTCTGTACCTTCATAATGTGATGTTGTTTATGTTGCTCTTTCTGAAGGAGTCATTTCTTTAACATTTTTTGTTTATATAACTTGAGATTCTCAAAGGTGACCACAAAACACATGGCTTTCACATCAGGATATTTTAATTCTGCAGTCGTGTGTTATGTTGAAACATGACAGGCAACCTTACCCTGTTCAGCAAAGCATCAAGTATACGCTGAGCTTGTCCTCTGTTTTGTGTTGATAACACCTGCTAAAGTGGGCACTGGACCAACAGGAAAGGGTGTTGCATGTCAGGGTTTTGGAGAATAAATAGAACTGTGAAATAGGCTGAACTGCATCTGAGGATTAAAACATCCCCTTCAAGCCTTGCAGGAAAAAGCCTCGAGTGTTTGCTGCTGACCAGGACTAATGGTGTGAACTTGCAGGGCAGTGTGGAGTCAAGGTTCATGTTGCCTGCTTGTGTACTATGTCTGCTTCTCCCCTGTGTAGTCAAGTTCAAATAAGTAAGCTCAGTATGTTTTTGGGAATTTTTCCCATCTGACAGAATTAGCGGGGATACCTCCCTTTAATTTGTACTGGGGATTTTTCCTTCCTGCAATCTGAGGCGGACACATATTTGCTCTTGTATTAGTTTTGAACAAAATACTGTAATAGTAAGAGATTCATTAATTAAATATGAATTACAAGCAAGTAGAGAACATATAATGATAACTGCATGCAGCTGATTTTAATTTCATGGCATTATTGCCAAAGTTAAAAGCAACTGAAAACCAATCGTAATAATTATGAAATTGTCTCTCTGGTGTCTGCCTCCTTTTTGTGAAAGTAGGGCATGAAAAAAGACAATTGTTTTGTCTAACTAAAAAACCTAATTTTTTTGAGGATCTCTCCTTTTGAAAAGTTCTTGTGATCTAAGGTTTAGAAACAGAACTCAAAATATGGCAAGAGTCTGTGTGTATAAGGCCAAGGATGTGACTGCCATTTCAGTGGTAATCAATCTGACACCCAAACCAATATTTGATTTGTATTTGCTCAGGAGAAGCTCAAGCTGAATACTGCCACATTCCTTTCAGCTTTGAGCAGGCTTCTGTCAAGTACTCTAGAAAAAATAACCCAGATCTGTATCTCCTTACTTTAATGGTAACTACAGGACTATGCAGCTTCAGTTCTCCTGGAGATTCTGCTGCTTGGCCCAGAATAACAGTGTCTGATGTAAGTGCACAGAGCCAAGAAGGGATGGGAGAACAAGGCCATGAGGAGAGACAGAAACTGGGATTGAGAGCTTAGGGACTGGACATGAAGAAACAGTAAAAGATTGCTCAAGCAGTTCAGCCTTACGAGAGTGTGAGTTAGTCTGTCAAGAAGATAGGGCAGGGTACCAGTGAGATGGAGGTCTGAACAGAGGGAGAAGACTGTGAGAGGGAGAAAACTGGAGGTGGTGAGACAAGAGGCTAATTTAGGTGAAACAGCCCTAAGACTGGGAGTGAGTGTCCATGGTGTTTCCTTGAGTACCAGCAAGACATTTGACATGGTGAAAAGGGGGCCTTATACTTTCTATTTTTAATTCTTCTGAGTACCTCAGTTTAGGTGCCTAGTGTGACTTGCAAAAGTTCATAGCACTTCTAGTGCAGCTGATTTTGATGGGGACTCTCTACATGTAGAGTAGCATGTAAGTACTCTAGAAAAATTCAGGTTGCCTGAATTAGGAAGTGTTTTCATCTGGATCTGTGGTGCTTCCCTGTTATGCATTGAAGTAACACAAAGATGCATATAATTAAATCAGTGTTAAAAGCTGCAGATGTTACAGCAGTGGCACAAATGGAAAACTGTTCTTTGTTTTCAAAGCAGATCATATGAGTGTGCAGTAAACTCTATGGGTATATATGTGATATTACATTAAAATTGGTTATTCTTTGTTGTGTAATATAAACTAAAACTTTTTTTCTTGTACTTAACTTTTAGGAAACTCTGAAGGAAACCCCTGGGGATTTTCTTACTTCATTTGAAATGTTTAATAGCACCTACAAGCTGTATACCCACAGGTGAGGAGCAAAAGACTGCTATTTCCACTTGGGAATATTTCCACTGCAGACCCTGAACTAACAGCCATATCATCCTGGTACCAGCAGCACAGACCATGACTTTTTTACTACTTATCTGCATGAAACAGTAGAAGTGGAACATGGCATTAGTTGGCTGGAAACGTTCCAGGATCATGGTTAATGTCACTATCAAGGGAATATTAGGCACTCTGTCAAATGAAGATAAAGCATTATGAGTCCATATTTAAGGAGAAGCATTCTTACTACTGGATTCAAGCCAATATTCTGAAACAAGCAGAAAGGTAGATATTGTGCCAGTAGTCAGAACTAAGCATGATCAGATATTTGGAAAGAGGACTTTCCTGAGACTTCTTCCTTAGTGGAGTGAACGTTACCATCTCAGTCAGTTATAGAATCTGTTTACTTGACAGCAGAGCTGGTCTAATAGTCATTCTCTCCTACTCCTCACATTTGCTGATGTAACTGATTGCTGTAGTCATCCATACAGTCTATTAGATCACCTAAAATAATTGGGATTGAAAAATCATCTCCTAAAAATTGAGAGAGAGCTGGAGGTTAGTTTAACTCTGAATATTCTGCAGACATTTAAAATGACATGACAAAAGTGGTAAGTGGCCAAATACAGATGTGAATGAAAGGTCAACAGGATTTTAATCTAGCTGTGTCGCTGCAATGTGTGATGACATTCTCATAAACACTTCTCACATTGTAGCTTATAATGAATGTAGCAGTTGCCTGTGGAGTCAAACAGTTGAAATTCACACAAAGCCACGGTCCCCATTTAGTGGGAGGTTCTGCACTCTGCCCTAAGAGCACATAGTCTTGTGTGTGTTATGTAAGAGTGGCTGCCCTATTCCTTACTAACTCAGCACATATCCTTCTTTCTCCCCTGTAAATGCACCTTGATGGTGCATTTTTGCTTTTCATGATCATCTTATATAAATGCCACATCAGCTCTAACCACTTCCTGCAGTTTTAGATTTACCCATTTTACAACTGTTTGTGTTTCTTGGGTTTGTGTCACTCTTTTAGCCCTCGGGGTTGTTCTGGCAAAGGGAACTGTGTTTTAGAGAGGGGAGCCTTGTGGGAAACAGAGGAAGGAAATTTGGTTTGGGTGTTCTAGGTCTTAGGAAGAGGGGTATGGGTAAAGCATACCAGATGTGCAGGAATTAAGACTATAATGTCTGTCTTTGTTGTTCACAGCTATTTGGGGTTTGGACTAAAAGCTGCAAGACTGGCAACGCTTGGAGCTTTGAATATGGAAGGTATGTTCTATGATAAAACATCCAAGATTTTTGAAGAGATGCTTAGACTTAGCCCTGTGTCAGCAGCCCATTTCCTGTGTCTTCACTTCTGTATCTTGTGCTTTTCTACGTTTCTGATGGTATATATTTGTCTGAAAACAGCTACCACTTGTTAAGGAGTTGTCTTGTGAGACAGCTGCTTTTCCCTATTTTTGAGTTCAGCCAGCAGTGACACTTGAGTGCAAATTCCAGAAATGCACACGTGGGAACATACAAACACCATGGCCAGCCACAAACACACCGCTTTACAAGCATCCACAGAAGCATAAACAGCGTGAATAGATCCTTTTCCTGAGGGTTGCTGCTTAGGCCAAGCCCACTTTGTAGGCCCCTCTGGTATCTGCCTGGCCTGTGGTGTTCCCCAGACCTGTTGCGTGCACTGCCTAGTCTAGATGGAAGCCCACAAGCACATGACACACTCGCTCACTAACCTGAGTGCATACTCACATTCCTGAGTCTTTTCAGTCTCCCACCCAGAGCTTGGGCCTTCTGTCTAGTCTCTGGCCAGGACCTGGGGTCTTTCCACCTTCTTGATTCTTTCTTGACAGCTAGCTGGACTCGTGATAATTAGTGGAATGCACTCAAATCAAAAATAGTTGGGAACAGGGATTAAGAAGGACAGACTGCAATGACTGATCACAAGGCTTGCACAGAAAAGCACACTGACCAGCTGCCTGCTTACTTGTGATTGTCTTCTTTCATAGTCCCCTCTGGTTTGCCATACTTGCACTTCACTGATCCCTTGACTCCCCCCTTTCCCAGCCTTGGAGCCTTTCCCTAAGCATCACCTAGTAAATTCTGCTGTCCCACAGTCTGCCTCAAGCATTCTGTTAGAAGTTTACTTTTTATGTGAGACCTGTGTGTGCGGCAATAATCATGTTCTCTTCTTATCAGTTACAGTATTTCTGGTTGAACCCTTCAAAGGTACATTCAGAGGATCCTGTAGTGGCCATTGATCTCTGCCTTAGGAGTTTTTGTCTTCATTGCTCAGTTGCTCTTTCTCTTGGTTATCTGCTGTCATTAGGGTTTGTGTATGTGTATTACCTCATTTCTTGTCTTTAGTGGGGAAGAGCCATTATCCAGATATCCTTGTATCATTTATCTCATTAAGAAATGACAAGCCCAGCTGCTCTGCTGTTTGCAGGACAAAATGGACACAACTTTTCCAGACCTGAGACAGGTCCTTAATTCATAATCAGTTAGTGCCACATCCATCAATTCAGATTTTTGTACTTTTGCTTAAAGACTTTAATGAAGATCTTTCAGCCTTTTCTGATTCTGCATATTGATCGATAGCTGTATTAAATCCTGTGCTTTCTGACTCTCCTCTCTGCTCTCATTCCAGTTGTGGATGGACAAATGTTCCGCAGTTCTTGTTTGCCGAAGCAGTTGGAGGCAGAGTGGCACTTCGGGGGAGTGAAATACCGGTATGGTGGCAACAAAGAAGGTAAATTGGGGAGACTTGTTTCTTTTACAATAAGTCTTATCTCCAGAATCTGAGTTTTTACTTGTCAAATATTTCGTCAGTTAATTGATGATGATTGGGATATGAAGGATCTCTGTCCAGTTGTAGAGGTTGACTTCTGAGAAATCCAAATTAAAATCTGAAGCTGTAAGAGTAGCTGACCTGTACCCTGTCCTCTGACTGTGAGCTCTTATTACAAATTATACCTTTAATAGGAAATGTTGAGAATTACTTTTGCAAATAAGGGAGGTTTTTCTGAGGCTTTGAGCAAAGTGCAAAAATTCTGTCTGTGTTAGGGTACAAATATTTTGGCCTACCAGTTAATCTCACTTGTGGAACTATTTCTTAAGAGCCTCTAATAATAATAAGTCCCTAATGCTGCACAGAGAGGGTGAGTCTCCTACCATCATAGACTTGAACAGATCGGGGAACATGAGAGCTGAGTTGCAGATTTGGTGTGTGGGGAGTGGGTTGGTAAAATTACAGTGTGATGGGGAGGGAAAGCAAGGTTTATCTTAACAGGTAGCAGCAAATGTAGAAGATTCTGCTGACCACAGAACAAGTCAATGGGAGTTTTGTCTAACATGGAAGTAGTTTGCGTGGTGCTTCTTTCAGACATAGCAGTGATCTGCTCTAACCAGTTCTACCTGATGATGGTGTTCTAGAGTCCTTGCCTGCGTGCAGGTGCCATGTTGGATTACAGAAGGGATATCTAAGCTCTTCTTCTGATGCTTTAATCTCTGCTCTTTCATTTTTCATCCTCTTGCCACTATTTCTTCCATCTCTTGCATATGCTCTTTGGCTCATCCCATCTGTGTTTTTCCTGACAGGAGAAACAGGATTCAAGCCTTGCTACTTAGAAGTACTCAAGGTTGTCAAAGGGAAACTTCACCAACCAGATGAGATTCGTGGAAGTTCCTTCTATGCTTTCTCCTATTACTATGATCGAGCAGCTGACACCAACCTAATCGGTAAATTTGGGATAATCTACTACATGTCAACCAGCATGTCAACCAGAAGGTAGACAGAGGAACCCTGGAGGCTTGAGCCATGGGGAGCAGAGGAAAGGAATGTTATTGAGAAAGAGAAGATACACAAAATGCCTTGAGGGAATGACATTTATCTGTCACTACAATTTGGTGTTCAGAGTTCAGCACATGAAACGTGCTCAGGGCTCCAGTTCCACCTGCAGCTCTCTCTTTGTTCCAAACGGGTCTCACTCCTAGTGCAGCATCACTGAGTTGCACTCTAGGATCAACTTAGATAAAGAACCCAGATGCTATCAGGTCTATGATGATGTTTTGTCCCATCTTTTTCAGATTATGAACGAGGAGGTGTTTTGGAAGTGAGAGATTTTGAAAGAAAAGCCAAAGAAGGTAATTGTCATGATTTGGGAAACTGGTTTGGGCAAGAAATAACAAAAATATGAATGTGTAGGCAGTACGTACTGTGAGTTTGACTGGGAAGAAAAGCAAGTTTATTTAACCTTTATTTCACTTACACCTGTCATGTGACTTTTATTAGTCAAAACCTCTAACTGATGCAGAAGATGATACTGATACAGCAGTAAGGGGTTGGTGGCTTTACAGCTCTGTTCAGGAGAAGGACATAGTTCATGTCAGCACAAAAGAAAGTGAATTTGCTGTATCGAGAGCTCCTTCTGTCAAACTGCAGCTCTCTGAGTTTAAGAGAGCACTGACTTCTGTAAGTCTGTCACCTTAAATTCTATTTACTCTCTAACAAAATGGAGGGAGTAAAGGTTTTTTAAGTCAGACAGCCTCTTCTGCTTTCCATTACCTCCCCCTGTCTTTCCTCCTGAATGCTTGTTCTAGTTTTGTACCTCCTGTGGATAAAAAGCTTCCACCTTGCCTGGCTACTGACAGCTAAAAGCAAGTTACCTCTGAACTGTTATCATTCTTGTGAGAATTAGTAGACCTTATTTTTCTGCAGAAGATGCTTAATTACGTAGTTCAGGACTGACTTTTTTTCTAAAATAAGACCTAAATTTTAATGATTTTTCAGTTAAATTTAATCTCCCTGGAAACTTGGATGATTTTGAATAGGGGGATTAGGTTCTAAAGTTTGAGTGTAGGTTGGTTGTTATTTTTTCCCTAGATAGCAAGAGAGCTTATTTCCAAAGTCGTGGCTAAGATGTTACCTAACATTATCAAACCACTTACTTAGCTTTAGAGCATCAGGAGATCAATTCTGTGATACTGAATTAATTCTTCTCTATCTCATTTCAATAGTAGAAGGATGTTGCTCATCTTTTCTTAGAGGGAAGTGAACTGTGCTCTTGCTGCCGGTAGAACAGGGCAGTAACAGTAGGTCTAGAAAACGATGCTTAGTGATGATCCATTTCCCAGTCACTGTCACCCTGACTATGGAATCTTGACTTAGCTGCAGCGAGGGAGCGGCTGCTTGGGCAATAGCCTCTTCCATTTCCTTGGATATGTCTGGTTGGAAAAAATAAAGTAGACTGCCATCCTAGAAGGTGGAATACATTACTGGAGCCATCCGTGGAGAATAGATGAGGAAAACAAGTGATGCTATGTTCTTGAAAAATAAGTCATCTACCAACACCCAGCTAGTTATCAGTTGAGTTATCTCTTCCAAAAGAGCTGTGTGGATTATGCTGCTGTAATAAAAGATGTACTTATGATGGAGTTAAGAGAAACTGGATGTACTATATGGTTTATTCTCCAACATTGTAGAACAGCTCCATAGCATGTACCATGTGTCATATATACCCACTAATAGAAGAGGGTGGCTTGTTTTAGTAAGCTTTGGCATGAATTCAGTTCAAATGTACAATGTGGATTAATGCTCTTATTTTGCTGAGATCCCTTTTTTTTTCTTTTGTCCTTTTCTAGTCTGTGATAACATGGAGAGGTACAACTCAGCCAGTCCTTTCCTCTGCATGGATCTCACTTACATCACTGCTTTATTAAAGGAAGGTTTTGGATTTAGGGACAACACAATCTTACAGGTGAGAAAAACCAGTTAAATCCCTATCAATTAACATGCATTAGTTAATTTTTCTGGCTAATTATCTACTGAATCTTTTCAGATTTGTAACATGGAGTTGCTATCATTTGTGCAACATACGAATCTAGAGAACTGTCAGGAACAACTTGTTTTTCTTCCTTTATAGTTGACAAAGAAAGTAAACAACATAGAGACAAGCTGGACTTTGGGTGCCACCTTTTACCTGCTGCAGTCTCTGGGGATGACCTATTGACCTGTGATACTGCTGTGGACTTCAGCATTTCTGAAAGACTCAGAAAGTAAATTGCAATCTCCAGGGATGTTGTTCAGGTGGGACTGGTCACAGAGCAGAACATGGACCAAAGAGATACAACTGATCTTTACCCTGGATTGGCACTGTGCCTAATGACAGTTGCCACAGTATGATTTATAACTGTGATTGCCATAAATGATCCAGAATCTGCCTTATGAAAGTCAAAAGGCCTGAACTCCAGCAGAGAATACGCAAGGGGCTCAAAACCAGCTTTCACCAGCAAGTTTGTTAGAAGCACAGAGTTCCTGGATGGTAGTGGCAGACTACAGACACGTGACTTCCCCTACTCCTTTCTATTTAAACATACATAACTTAATTTTGCTTGTGAGATGTTAAATACAGAAATTAAAAATAGCATCAACAGTCATTCAGAGAAAAGTGAACAACTGTGGCTGCTGCCAACCTCAGTGTTCCAAGAATCCAGCTGCTAGCTTAGCTAATACAAGGCAAGAATATTCCAGTTTTTCATGAAGGGCCTGCTATAAGTACACTTTGGGCATGGTTTTGGGAAAGGTGTTGGCTAAAACATAAGTCATTTACCAAGCATTTTGCAGTAGTCATTTCCTAAGCAGAATGTGTGCCTGTGTTTCAGTTTTGCTGCCCTTTACAAGTCTGTGCAGCTACACTGTACATCTGACTACCAGACTTGATAAATTTATTCATTTAGCATGTAGTCATAACACATAGCTGTGCTGGCACAACGAGGCAGCAGTGCCAGCTATTGAAACTCAACTGCCAGAAGAAGTGCTTGTCACATTCCACCCACAAGGAGATTGCAGTCAGATGAAATGGCTGATCTGACAGCTCACTTTGCTGTGAGAGCCAGTTCTGTTTCTCTGCTCTCAGCAAGGCACTCCCAACAACCTTCTTCCCTCTGCTGCTGGTGCTCCTCAGGTTCTTGGGTGAACTGATTCAGGACACCAAACTTGAGGTGGTCAAGTCTAGTGCTATCCCAAGGGAAGCAGGCATGGCACAGCGCAGCGAGACCTGCTGGGCCAGCGAGCTGTCTGAGCACCACAGCCCCTTTTGTTGGAGTGAGATCTAAGGTGTGGTTTCCCATCTGAAATCCATCCATTGCCCTAAGTAAAAACAGCTGTAGAGCCTTTTTCCACCCCATGAAATAATTGGTAGCTTGCTACTGTCTTCTCTTCCCCACAGAATGTGTAAGGTACAGGTGAATTTACCCCATCACAACGAAGAGGTATTACTCATGTGACTAAGGGAAACTTCTATCCACTGATCTCTTGTGATGAACACTTTCCTGTTGGGCAGTTGCAGTTACCTGTTTGCTCTAAAACACCTTTCCCATTTCTGTCAAACCAAAGACTGCCCTCACAATCCCTTCTCTGCAAACTGGATTTGAAAATAGTTGCTAATCCCAGCAAGGGGAGAGAGTAGTTCACTCATGTCTTCAATTGTCTTGCCAAACTGCAAGGAGACTTAGAAATCTGCCTTACTGTGAACATTAGTCCTTTTCCTCTAGTTAGCAGTGCAAGTTTGCCTGTGGCTGATTAAGCTATCCCTTCTCATATCTCAGGTTTTACAGCACAAAGGTGCAAGGTGTGCTTTTGATTGAACAAGTTCAGTCAGCAACGAGAAGCCAAGGGTTGGGGATGGAGCCATCCGTACTTACCCCATCACTGACTCCTTGCCATAAATTCAGGCTGCTGTTTTGAAATAGGAAATGTTCATCCTACATGTGTACTCCATACCAGAATCTGTTTGAGATCCACGTTGAGAAATTCCTGTGTCACACCAAAGTTCTGTTCCCTCCTCTCTAGGAGTTTCTGTTTGAACATGAAGAAAGTAATTTTGTCCTCTTCTCAACCACAAACATTTCTTATTCCTCTTCCTAGTGTTTGGCAAACCTTAGTATAGGGTCTGGTCTGCAGAACAAGGTGACTGCAAATGCATTTCATTTTGTCTTCAGTGAACACTTCGTATTCTCAGAAAACACAAAGTAGGATGCAGTGGTTACTGAGCAGGCTGCATTATCCTAAGAACGAGCTAATTTAATAATCCAAAAGCCTGAGCCAGTGCTACGACAAACTCTTCCTGGATCTCAAGGCTAAGAGCTGTCAGCAGTGAGGCTGTGTTTCGAACAGGAAGGGAAGGTGGGATGCTGTACCTAAGGAAGAAGCAGCAGCATTATCTGCCCCCTGAACACACACTAGCCCTGAGGAGGGCTCGAGGGCTGGGCTTTGTCTGAAGCGAGGAGGGGCTAGAAGAAGGGTACCATGCAGAGGAAGATGTTTTTTCTGCATTCTTTTCCTCAGACTCTGGTACTACAAATGCTAGGGGGGGGGCATCTGCTTCCCAGTACCAAAGTTGCATTTGATCTGAATGCTCAGGGCCTTCATTTGTCAGTGGCACAATTCATTAACTGAAGCAAAACTGCTGCTATTACTGGCATGATCCTTCAGTTATGGGAGAAACAAAAACTCTGTTAAAAGGTTAATTTTTGCAAGAAATCACAGAACTGAGCCCCTGCTGTTTACATCTGAACTACCCAAGTGGGTGGGGGGATCTGAACAACCCAGTCAAGTCCTCACACCTACCCTAGTGCAATGAGATTATTTATTAGCTAAACTAAAGAGTAAGCACACCTTAAACTAAAGAGTAAGCAGCCTTTTAAGAGAAGAGCTCTACTTGCCGCCCTGATTTTTATCTCCTCCTTTGTAATGTCTTTTAGCCAGCCACTAACAGGAACTGCCTAAGATGAGTGACTGCAGGAGCACAAGTTATGGCTTTCAGTTCAAAACTTGTGTTTCATTCTTTCTGATGTTAATTTCTGATACTGGTCAACCATATGAGTAAATCTTGCCTATGGGTGCAGTGCTTACTTTAATTTTGTGAGTGGCAAATGTCTAATGCAAGAGGCTGGTGTTTGGAACCTAAGACAGAATATCTTGAATTATCTATTTTAGTAATTAAAGTGTTTTTAACAATATTCAAGATGTTGTGGTATAGTTTTCTTTCCCAGATATTATTGTTGCCTTGCATCTTTTCCGTGGAGCCCTTAAGACTAGCCAGTTCCATGAAAAACACCATTATTAAATAAAACACCAAGAGAAAGGCAGGGAAAAGGGTGAAAGAATGAGAGAGAGTTTTAAAATGTATCTGCCACAATGAGTTGTCTCCCTCTGCTGCAAACTACCCCTCCTGTCTGAGCTAAGGTGCCAAGAACCAGGGAGTGACATTACAGCTCTAGAAATCACATCAGAAGAAACTGAAAGTAATTAAGCAGCAAAAGCTGTTAAAAATTAACCAGTAGTTGGCAAAATTCAGCACTACGTTTGCCAAAACACAGACAGCTGTTTCCATCTCAGTCTTCCATTCAGGAGGCCCAAATTAAAAGCACATTGTACAATTAGTTCTGTGGCTGAAGACATCGTGGTACTATAGAAAGAAACCCTAAATCCTCTTGAGGCGGTCAAATGAGACAGCTTTTGCATAAACTAGTGGATGATGTAATACACAGCTCAATCCCTCAGTTTTATTGCAAATTAAAATAACAATTCAAAGGTTCAAGTTAGTCACAATCCTTTTAAGGGCAATGCATTCACAGGCAAGCTGCTGAAAGGCAGACTGACAACAGATCACTTGCTGGCAAAAGCCATTATTTGCTCCTAAAAGAGAAGAAAAAGAGAAGTAATTCATAAGCATGTGTTGTAGAAAGAAGCTATAGGTACCTTCCCTTTTATATAAATGAACAACAGTTCTTGGCCAGTCTTTCTAGCCACGTGCAGAGAACCTATCCCTCTGTCCTAGAAAATAAACAAAATTGTATCAGTCCTTCCCGAGTAGCACAAAACTGGTGTTAACCAACAGGTTCTGTGCTCAGAAAAGAGGTCTTCATTTGTTTTTTTCTTTTAAGCAGAGAAAGAGAAAAAAAATTCTAAGCACTGAAGCCACAGCATAGTCTTCCTTAATGAAGACTGTGCCAGTGGCAGCAGCTCTGCCTTAGGAACGTACTGATTTTCAACTCGGGAAGTGTCTCCACAACACAAAGGAAACAGGGCACCTATGTTTAATATGAAGATGAAGAATAAATGAAAAACAAATTAAAATCCAGAAATGTGAATCTAATGTGGTGGTGCTTGGGAGCTTTGAGAGCAGAGGGCTTAAGGAACCTCACAAATATCCAGCAACTAGGTCAAGAGGGTGAGGAGTTCAGGCAGATACGCTGCAAACAGGGTCTAATGTTTAAGACAGAAGCTCTTCGCCACTGCCTTCCTCAGGTAATTTCCATTTTAGAGACTTGAACTTCTGCCATGAGGGAACAATTCACAAGGCAAAACAGCAGAGAAACAGGTAAGTGTGGGCTGCACACTGCATCTGTGAAGCCACCCAATGTCTTAGTGAAGAGGTGTGGTCATAGGGCTGTTTTTTCTGTGCATTGCTGGAGTACAATTCAAGGTTTGACATTTTAATTCCATAGCAAAATAAAGCCAAAGACTTCTGATGACCTCTAACTCCTAATTACTGACACAGAGTATAAGACATTAGATCCTTTATATTCCCTTGTGCTGCAGGAAAAAACCCCAGTCACTATGGAGGCATCAGTTATTTAGGAACTTCTCAGGCCCATTCAGGACACAAACGCCCCAGTTTAGAAAAGTACTATTTTCCAACGAAAAGGAGGTTTCATTTAACAAACAAACAAACAAAAAATCCTTACATTTTGTGCATATTTCACGAATAGTTTTGGACAATTGCTACAGCCCTTACTGAAGTGAGATCCTTACTTTGACAGGAGGCAGGGCATTTGTTGCTTGTAATCCCCATGTCCTCAGCAGCACCAGAGGTGCCAGTGTGGTGGAGTACAGTCTTTTTAGCACATCAGTAGCAGCTATCAAGGAGACATTATGCCTCTGACGTTCTGTTTCAAACTTGAGGAGGTGTTTTAAGGAGCCTGGAAGAGATAATTGAATGCTTCTATTACACTTGATGTGCCACAAACAATTGTGCCTCTATCTTATCTATAGAGCGGTTTCCTCTGGCAACTGAAAGAGAACAGAGAAATGGTCCATCTCAATAAAGACCTCCTTCCACCAGCTAGTGCTCTTCATCTCACCACGTCTTTAATTGCCATCCTGCAGAGCTTTATTTTTTTTAAAGCAGCTTTAAGATTTGTGGGATGGAAACTGCATCCAAGAACCTTAAACTGCTCCACAGCCAATGGACATCAGAACAGCTTTGCTTCAAGGAAGCTTTCAAACACAAGACAGCAGCATGCTTAACCAGAGGTACTGCTTGTCCTGGTGGAGCAGGGAAGGCCTGTAGGACTAATCCTCTTACTGTCACTGCATTGTCTTGGATCCTTACCCAGATCACTCCCGTTGAAGGCTGCTGCACTGAGGTGATGAGCTAAACATGCAATATCACCAAAGCCCAGGTTTACTCCTTGTCCTGCAAGTGGGTGGACTCTGTGTGCTGCATCCCTGGAGCAAGAGAAGACAGAAATTTATTTCCCTTCTTGAAGAAAGCCACAATGGCTGACAAACCCGAGAAGGGATCAGTGTAGCACTCCTCACCTCTTTGCAGTGAACCACCTTAGAGCAGCATATGTGCTTTATCCAGTACCTCCTTGCATGCTATGCTGAACTACCTGACTGCCTCTCCAGATGTAAGAAGCAAGACAAAGGGGAGGTAACAAAAAGCAAGTCTGAAAGGAAAAATTATAAAGAGGTGACTAGCCAAAGTCCTCTCTGATCATACGTGGAACAGGCCTTAATGTTTTTGTAAGTGACCTCAGCACAATAAGTGCTCTGTCAATGGCACATTGCACAAACACAGAGGACAGACATCATGAGTGTAAAGGAGAAGTGGGATGTCATTGAATAGAAATGAAATTGAGCTCTTCTATGAAAAGACTTATCTGTAAAGCACAAAGACGGACATATTGATATGGGAGTCACAAAGTTAGAGAAATTAAATGAAGTTTTGATATGAAATGCAAGATGATGTACTTTACCAAGCTGTAAAGCACTCCCAAGCATAGAGTGGTTCAGAGGTTTGAAAGATGAAAAGTGTACCACATGGAAGTGTAGCACAACATCCAAGAATTACTAAAAGCTACCACCATACTGCAGCTGGGGCAGAGAAGAAAGTACATGTGACCTTAGACCTAAGAAATGAGGTATTTTCCTATTTGAATAGGCCACCATACAAAAGTCTCTGACATCCCACATGGAATAATTTTTGTCATTTTTGTTCAAGAAAGGTGAGTTTAAAACTCAAACTGGTGCACAGAATAGCTGGTACAATGTAAGGGGAAATACAGATCCAGCATGAGATACTGGATTGTTTCACTGGACTGTACAAAGGGAAAGGGAAATAATTATCTTTCAATTTACACAGAAAGCACAGATAATGGGCAGAAAGCTACTCATACAAAAGGACATGAGGGTACACAGAACAAACCGGACCTGGATAAAGTCAAACTGGAACAGTATATTATTTCTAACATCTGATTTGTTGACTGGGAGTTGCATCCTCATATAATTTCTAACCACATGCCACCCACTCACCCAAGGGCTACCACCGAGGACCTTACCCGATAAGAGCCACGCGGTGCTGGACGTACTCTGTCGCGTGCCCCATTCCAAGAGGGAACATGGCTCGGCTCTCCGGATCTACTTTAGCAACACTTGGGGGCAGCTGACGGACTGCAGTCCCTGAGGGCTTCAGGAGTGAAATGGCAGAACGAAACATGGCCCCAGCAGTGTCAATGAAGTCAGAGTGGTTTTTGTTGCTCCACTGAAACAGGCAAACAAATCTTTGGAAGTTGACCCAAACTAGACCTATAGAAGAACTCAGTTGAAAAAAAAATCTGAGTTCCAAATACTGAATTTTAACCACTTGAACAAAACTATACAGCAGAAAAAACTATCTTCACCATTTTAGGACATACAAATTTCCAACTAGGATGAGCCTACTCTTCCTACCTTTTGGAAATTTAGGTCAACTTCTGTGACTTTCAGAACTAACCTAATTCAGTCCCAAGGGGTCATCTTTTCTTTGCTAAGTGCCTTTTTATTATCATTCAGACCAGAGGAAGGAACTTCAGAATCCACCTCTCCCATTACTGTAGTTTAAGCTAGAGGATTCCATTCTATTTCTTAAAGCCTCTTACCTGCCACGAGGCTGATACTCACAAAGGCAGAGTTGATGCTATCCACAAAGCTTTCCTCATCCATAGCGAGAAGTTCCGATGCGTGGTCATGAGATGTAGACCAGACCAGAGAGCTGGCAGTGTCAGACAGCTAGTTTAAGAGAATGTCACGGGTAAACACCAAGAGAAAAAGAAGCAAAAATAAATATTCAGTGCAAAGATTTCCCCACTGCCCTGCCTCACACCAGTCCCTCTGAAAATTGTGGTTCCAGCCCAACTTGTTACAAGTGGGAAATACCAAGGATCAAGTGAGACAGCAGGAGGGGAAAATGCAATAAATGAAGGGTAAAAGGCAGATCTGAAAATTCTTAAGAGACAGAACCAACACAGAAAGGCGTGGACAGAAATAAAGTTACTAGACTACAAAATTTTTTTAAAACATTAAAAAAAATACAGAGTCACCTTACCGGAAGAAGCGCAATTGGCCCGGTTGGAAGGAACCGCTGCCATGCTACATTGTTGTCTGTGGCCTACAGTGGAAAGAAGCAAGAGGACAGCAAGCCAGATCACCCTCTTGGGTTCTGCTGCTTATGGAAGAGTCAGTTTAGCAGAATTTTACCTCAGATAAATGGAGAGTTGCCACCACAGCTGACTGGTCATACTGATGTTCAATGTTCTTAATTTCGGCTTCCTTCCGGACCACAGAGTTATGACCATCTGCACCAATCTGTAAAACAAAGAGGTGCAAAGCAACTTACTTCTTCAGCAGCTCCTAGAAAGACTAGGAGCTAGTATTTCACTTTACAAACCTCAGCCTGTATCTATACATTGTCTGTTCATTCAGAAAAAAAAATTTCCCCAAAAACCAGAAGAGGTGGCCCCTTCTGCTCTTCTCGAATTCAGCAGTGTCTCCTTGCATCACGTAGAGAGAATGCTGTGCCCAGTGTCCCACAACCTCTCTGACAGGGTTAGCCACTCACCTCACTCTAGCACTCCATGTGGGTGGAGCAGCACACATGGAATCAGAACCAAATCCAGTGGAAAGGACTTGGGTTAGAGAAGATGCCTTATCAACAGAAATAAAGAGCTTAGTTACCAGCAGCTTGGTCTGAAGTCTGCGTCCATCAGCTAACTCAACTTGGACCCAAGGGCTTGTGTCACAGCTGTGGGAAGGAAGGGGCCAGGTGTACCCGACTGCTCTGCTCCTGTAGAAAACCTCCACCCGGTCTGATGGGAACACAAAGTACCATGGTCACAGCATGACACAGACAGGAAAAAAGGAAACATTGCTACAACAGCCATGGCCGTGCATGTCTTAACAGCACCCTAGGAGCTGACCCTACAATTCTCAAGGCACCCCAAAAGAACCGGTCTAGACAACCCTTGTCACTGCCAGGCCTGCTCTCGACAAGGAGCTACAGATCTTTTATAAAATTTTATAAAATTATGGAGAGACTGTATTCTGGAGAACTACATATGCAAGTGCTTTCCTGCTCGGTAGCCTTTGGAAGTCAGATTTCTCCCTCCCTTCCCAGTTCCAGACGCTTCCCATTTCTCAAGAATTACTTGTTAGACAAATTTCTCCCACTCAAGACTTAGTACACTCAATAGAAGGCAAGTAACTGAAAGCTATCTGCAGGAAATAAAACATTAAAGAAGTTGTCCACTACCTGCTACTGCATCTAACTGTTTTGTGAGAGCAGACATAATGACATCATTCTCCACTATGTAACCCATGTCATCTAAGTCATCTTTCTCAAAAACGATCATGGCTTCTGAACAAGCATCCCACACCTACAAAGAAAAAATACATTACATGAAGCTGTGTGATAAAGAAGTGCTGTCCATTTCAGGGACTTCACAGCAAAAAGACACAGTGATCTAGAATACAGAACTAGAGGAAACATCCTGCATTACTGTCCATTCCCAGCTACTAAAGTGCACCACATAACTAATTTCCTTAAATGATTTAGCTTAAGCTCAAAAAGTAATTCCAAGTCAAGTTTTTTATCCCTACTTTCTTCTTACATAATTGACATATAAAGCTACCCTACAACCTTGCTGTAGGCTAGCCCCAGCAGGCAGCTCAGCCCCAAGCAACTGCTTCCTTACTCCCCTGCCCTGCGATGGGGAAGAAAACTGGAAGGGTGGAAGTACAAAACTCATGGGTTGAGGTAAACGCAGTTTAATAGAAAAAGCAAAACATGTGCAAGCAAAGCAAACCAAGGAATTAATTCACTGCTTCCCAAGGGCAAGCAGGTGTTCAGCCATCTCCACAAGAGCAGGGCCCCATCAAGCATAATGGTTACTTGGGAAGACAAATGCCAACACTCCAAAGTTCCCTTCTTTCCTTCTTCTTTTCCTCAGTTTTTATTGCTGAGCATGACACCATATGCTATGGAATATCACTCAGGGTCAGCTGTCCAGCTGTGTACCCTCCCATCTCCTTGTGCACCCCCAGCCTGCTCACTGGCAGGGCAGTGTGAGAAACAGAGACAGCCCTGGCACTGTGTGAGCGCTGCTCAGCAACAGCTAAAACATCCCTGTGCTATCAACAGTGTTCAACACAAATCCACAACATAGCCCCATACAAGCTACTATGAACAGAAGTAACTCTATCCCAACCCAACCAATACACCCCTTACCATTATTTCCTAGATAATACCCGGGCCTCAATAGCCACAGCTTCCATTAGGAATCCACCTCTCAGCCTGTAACATCAAGATCCTGAGGACAGGTATTTCTGAGCAGACTGCTACCCACAAAAAAGGGACAGGAATGAAGGTAAGCATGATCTGCCCTTTACCACAGAAAGAAAAACCTTTGTATCATTGATGTAAGTACTTTTGAGAATTCAGAGTAGACAGACACGTGGTGTATTTGCAGCCCTAAGTCAGGCACCTGCATTCGCCGGAACGGTTTGAGTCTCAGGCTGCAGACGTGATCCCAGGCGCCACAGCCTGAAACAGAAAAGGAACACAAACACGTGGAGATACACGTTCACATGTGACAGAGACCAAAACAAAACTGACGCTCACTCCACACTCTCTCCTCCACCTTTCCCTGACTGTGCTCAGGCTTGGCTTCCACCATCCCTAGACAGGGCCAGGTCTGCCCCACAGCTCCAGAATCACACTGTTTTACTGTTAACACAAGCCAGCAGCAAAGAAGAGCTCTCCAGGAACCTCTGACCTAACAGACAACTCTCACTGCCCCATCACTGGGTAATAAAACAGACACAGAAATGCATAACCAGTATTGTATAGAACATTTCTGTTCCATAAGGAATCAAATATCTCTTTAAAATGACAATTAATCCTCATTATTTGAGGACTGAGTTACTGGACTACAAAGCACTAAGCTTCTTTGTGAATAGAACATTCCAGGTGCTGTAGAGAGCACCTTACAACCTTCCACTAGACTAATGTCACAAACATTTATATAATGACAAATCAGACCAAGATACCAGAACACAGATCCTTGTTATCAAGGGAATTTGGGTTTAATAACCACAACTCAGCATGCAGAGACAAAGGCAAATAATTCTATTGAGTTTAGGGTGAAGGCAGCACATAGTCAAAAGGATTTTTGTTTAAAGAAAACCAGCTCAAATATAAATGTTAAAAATGCAAACAACAAAATCATCCTTACTGCTTAGGAGGGTTGCTGATCCCGGGGAGATGGAACTGACCCTGTTACTGTAACTGTCTGGCATGTGATCATATTCTTTCCTAGGACCAGCCTCCAGCAAAGCAATCTTCTTATCATGGAAGTGGATATCATGTCCTACAATAAGCAAATACAGGCTTTGTTACAATGCTCCTGACAAATATCTCAAAAACAAAAGACCTGAGTTTTTGTAATAAGACAGAGTAGATGCAACACTTAATAAAGAAATACAATACAGGTTTTGACCAGGCAGGTAAACTTTTGTATTTTAAAGCTTTATGACTACAGTTCTGTTACTGAGATGGACAACCCTTTTGCAGTTAAAGCAAGGATTACATATTTTCCTTTTATATGCAGCTTAGATTTTTGTACAAATTTGTGCCATTTTTTAATGAAAATTCATTACTGGTGTATTAACAAGTGAAATCTGCAATGTTTACTCCATGCACAGAACACATTTTCCAGAATTTAAACATAAATTCACCTTTTAGGAGACCAAAATAAAACTTCTGTGATACGTAGCAATTACATTAATGTTTTCTTTGTCCTTGCATTCTGACAATGGAATAGCACAGGCAGTTTAGACTTTAAACTTCTATTTAAAGAGAACTGAAAAAGAATAAAGACTCAAGTAAAGTGCAGAACACTGCAGCTGAGCTGGCCGTGCTTGTAGCATCCCAACCACTACAGATGCAGGAGGGACTGAGGAGAGAAGTCATGTCCTTGCAACACCTAGACTTTACTACTACAGCAGCCCTAAATACAGCAGTATCCTGGGCTTATTTTCTAGATTATGCATAGTAATAACCTCATGTCCTGAGAGGTCCCAAACCTGCTTATCAGCCTTAGGTATCACTGCTGGAAGGGATCCTTATGCTGCCTCAAATCCACTGTGCTCTTGTTTAACAATACAAGGAGAACCTAAGTTTGCAAGGTAAATTCTTATACTTGCAAATCACTTATTGCTCAGGATCTTAGATCTTCTGTGCACTATTTTCTTTAGGTTTCTCTCACTATTGCACCTTTCTGAATCCATGTTGCAAATAAAGAAGCAGCCAGTACTCTCAGGATATCTAATGATACAAAGCAAGCAGAAATGCATTTTAACTTGGTATTCCAGTGTTTAAAATAGAGGGTTAGAGAATGAAACTTGGGATCAGATAATAATGATTAGAGGGATGGAGCACCTCTCCTACAACTAAAGGCTGAGAGAATTGGGTTTGTTCAGCCTGCAAAAGAGATGGCTTAGGGGTGACTGAATTGTGGCCTTCCAGTACCTGAAAGAAGTCCACAAGAAAGACAAAAAGGGACTTTCTGCAAGATCATGTGGTGACAGGACAAGGGGGAATGGATCGAAAGTGAAAGAGAGTAGATTTAGATTAGCTATTAGGAGGAAGTTCTTTGCTGTGAGGGTGGTGAGATCCTGGAACAGGTTGCCCAGAGAAGTCGTAAATGCCCCAACCCTGGAGGTGTTCAAGGCCAGGCTGGATGGGGCTCAGAGCAACCTGGTCTATGGAACACATGACACAGCAGGGGGTTGGAACTAGCTGATATTTAAGGTCCCTTCCAAACCATTCTGTGATTCTATAAGAGGAAAAGCATTTTCAGCTATGGGTGACATTATCCATCAGCTATTTAAGGGTGAGATGTTTGACAGAAACACTACAGTAGTGGCTCCATTAACAGCCATGCACACCCAGGGACAGGGCTAGGCTCATCACTGATCAGCTCAACAAACAGCTTTAAGCCAACTTTAGAGCGTTGTCACGCGATGACGCAGGATCAAGGAGATCCCACAGCAGGGTCCTGGACACTGAGATCCTATACACGGTTATCTCCCACTGCGGGCGAGTGGGTCACAGCCTTACCCAGCACGGCGGCCATGGCGCTCCCGACCATGCCCCCGCCCGAGACCAGCACATCGTAGAGCGGCGGGGCGGAGGCGGCGGAGCGGAGCGGGGCGCGGGGCCCGGCCCGCAGGCNCTGATTGGCTGCCTGAGGCCGAGCGGGCGGGCCTGAGCGCCGCGGGCAGCTCTGATTGGTGCAGACCGGGGGCGGGGCGGGCGAGGCGGCGGCCCGCAGGTGAGGCGGGGCCCGGCCGCGGCGCTCCCGGGCCGGGAGGTTGGGGTCGCAACACCGAAACGAGCACTTCCCGACTTATTTAATTTCTTCCAGATGACGCGACATCTTCTCAGGCTGTAACACGCCGACTCCTGCGTTTCCCGCCGCCGGGCAAGGAGCTTGGAGCATCCTCTCGGGATGGGGGGCCGGCGGTCTCCGTTAGAGCCGGGCGTACCGTGCCAGGCAAAGTTATGGGGTGACCTCGGGGTGTTCGAAGAAGATGAGGAGCTGGAGGGTTTCAGGAGGGAGGCGGAAGTTCTGCGTGAGAAGCTGAGGGAGGCTCTCAGGTAGGATGATACTTGGTAAGGATGGCAGGATGAAGTGCAGGATTCCTTCTCCTTCTGGCCAGTGAGGAGGCGGAGCATGAAGTTCCAAAATGCACGTGTATAGTGCCAAAACACTGGCCACAAGTGCAGTCACAGCAGGGAGGAAGGGGTCAGTAGGTGCCCACATAAGCAGCATTCATATAAAACATGAACAGCACAAATCCCCGTCTCACTCATCAGCTAATCATGCTTAAAATGTGCCAGCGGATCACACACATTTTTATCCAGCATCCAATCTTCAGAGCTGTGGTCTTTCCAAGGTCGAGCTCTCAGATGTCTTTCCTTGTGTTTAGTCTAGCTTGACATTCACTAGCAGGTCACACACACATGCTCTCACAAAGGAAATAGTTTATGGAGAAGAAGAGACTGCAGCAATCACCAGCAAGTGTACTGACCAGGAGTCTGTTCACACATGATCTGCACCTTCTGTTTCCCCCCTTTTTTTTCCCTTTCCTGTTCTTGGTCCACTCTGATTCACCTTGATCATTCCTTTTGCCTGCATTTATTCCTTCCCTAAAATCTCCTAAGTTTCACTCACTTTCACAATTACCCTCAGACATCCTATGAGAAGTTTGCTATCTTAATGAGACCCAGGATAGTCTCAGGTGGGTTTTTTTTTTCTTATTATCAATAATAAGATGGTCATCTTCTCAGGTACAAAGTTTTCAGCTGAACCTCTCAAGGATCACACCAAAGCAGTATCTTGTAATGACATTACCATCAGCATCCTGGGAATGCTAGTGTTTGGTACTGTGTGTTAGGATTTGTGCATCTGTGTGCCTAACTGATTGCCTCTCCTGCGTTTGTCTGTTATGTTGAGTAGCTATTAGCAAGATAACCCTAAAGTTGGAACTTTCTGGTTTGCTTGTGGCCTTTCTGGCAATAGAGTGCTAGCAGCATAATAAATTGCATGACAAAGCTAAGTAGGCCTGACTTTCATTTTATACATGGAAAACAAAACAAGCAAAGCTTTGCTCACAAACTTCGGTAGCAAAGCAAAATATGAAGCCTGAGAATGATAAACCCTAGGCCTGTCTTTTAACAACCAGCTCAGCCTACGGTGTTTTTCTCTTAATCAATAGTGTCTCCCTTCTTTTAACTCTGTTTTTTAATAATTTCGCTTATTTCCCCTTCATAATGTCTTTGTCTCAGTCATACATCTGGTAACATAAGGCAGTCCAGTTCTTTGACCGACCTCACCTCGGACAGTACCTGGGATCAGCAAAAGCCTCACTTGTTTCCTAAATCCCGCTTGAGGCCAAAAAGTGCTTCATCTCCCTGGATTCCTTCCATCACCATCCCTCAGCCTTTCAAAATGACACTGCGGGAAGCTCGCAAAAAGTCCGAGTTGATGAAGTCATACATGTTTCTTGAACTAGACAAACAGAGAGACAAAAGGCAAAGCCAGGATGAAGCTGAATGTCAGAAACAATTCCGGGCACAGCCTGTACCTGCCCATGTGTTTCTGCCCCTTTATCAGGAAATAATGGAGCAGAATGAGACTCGCAGGCAAGCATCAACACAGAAAAGAAAGGAGCTGCTACTTTCAACACAGCGGCCCTTCAGTTTTCTGGAGAAGGAAGAGAAAAAGAAAGAAGCTATCAGACAGAAATTCCTGGCAGCAGCAACCCCAAATGAGAGCTCCAAACAGAAGCAAGCCAGTAAAAAAGTTCCTAAATCTACTTATGACTCACTTCTTGGAGATAAACTCAAAGGTAACATGCCAGGGCTCTTTCTGTAAATGCACCTCCCTGCCTGTCCCTTGCTGTCTCCATGCTGGGAGGTAAGATCATGACCCATAGGGCATCACTTGGAGCGTAAGGCCAGTGTCGTTACTTCCCCTGGTGTTGTTGAGTCTCCTGTGTGTCACTGGTCATTACATTTTGTTTAGACACCCTTGCAGTAGAGTGCCCTAAGTTTAGTAGTCCTGTATCAGCGTCAGAAGCAGCACTTCTTTTCCACTCCCCAGCAAATATGGGCACACTGAGCTCTTCAGACAGATTTCTATACTTGTTTTGCTGCAGATCATGACAGTTTGGGAATCTTTCCCTGCACTGGATTCCATACCTTTGGTTACACTAAAGGGACTGAGATGATTTGTGGCACAAACATGAAGACAGATTTAGTGCCATAGGTCTCCAAGGTCCATGCAGTATCGTAGATCTGACAATTTTACTCCTACCCAAGTGATCCATTCTGCATAAAACTCCTAGGAGAGGAGAAAAATACTTCCTGAGCCCACATCAGGTAATTAGTTTGGTTCTAAGTGATAGTGTAGTAGTCCAGTCTCTCCTGGACTACTGATGTAGTTCATTCTCTGATGAACATTCTCTGATGTTTCCCAGCCTTCCCACTTGCACTGGCTCAAGTGCTAAAACAGGGGAAGTATGTGCCAGGACTATTCTAGTCAGAAGGACAGTTAAGGATATGTTACTGAAGCTTGCTTGCTTTCAGATGGTTTAAGCCACCACAGTTGAAAGTTTGAAGTAAGCAATGCAGACTTCATGCTTGAATGTGGGAGCTAAGCCAGTCCTTAATAATTCTCATGGCTTTTCTCATCCTTTTCTCCTTTTTTACTGTTTCCCAGTGATTTCTTCTTGAGGATACACCAGTTCAGTTTTCATCAGAAAACATTCTGTTGGGGTGTACTAACCTAAATAGATTAGAAAGGTAAAAGGCAGCAAAGGACAAACATTGTTCTATTTCTATCTGGTATATGAGAAGGGAGGAGAAGTGAATATTTCATACTTCAGTCAATGAAAACCTATAGGTGCAAAACCATCTTATTTTGCAAACAGCAGTATTGGGTTTTTTTTCCTAAATGCAAAACACCAACCCCCAGCCAACTGTCTGCATTTTCACAAATATCCAGTGCTGCACAGGGAAGGACTTCAGTTTGGTGCTATAATCTGAAACATATTCTTTCAATGGAAAGTTTGTCACGAAAGTCACCAAATGTGATCTATCCATCAAATATTCCTTCCTTAAAAGGTTTTCCAATATAGACAATTACTGCTGGAGATTACACAGAAAAGCCATCATCTGTTACAAGTATGCTTGAACGACTCATTTGTACCACACAGTCAACATAATGACTGTAAGTCCCATATCAAAAGTAGAACCTTGATTAACACTTCTGCAAGAAAAAGGGCATGAGTTGCCTGGTACCCCTAAGAATAGGAGAAGACCTGTTCAGTTATTGCTCCAAACAGTAAAAGAGATATCTAGAAATTAATGCCTAAGAAAGAGACCTTTGGTTTTACCTTTTGGTTTTACTTTTTTTTTTTTACTTTTTGGTTTTACTTTTTTTACTTTTTGGTTTTACTGGTATCTTTGAATTATTTTTCCCTGAGAGGCAGAGAGGGGCTGAAAAGGGGGGAGAAGGAGAACACAGGATGTTTGATCTCTCCTGTATGTGTAGCTGCCATCATAATGGAAAGTTTAGACTTGGGCTGTGGCAATTTCCCAGCCTTTTATGTCAGTCATAATCTTCTCATTGCTTTCCTTTTGATCCTGTAGAAGCTGAACTCTACAGGGAAATCCGTATTCAAATGAGAGCAAAGGATTTGCTCAAGAGCTCTGTAGCTCCTATAGATACCAGCAACTGTCGGAGGGAGCCTCAGTCCCGAGCTGCCACCAGAACTAAGCAGGAAAGACTTGGCTTCTTACAGGACAAAAGTTTCAGCTTCAAGCCAAGGGTTAATCCAACAATACCAGATTTTGAAGAACTTTACTGGGCATTTCAGAGGAAAACAGTAAGGAGACAAGAAATCAAAGAGCCAACTCGTAATAAGCCATTCAAGCTAAGAACCTCCAATCTCCATGCCAGGCAGAGGCAGGCTACTGAAAAGACAAAGGTGAGATACCTGGATATTTCTGTGGTACTGCTTTCTCCTATCAAGATACCAACTTCTTAAGTTTATAGCATTTAATTATGAAGGGTTAACATCCTGTGACCTCTGCCGTATTGAGAGTACTGCAGAATTCTAGGCAAAATGAGAACAAAATTCTATACAAAGAGATGAGCTATGACAGCTAAGGCTCAGTCACCCTTTCATAGCTCTAATCATGTCTCCTTCCCCTTGTCCCTCAGCCCATCCACATGTAAACCTCTGCTGATGCAAGAGAGAAGAATGAGTGCATTCTCATACCCCAGCTGTTCTCTTTGGTAGGCAAATAACAGAGGAGATTCTGTACTAGCAACTGTCAGGGAACAAATACACTAAATGAAGTTTCATTTTTTTCAGGATTCTCAGAAGCTTTCCAAGGTTTCAGTGCAAAAAAGTCACTCTCTGCCTGGACTTTCCTCTCTCTCTTCCAACACCCTTCCTGTGCATATTACAGATGCAACTAGAAAGAGGGAATCAGCTATTAGGTAGGTAGAAGAGTTTGTCTACAAGACCGTACAACTACTGACCAAAATGGAGGAAAAAACATCAGTGTTTTCCCTCATCACATCAACAACACATTTCCTAAATGTTTCTCGGTCTTGTTTCTTTGCTAAGTCTTCCAGTTGCTTTGGAATCTGCACACTTGTATGGCTGAAATTTTGCTTTTTCTCCTTAGAGGACTACAAAAGTGAAATTCCCAGCTAGCATGTGCTCTGGCAATCCACAGTGGGCTCATCAGTAACTTTTTTTCTATATAGATATGCCCAAGGTAACAAAAAGGAAGGGGACAAAGAAGGAATTTACTGGCTGGAGAAACAAAAAATGAAATGTCAAGCTATGCAAAAGTCTGTGAACAGCCGAGCAAAAGCACTGGATCCTCATAAAAGTCTGGAGGAAACACAAAAGGAGAAGGCAAAACAGAACCGGTCAGTATCCTACTCTGCACAGAAATAACTGTTTGCTCCACTAACTGAGCATCATCAGATAATTCTTTAGGATGAAGTGGGTCTAAAAACATTCCTAGCCTAACCTTTTCTGGCTGTTGTATGCATTCCACATTCATTTGGATTTCTTGACAATTCCACACTACTCCTTTTATACAGAACCGTTTCCTTTAGATTAACACTTGTAGAAACTAATTTGTACAAACCAGTCAACTCTAAGGTGTAACTTGGTAAAGAATATATAAGCAAAAAGGTTTTCTAAAAAAGTGAACACTGTTTCCTTGCTGATAGTCTAGTAGAAGAGCTTTGCTAATAGGTCTATAACTTGTCAGCAATAGGTGTTTTTTTCCCAGCATTCAGAATCAAGAGAATTACCAAAGTGATTTAAAGAATGAAACAGTCACTGAGAATTCATAGTTCCTGATCAGCTACAGTCAGAGGGGATCTATAGTAGACAGGCAATTTTTTCATTTCAGGCAAAGTATGAAAGACAGAACAAAAGAATACAGAAGGGAGCTGGAAGAAATGCAGCTGCGAGTCAAGAACAGACCATACCTTTTTGAACAGGTCACCAAGGTAACTGGTCAAAGTCCCAGAGTGTTTCTGGGCAATAGTAAATTGTCTTTCATTTAAGACAGGCATTAAGAAATCTAGTCTCAAATTAATTCATGGGTAAGAAGGTACAAATGGGGTCTCTGGACTCCACTCAAAATAACACATGGAAAAGCCACGAAAGTATAATTTAAATTCCTTCCTACCACTTGAAAAAAACATTCAGGCTTATTTTTAGGAACTTGCCAGTTCCTAGTACGTATTGCAATCACAGTATATGGTCTGATCAAAAGGCTTTATCACACCAGAAACTAAATAAATACCTATTCTGCACCTGAATACCATAAACTACAGTCTAGAAATGCAAAACTTTTTTCTTAAAACCCTCTCCAGTTAAGCACCTTTTCTTTGTACCTCTACTGCTATGGAAGAACATTAATGATGGTTAGGTTGCTTTTATCACCTGTAGGCTCTGCAACCTGGGGCTGCATTCAGCACATCTCATCCATCACACAGTACCAGCTGCAAATCTGTATTGCACCTGAGGTGTAGATACAATCTGTACTCTATCTTTTTCCCTGGGTTTTCTCTTTCAGTTCTATGTCCTTGCAGGAGTTACAGCTGGTTAGAGACAGTGACAATACATTGAAAATATGCTGATTTAAAATTTCTCAACAGAAAGTAACCTCCTGGGTCAGGCCGTCTGTTCTGATAAAGGAGGCAGAGGACACCCGTGAGATAAATATTGGTAACATTTCTCTGTACCAGATTGGTAAGAATTCACCGTTATCAGTAGTGTTCACCCATGTTGATACTAGGTTCCTATCCTTCCATATAGAACTCCTTAATCTTTATGAACTGGCCAGTTCCTCTGGAAAACCCTCATCTCAGACTACATCGATTTGCAAGGTTCATTTGGAGGCAGTGAGGATACAGGACCCAAGATGCTTGGTTTTTAATTGAGCTGACATGAAGCTATTTCACAGGCACTCTCCATTTATTAACTCCACTGTTGTTAGTTCTTACCAATTACAAGCAAACGTGCTTCCAGGATTTCCCACAGCTCTTTTTTTGCACATGTTTTTGATTTAGTGTCAGAGTTAGGACTCAGACACAAGTATACTAGTCTGGTAAGACTGGAATGTGGTAGAAGGAGGAGAACAGAAGAAGGAAGAAAAAAGAGAACTGAAGCAGGAAGAGGTGAGCTCTGGATTTGAGAGATGTTAGACATTGTCCTTGTATTCAATTTTGATACTGTACTGTAGGGACTACAAAAATTTTGGACAGGCATTTTTGTTGTTATCTTGTCCCCATTAGGAGTGTCAAATGTGCACTTTAAAACAAGTTGACTGTTACAGGGAATCCCCAGTTCTGTGTATTTACAGTTTAAGTTTCGATTCCACAGCATGATGCTCGTCAAGGAGCAGAGCGTCGCTACAGACGCACCCTCCAGCAGGTTGGCCTAAGTGAAGAATTTGTAAGGAAAAAAGGGAAAGATGCCACTGACTTGCTGGAAGAATCTGGTGTTCACAGGTAATAAAAACTATGCAGTACAGCTCTTTTGTCTGTGACTAAAAATATTTTCCTTGATCATGAATGCATTCCAGTTTCTATAATCTAGTATAGGAAAAATTAAATCAACTTTACTGCTCTTATTTAAAGCATTGTGGCTTCTCTCTCTGAATTCCTATGACCCTATTTCATATGCACGGGGTAAACCATTTCTGGTGTTAGACAGTCACTGTTTCTGCAGACTGCCCGAGCCCCGGGGTGAAAAGGACGGCTGTACGGAACAGGAAGGAGTGCCTCAGGAGGAACAGAGCGGAAAGGAAGTAGCAACGTAAAAGCTCGCAGAAGAATCCATCGATTCTCTTTGAATCTTGGCTTTTTTTGTTCAAGATTCTCCAGGTTAAGCCTCAGGAACGTAATAGTTTAAGCTGACACCTAAGAAGTGCTGTGGAGTGAGATGGGAGAATTTAGTAAAGGGAAAAAGCCAGCTGTTGTTTAGAGCATGTCTTTTTTCTGCCCAGCAAACCCTGCAGCCTCCCTTAGTCTTTGGAAGTGTCCCTTGCGTGAGCTGTTTCCCTTTAATGGGCAACAAAAGTTAAAGAGGCTGAAGCACTATCTTTGGATAAAAGTAGATATGAAAGATTGGAGAGGTGCATCCTCTAGTGTCAGCTCCTTGCATTCATGCCACAGACGCACACAGGAAAGGGAGAATGCCTTTCAGTGTGCTAAACCTTGTTTTAGACACACATGTAGTAGAATGCTTTCAAACAAGGTATTTCTACAAAAACACATACAAAGATTTGACCTACCTTGGGAGAAGACAAAGGGAAGTCTTTCTCTGGTGTTAATTCTTCATTCACTCACTACCAGCTCTGCTTCTTCCTCCCATTAATAAGAAGCAATAGTCTTCCTATATTAAAAAATCTCCCATGGTTCATGATTGGAAAGTGTTTCAACATCTTACCAATTTAGGTCATTAATTTGGCCCCAAAACAACCAAAGTTATAAAGAAAGTTGTAATTAAACAGTGCATCACTTTGAATTATTGTTGTCCTAATTGTATGATTACTGTGCTATCAAAGATGGATTTTGGAGGAAAAAAGATTAGGTATTACTTGCCAGCATGTTGCACTCAAATGTCCAATGCATCTTGAATGGTGTATTTCACACTTAAGTGATCTCCCTTTACCTGACACTAATAACCATTTCAAAAATAAAAATCCTTGCCACCTGGAATGTTTTTTGAGAATTTTGCACTTTGACATTAAAATATTTTAAAATGGGTATCATGTTTCTGTATTGCTCAATTTTCCTTATCAATCATCTTTTCCTCACTTAAATAGAAGCTGTGTCTCTTTTTGTCACCTCAGTCCTTTTTCCTTACACTGTAACACAGCCTTATCATCAAATCAGAAATACAGTATCTGTAAGAGCTACCACATTAGACAACGATATAAAACTGAAATAATCACATTTTTAATCATAACAAAGTACTAAATCCAAGAATTTGTGGCCCAGGGGTTTCACACTGCTACGTTACAGGCTGAATGCACTGGAGTGCAGCAGTCCTCATTTGTGACTCAGTCTCCACTCTGAGAAAAGGCTTAGGCACCTTGGAGGGTTCCAGGAAGGCTGTTCCCCGTGCACCAGTTCCTACGTAGGTTTAATTGTGTAGGACATAACAGAGGCTGTTCTTTCTCTGGGTACCCCCTGGAAAAGAGCAGTGATGTATCCATATTGTCACCATGCCTTGCCACATTGAAAGAGGAAGGAAAGATTACTTCCATGCTCTAAGTCTGTGGTTTAAAGCCTCTTTGTATGGGATCATTTGGAGTAGTGGGACTGAAATTTTAATACATACATTTTAAGGGGTATTTACTAAAATTGGTTGCTAAATTCCATAATAATAGTTAATGGTGCTGAAAAAAGAAATTTCCAAGTATGTGAAGTGTAAAGGGAAACCCTAAGAAAGGAGGAACAAAAGTTTGACTTTAAATAATTATGCCATATCCTTTTAACAAATACTAAGGTGACATGCATGAATATAATAACAAATAAATTAAAGTCTTCATATTGGTCGCTAGACAGAAATTGCTGAAATGTGATGAAAGTAAAAGCATCAAACCAAGTAACTGAAACTCACATCTCTCTTGCTAAACAAAGTTTTGTTCTGAAAGGAGGATTACATTTCTGTAATCCTAAAAGAGATCTGCAATCTCTTAACAGGTCTCAAAAGTGGTATGGAAACAAAGAGGTTCAACTATGGTTCTGGATTTTTGCATTTTATGAAGATATTTGGTTATATTCAGTTACAAGATTTACAGGCTGTTCAGCTAACCTACAAAAATACTGTAGAAAATAAGACTTCTCACTGGAGTATCTCCCATCAATTGCTGAGATGGCAGCCAAACTGCATCAGACTTTGATTCCCAGGTACCTGGTGGAGCTTCTGCAGGAACCTCCAGGTTACACCACCTGTACCAGCAGCAGCACTACCTTTCCATTGCTAGGGAGCAATATCAACTCTAGGCATTCCCTTTGCATAGAAGCTATTACAGACACACAGTACCTTAGCAAAACTCTGCATTCTCAGTAATGCCAGTTCTGAAGAAAGTCTTTAAGTTAACAAAAAATTCAAAACACCACGTGGTAGACTTGTTTAAAGAGCGTAATAAACCAAACAAATTTTGGAGAAAAATGACTGGGAAAAGCAGGAACAGAACACAGCAAATGTAACCAAATGATATCAAGTAGTACATTTATTTCATATAGTAAGTCAGCTTCTGACAGTGAGATGTATTAGAATATAGTCTCTGAAGGTAAAGGGTGGAAGGAAGGCCTGTTGCTCAAGATACTGAATATTTGAACAGTGCCTAGCACAATGAGGTCCTGGTCCTTAGCTGGGGCTCCTAGGTACTCCAGCAAAACAAACACTTTAGGCTTTAAGAGATGGACTGCATAAGCAGTTCTGAAATGGCGTTCCACAACATGGGCTAAGTGACACCTAAGCAGCAGACTTCACCTTTTAAGCTCTGCAAGAGAGAAACTTGGTCCAGCAGATCTTCTCCAACTCCAGTTTTAGGATTCATCCACTATCTACCCACCCCTCTGTGCACAGATAGAGCAATGTTCATTCACCCCACTGCAATATGGTGAGCCTCAAGGAGGAATGATCGATCCCATCTCAGTCACCACATATAAGAGGGCGGAAAAAAGAGCAGCTGGTCTCACCCTCTTCTACTCCAATAATAGACTCAGTGTCTGGCAGGTGCAGAGACTCAACTCCAAGGCTGGACTGAGAGTTCATGGAGATGAGATTCTTACTATGCACTGTCGATTCTTCCAGCAAACTGCTGCCCATCAGTGACTCTATTGTGAAAAAAAAGGGTAAAAGAAAATTCTCATGATGCAATGACACTGCAATAAAATATACAATCCCTGCCCCAAATTGAGTCATATTGACTTCTTCCCTAGACACCTACTTTATCCATTCCTACTCTTTGGGCATCCAGTGCTCCAATGGATGGAAAATATTATATTTATTGTTTTGAATCTTACTATGGCGGGATCTTATGCAGGATTGGCTTTCTCTTTAAAAGTTTCACATTATGTAAAAACCCAGGCTGCTTGCAACAAGAATACATAACCAAGGGGAAAAAAATCTACATAAAATACCCCAACTAGATTCATATTAATTTTGAAAGCAAGAAACGTATCTGCCCCTTGACCGCAATACAAAAATAGACCTTTGTCTTCTGTCTTAGGAAAGGGGAGGGTAAGCAGTCCTCATCTCCAAGAGGAACAGACTTTAATTTCTTACTGGCTTGTGGTCGCATATTTTCAGGACAAACATACTTCCTTTTCTTTGACCATCCACTATTTTTTTTCCTGCAATTTTCCCCCAGAGTGAGTGTGCTCCCTTCTTTACCTGGCTGTTCTCGCTCTCTGCTGCCAGCTGTTCCAATTCGGGAGTGGTGTTTCCTCATATGCACATTTCTGCTACCACTCTGGGAAAATGTCTTCCCACAAATTTGGCACTGATGGGGCTTCACTCCTTGGAGTCAAAGGGGGAAGAAATATCCCAAGAATTACTAAATTGGGAGAAAAGATCTCCTCAACTAAGAAACTAGTAACAGTTTTGAAATGGCTGTTAACACCACTGGTGCTAATTTCTCAGTAAAAACCAAATGAGAAATATTTCTGTCTCCTGGATGGCCATAAGCTTCTAGAACAGAAGAGATTTAGGTATCAGTATTGGCAGTTGTTGGAAAACTCAAGTCTGAAGAGTAACAAAGTCTTCAAGTTGGACTGATGGGAGGGAACAAGTTATTTGAAATCATTTACTTATTTATATGGAAATACTTGATGTCCCACACATAGAATAGAATGACCAGAGGCAAGGAAGCTCTCTCCTGCCATCACACAATGAATTGCAGCATCTGGTTTACATTACTGAGCAGAGACTTGATGGTGACTTGTCACTGTGAAAGGATTTCCGTTTTACAGAGCAGTTCATCATTTTCACTATACAAGCATGTCCATACTTCTTGGCTCAACGGCATAGAAGCCAAGGAGAGAGGACAGAAAAAGCATGGAGAATTCAATCCCAAATGTTATTACCCCAATAAAATCTCCCATTCCCCAAACATACCATTTTCATTGTGTGCTGATGATATTTAAGATAGATCAATCAAAACAGAAGGCAGAAGCTTTAAAAGACTTGTGAAATACATTTCCACCTAAACCTTTGTCCAATTACAAGTATGTAGCAGGAAAAAATAAAGGAAAACCCTACCTATGGCAGAAACCCACTTGCAAGAGATTTCAGATTCACATGGCTGTGGTTAATATACAGAGATGCTAGAAACTCTCTTTTAAATAAGCAAATGGCAGCTGTGAAAAAGATACTCAACTTCATGATATTTTAGAAACAATTTCAAAAAACAATTTTAAAAATGTAATTTGAATTTAGAAATAGAAACAACCTAAAAGATTAACGTGTACAGGCCACAGGCACATTGAAAGGGAAGTCATAAAACACTATGACCAGAACTTCTGTAGAGACCAGGATTTTTCTTAAGGAAATCAAATCAAAGTCCTACAACAAAGGTCTTTTCTCAGACAGATCACAGAATGTCAGATGAAGACTCTTACCTGAGTGGACAACCAAATGTTTCCGAAGGCTGGAGTATTCAGCAAAGGAGCGACCACATCCCTGTGCCTGACACAGAAAGGGTTTCTCCCCTACAAGGGAAAAGTAAGTTCTTAGATTTTGGGATCACAACTTAATCTGATTGCCCAAGTCCCTGAGAACAGCCTGGACATCTCTATTCCATTATCTCTTTTGTACTTCTGTGTATCAGAGTTCCATGGAAATTACACATCCTTCCTAAGTCTTTTACAGGATTCTCTTCACCACAGGAAACAGTTGTATTATTTTTAAATATTCTTAGACCATCATTCACCAAAAGTGAAGCAAGAGACCACTGTTTCTAGATAATCTTCCAAGCATATAAATACTAATAGAGCAATATAAGCCTACTTGATTCATGATGTATCTTCTATATGCAGTTCTCAACAACCAGCTCTCTGTTCCACACACTCACAGGGTCCTGCTCCCTTTCTGCCTCTCAGTGCCAAAAATCCCATTAACTGTATTTCCCTTCATATCAGATTCTATACCTTATTTCAGATCAGGCTGAACTCGCCAAAATCCTGAGAGATGTGTCAGTCACTTATATTTATGTGTGGAGACACTGTAGTTCAAGGCACAAAGTGTTCTCATGGGCCAAAATTTATATCACAACTATTTTTGATTTATTTAAATTATGATAAATTGGGGGGTTACTACACTAATGCAGTGCAATAAAGTTAATCTGTTTTGAACACACTCTTAATAAAGCTAGACATAACTTTTGCCTGCAACATTCCACTAAAGAGCTCAATATACCATGGTTAACACTATGATTTCAAGTCATTAACTGGATCCCTGTACAAGAGTAATAGCAAGACCACAGGATATTAAGCAAGCTATTTTAACAATTTTTTTGTACATCATATACGCAGTTCTTTCGGAGTAAACTTGTTTTTAGAGGTGTTTCTACTGTGACTTTGCCTTTAGAAGTCTTCTCCCTACAGCTCATTTATTAGCTTCTTATCTACAATAGCATTCGACAGCTCTGAGCAAAAAGGATCAACACAGCATGTTCCAATTGGTGTTACAAAGCTGAAATATGTAGCAGAGTCTCAAACACTGATTCTACTTTCTGGCTTGCTATAAATCTTTAAAAATTTGGAAAAACTACCATTGAACTAAGTAACAATACACAGTTCCATCTATAAGACACCCTAGAGCAATTTACACCTGTAATTTCATTACACCTTTGCTCTGATCAAACTCTTAATTGCACATTATCCATTTGCAGCTTAGAAAGTTATTATTTACTCCTCCAGAAGCTACTACTCTGTTGGTTGCAGAATGCTTGCTCTATCAGGGAGGATTGTGCATCTATCAGCTGGGCCTATTAACTTTATCTGCACCTTGGCTGGGAGATTTAAGTGCAAAAGAAAACTGCAAAAAATATGGCTGCTGTTACTACACATTCAAAATTTTATTATTGGAATATACAATTTTTAACTACATCCCAACATCTGCCCCCAAACCATGTGTTCTAGCTAGACTGCACATACTTTAAAATAGCAGCCTTTTCTCATGTGTATCGACAAACCACATACCATACGGTCGTGTTTAAGTAAGGCAGAAGGCACAAACAGCTGCTGGTGACCCACATAATCTGTAATTTCATTTTACCAGGGAGGCCTTGTTCTCTCACACTTGTCAAGGTTATTTTGAAACATTAACCAACTGTAACACAATGCTACCTTCTGAGGCCATCAGGGAATCTCTAACAATATTCTGAGAAGCTTGAACTGGGTCATTTGTTTGAGTGTTCTGATAACCCTGAGGCTTAAAATACTAAACAAACAAAACCACCAGAATATTCACTATGAACTTTGCTGGTCATTAATTAAATTACTGGTCACTATTAAATTGCTAGTCATTTCAGCAGTAACTCGTGTGCCGCTCTCAAACAACTTTCTAGTACAAAAACACCTAAAGCACTTCGGCTGCTACACCAGCTGCTAAAAATACCGACAAGGCAGGATCATATTCTCCAGAGGAGACATCATAAACAAATAATGTATAAAATACAGCACTATGAAATAAAGGTTCTTGTTTTATTTACTATAAAAAGCTGAGCATGAATTGAGAGTACACAGGCTCCAGCACACAGTAACATCCCAAATTAGCATTAGCACAAACAGAACAGTTTGCACGCCAAAATGCTGTCTTCTAATTAATCCTTTTTTCTACTTTTCTTTGCTACTCATTCCACTGCATTCCTCATTTCCCTATATGTCCCAAATGCAGTCATTCTACAAGCAGTATAGGTAACACAAGCTAGTCAGTCATGCAGATGTCAGTACAGTTTGTACTATCTAAGCTATTGAGCCTTTCAGAACGTCAAATAATCTCTTTACAAAACGCAATTACAAAAGTCATGGTCACTAACTATTCCTTTGGTAACAGTCTAGTTTCACACACCCCTCCCTCCATCACACAACTGGAAGGGAATATTCAGAGTATGTGTCTGAGCAAAGTACAGCATCACCACACAGTATTTGAAGGGTAAAACCTGTGTGAAATTATACAGCATAATAAAAGAGATTAGCACTTGATTTATCTGACTTATAGATCAATGTGAATTGACAGAAAAGGGATATTAATGGAGGGCAGAGGTGAACAACATAATGCTTTCAATAGTTTGAGGACAGAGGAGGAAGTGGTTTATTCCTCAGGAAAGACCCCACCTCAGCAGACCACAAATAGGTGAGGTCTAAAACACACCAGTGTGAATTCGTAGGTGGTTCTTCAGATTTCCAGCTGTTGTGAACTGTTTACCACAGCCCAGTTCTGTGCACACAAAGGGTTTTTCACCATTGTGAGTTCTCATGTGCACCTTCAGCCTCTGCAAGACGTAGAAACTTTTTCCACAACCTTCTGCTGGGCAGGTGAAGGAGCGGTCATTCCTGGAAAGCAACAAAAAGCTGTTTCATTACCAGCTACTGCAACGTATTTTTTAATGAACACTTGACTTCTTTCTTTTATTATATATGAGTACCTGTTAAAATACAAAAATTCTAAACCAAACATAACAAGGACCCGCAAAAATTATCTAAATCTAACCCAAATTTTTCAGCATAATTGACTTAAAGCACTCAACAGACCTAGTATTTATAAGAATAATGCCAGGTTTTCACAGCTTGTCAATGTCAAAACATAACATTATCTCAAATACAAAGCACATTTTTTAAAAGTCATAGCAACAAATAGCTTCATCCTGCTCACCGATGTGTTTTCAGATGATACTTGAAGTGAGCTGGCCATACAAATGTCCGATCACAGCCCTCCACTGTGCACTTCAGCTTCCTTTCCACACGAGACAAATGAGGAATGGGGCTTGAATCTTTTGGCTGCCCATCTCCTGTGCAAAGATGAACATTTTCACCTGGAAAAAAAAGCCCACCAAAATCTAAAAAATATACAGATTATTACAATACGTCAAATTTAATAGAAAAAACAGCATCATATATGATACAGGATTGTAAATCAGGTATGTGTCTCGCTGCTAACTGTTTAGCACGTCCAACATGCTGCTGCCTAGCCTGTAACAGGGATCAGACACAGATTTGCAAACCTTTCCAGGCCCATAAACTACTCCCAACAAGCCATCTGGATCAGATTAGCTGCTACCAGATAAGGCTTATCACAAAGACAATAGAAAGCCAATGCACCAGAAATTGTAAAAACGGTCTCTATATCAATATCAAACAATCAATTTTAATTATCAGCCAACTATCACCTATTAGCTAGGGTGTTTTTAAAAACACCTCAGCTAAAATAAGATACTGTATTTGCTTGCAATTATTTATTAAAATAATTAAGTCAGAAAGCATGTGACTAAATCCAATTATGTATTCTCCACAAAACTGATCTCCAAACTCAGTGGAGCTAAAAAGAAAGCACAATTTACAGTACGTATTAAAAATAGGCTCTTAAAAGTGAAAATGAAAGTTGAAAACCAAGCAGCTGCAGTCAGAAAGAAGATATTCTTTACATGTACCAGAGAACTAGTGGGCTACAATGAACAGATGCTTCCACCAGAGTTCATTCTGTGAGAAGAAATGAAAAGCCTACTTATATTGAAGAAAAAAAGTATAATTGTCCTGTATGATTTTGTCACTGATGATTCGAAGATGTCATAACTGATACAAAGCAAAAGAGAATTAAAGAGAGGAAAAAACAACGTGAAACTAGGGGTCTTGTATGGAACATTCAACTTTTGGGACACAATCTGGGGATCTCCTACCATTATTGCTTGCTTTGGCATTCTTTGCGAGCTGTGCCCGAGTGGCAGCAATTAAACTGTCATGGGCCAATTCTTGCACTCGTAGGAACCATGGGGTACTGCTGTCTGTGCTATCATGAGAGAGAAAGTCATTGCCAGAATCTTCTGCTTCATCTTGAACAAACACCAAGTGCTCTGCGGGAGACCCCAGCCCTAGAAGAGAAGACAAATTTGTGAAACAATAATGTAACAGAGGGAAATTTCTCTTGCTTCTCAGAGATTAGTGTTCATAGCATGGATGAAATAGCTGCCCTGAAAAAGTCTCCACTGACCTCTACATTGTAGAAAGATGCTGATGACTAAATGCTCCTAAAATATCCAATAATGCCCAGCAAATTTCATGACCTTTCCTCTTCATAAGCAGCAGGGACAGAGTTGTACTTGTATCTCCTGCATTCTGCTGAGACATATCCAGCCAGATGACAAACAGAAGGACAATTACCTGCTCTTGTTAGGTTGAGAAGAATGAATGAAGTGCTGTCACTGGGTTGGAGGTCTTGCAATAAACTAGAAGTTTCTGGAGTTGGCAGAAGTTCAGATGGTTTCTGTACATTCTGTGCCCTTGTTTCCTCTCCATCAGGGCCTACATTTACCTGGAGACTTCTCAAGACAGCAGATGAAGAAACATCTTTGGAAGAATTAGTGTGACTTGGAGAAGTGAGATCTCTTTCATCATCTAATGAGGAAAGTGAAACCAGAGTAAATGAAAGTATAAAGACACTATGACTAAAAGAGACCTATGAAGTTATTTTTCTAGGAGAAAAGACCCTAGAACTTGAGAGAGAAGGGAGGATGAAGTTTCCAACTAGTCAGACTTCACTATTAATTGAGAAGATTCAGTCACTCTGCTGAACTTGCTCCTCCATTCCTGGAATGTCTTATCTGCAAGAGACGGTGGGGCCAGAGTGGTGAAGTAAAGACAGCTGTATGAAGGGCAGGGTCACAAAGATCTGCCACACAGATTTTACCTGGCAACATGAGTCTGTTGCATTCTGAGGTCTCAGTAACAGGAAGCAGAGAGAGACAGGTGATGTCTTTTGGTTCTGATTCCACCAGTCCTTGTCCCAGTGGAATAGACGTATTTTGAACAAACTGAACCAGCAGCTGAAAAAACATACTGAAGATTAGGTCAGGAGCAGCACAAATCATTTAAAAAGGTGCTAAATCCAGTCAATCCAGTAGCCACTACTGTCTTGTAGGAGACATTGAATATAATACCACTAATACACACAGATATAAATTAAAGCTTTTCAATTTACATTAATACAAGGAAATTTGTATTTGTCATCTCTGAAATACCTATAAAATTCTATTTCTTTAACATATAATAAACAGCTCTGGATCATTGCAGAGTAAGTCTAGTTAGGCTACATTTCTTTTTAATTAATATTTTACCACTTGATACTTTACTACAGTCTAACCTTTCAAGTAAATGTTTTCCATGCTCAGCCTTCGGTACAGGTAGTTTTTAAAATCATTGTGTTTAAATACTTAACTGAAAGTTGGCCTTTTCTAAATTTAAAAAAGCCATCAAAAGACTAGTTACAAAAATGTCTATCATATGGCTATTCAAAACAAGCAGATAACAATCAGAGAAACAATGTTGGGATGATAAGGGGGAGAACACAGACAGCCTTACCCATCCAAATCAGCTACTCCTAAAACCATCAAAGACCAACAACCAACCCACCCACTAAGGGGATTAACAGAAGAATCCCTCTCCAAAATACTACACAAAACAAGGGAGTCTATTGCATAAACAGGTGTAGGACTTAAACTGAGATGCATTCCCTGGGGAGGAATTTGGGACTGGACAGAAGATTTGAGGGGATTGTACTGGACTTATAAGGGGTTGTTTAAGGGAAAGGCCAAAGTAAGGAAAGGATCAAGATGGATCAGGGCAGAACAAAGACAGGAAAATGGAGAGGGAAGGATAAAAGAGTCCCATTACCTATAAGCAGGAAGTTGGTCCATTCAGTTGTCTGGCATAGCCTAACTCTCACACTCCATCCTGTCTTCTTATTAAACTCCATTCTTAGCTACTTCCCATGTGATCCTGCTCTCTACAGCGGGTCTCTAGTGGCACACACCAGTTTCGTGTGTGTATCATATGCTAATGAACTCCAAGCCAGCCTAGTTAGCAAGCAAAATGAGAAGTATGGAGATATATCCCAAAGAAATCCATGAAAGTTTTCTCTAGGCAGCAACCCTTGAACACAGAATCAGGCACTTTGTGCTGCCCATATTTATGAGGGCAAAGCTACAAGCACTCAGCCTGTGCTCATCTGTTTGGTGCCAGTCACATCTGTACAGTGTGCGTGCACGCACATATTTTCAAACAAGTACTAAACCTCACTAGTGGCTGGATCTAATATCAGAATTAAAGACTTGTCCTCATGTTTCTTGATGAGCCCAGGAGGTGACAGGTCATTCAGTCCAGCAGATCTAGCCATCCTTGACATCAGTCAGCTCTGGCAAAAATTACTTCCGGCTAACTCCTAAAAATCTTGAGTTATAAAAAAGGAACCTGACATTTGAAAAGGAACAGGAAGTCAGAGAAATTACTTTTTTCACCCCTGAAAATCTTCCCATATTTTTAATCTAGTTCAGAGCAGCAATGCATGTGCCTTGTTTACTCACTCTATCCCTTTTACAACATCTCAGTTTTGTCTGAGTACCAGATATAATGCTGGACTCCTCTTTGCCTCCAAGGCAGACACTGAAACGAGACCCTCTTTTTTCTGTTACCAGTGCCACAGCACTCCATATTAAAATATTCTGATTTAACAAAGGGAGTGTTGCTGGGAGTTAGGAGATAACACAGTCCAACTTTTGCAATGGACTGAACAAATTCTGTGAACTGCACAAGCTCTTTTAAACATGGTCTCAAATCCTTCCCCGTATGGATTTAAACTTCAGAAAGACGGAAAGGGGCCGGTTGTAACACACCCAGACCCATACTCTACATTTCACAGAAAATGCTGCTCAAAACTCACATGTAGGATCTATTTATTTGCCTTTAAGTTCTGTCAAACAAATGAACTCCTTTACTCACTTTCTCTGGGTTTTTTTTAAACACAGAATGAAGAAATATGGAAAATAACAATACACCAAAAAGTTAAACCTCAAGTTCCTTATCTCTAAGAAACTCCTTGACAAAGATCTTGCATTCTGCTGATTCTGCTGCTGTCTAGCAGACAACTGTATGTAGCAAACTTCCTTTATCTTTGGCATTTAGAAGGAAATTGTACAAGATAGTTATTCAAAAGCTACTCCCTCATTGTGACACATTTTAGCATGCGTTCACACCGAGCTCAGATGGAGTTGTCTGTGCAGTGAGATGGTTTATCAGTATCAAAAGAAAGAGACTAAAAAAGCATGATGTGCCCATTGCATATTTGTGATTAAAACACAACAGTCACAGATAATTTGATTCTTATTTTGTATGTTGTGATTGTCTTAGTACCTAATTTTCAGAACTACTGGAATCTAATTCCAAATTATTCCTGTGGCACACACCAGCCTTTTGAGCCTCTCTTACATCAAGAGAAAGTCTGTTATATCAAAAAAACAGTAAAGAAAACTTAGTAGTTTGTGCTCTGATTTCTCTATGCTTATTTCCTCTCACAAAAACACTAGAAATACTGGTACTTTCTCAGAGTTGCTGCTGTAGGAACCCTGAAGCTTTAACAGCCCTGATTGGTCTCCTCTGGGACCCCCACCCATGCTCTCTCCCTAGGGCTCCTTTTAAGCTCAGCCTGGGCCAGTCATTCCCTTCCCAAGTTGTGCCATAGGTTTACCTGTCTCAAGCCCTGTCTATTGGAAGAACCTCAGATTTTTACTGCTTCTCTGTCTCCAGCCCCACCTCCTACTGCTTCTACCTGGACTCTGGATAGACCCTGGACCTGGTTCACCACTTTGCCTTATCCAGGACTGAGGATTCCAGCACCTGTCTCTGCCTTCCATGCTCAGGTGCTGCAGGATTGTGCCCTGGTCAGTGAGGGCACTGCCTGGGCTGGGGTCACCCTTGACTCCCTGCTCACCCTTCCTTAGGAGCAGCCTGTCATCACTGACAATTATGAAGCTACAAATTAAGTCCCGAAGTCATTCAGATGGCAATGTGCCATTTGAACTAGGCCACAGGCCAGATGGCAGTTTAAACGGTTAGAATTGTTTCATCTTAGATGCAAGATTATCCAGAGGACCTACTAAGAAGATGGAACTATTTTTATGTTGTCAAAAAAATACATAGGCAATAAGAGACAGTCCCTCCCCCAGGGCCATGCATTCTAATTCAGGATTAAAAAAAAAAAAGGAGAAAGAGAAGTAAAAAGAGAGTTAGGAATAATGAGCAAGGCAACCAGAAAAAAGAAATAGGGACTAAAAACTGTGAGCACTAAGATAGTTCTAAATTACTGGATTGTCTTTCATGCTGATGAGCCCTACTGCTGCTTACTCCACCATGAAACACTTGTTTTATGGACTTGTCTATTTTTATACAAAAAGAACTAAATGAAACTTGCCTCCTACAAGAAGAAAGCTTTGCTTTAAACCTTCCACTTCAAGATAGCAACATTAAGCCACTAGGGAAAAGCAAAATGCAGCAACCACAAACAGATGCTCAGAAGAAAAGAGATCCTTTTAATTTGCTTTGTAAAGTAATGACAAACTAGGACAGAGAATTATGAGAGGGCAAAAAAAGCAGAAGGAAAAAAATGGACATGAATCATGCTCATTATTAAAATCTGGAATAAAAAAACCCCAACCTTCAATAAACTAAAGCAAAGCAATCACCAACTCAAATAATTCAGAGAAAATAAAAAGTTTTCATGTTAGTTTTATATTGACAGATTTTTCCTAAACCTTCCTGTTCAAAATCATCAAATACCTTTGTGGACAACTACAGCAACAGAAATACAGGAAAGAACTCATTACAAATATTGTGTCATGCTTTCTTTAAGCTTCTAGTGATATGGTTTTGCAGCTGAAAGTAAATAGGAAATTATAAGGGTATCTGGTAATTGGCTATTCAGCATAGAAATCTAGGAACAGGACAGGTGATAAATTAAATGCACAGATACACAAACACTAACAAACTCTAGCAAACTGCAGATAAGAGAGAGTGAAAACACCCAGAACTCATGGGACACTGATGGATGGGCCAATACAGGAATAACTTGAGTGTGACCTTGAAAAAAATTCAACCAGAAACTTTGTAAGGAATAGAAACAATGTTATCGTGGGTTACCAGAACATACCTCATCATCAAGAGCAAACTTCTTACGGGATACAGCGGAAATTCTGGGACTGGGTAAAATGTTTTAAGATATCTTGAGTGGAGACTGTGGAACTGTGAAAAACTTATGGATGTTTAGGCGAAGGACCAAAGGCAAGGAAAGGGAGGGACCAAGGTAGATAGGAGAGAAACAACTATTGGGAACAGAAAGGGGATTGGGGATAATAAGGGTTGACCACACTAGCAGGCTGCAGGTTGCTGCTCTGCATCACCACTGGAGTCTATCTCACCTTCTCCAATGCTTTTTTCTCCTAAACGGTTTCTGAGAACATTCGTTTAAATTCACTTTGGCATAGCCTGTGAAATAGAGAAAACCACAATCTGGAAACACAAGATCCTTGGCCAGAGGCTGAATTAAAAAGCCCAGGGCCTGGAAATGGATACCAGAAGGACTCAAGGCTTGGCAAACACTGGGCAGATGCATGACCACAACTATGCATGTCAGCCAAGGGAGGATGTGTGCTATGCTAGCAAATTTCAAGTCTCGCTACCTGATAAATAGGGACAGAATTAAGCCATTTGTGGCCTTTCTTTTCCATGAGAATGCCATTTGTGTTTGAGTGTGCTGGTAAAAGCCCTATCCTGCCACACAGCCATAATGTCTGTACTGTCTATGTGTGCACAGGCACATTTCTGCAGTTCAGGCCCAGGTGCACTTGTGTGCAGCTGGGAACACAGAGCTTTCAGAACACAGAGTCCAGTGGTCTCATGTCTGAAAGACCAGGAAGGAAGGAACCTCCTAGATGATACAGTTTGACAGATCCCATAACCAAGTAACTTTTGGCATCACAAACAGGCCCCAGATGGGCAATAAATATTCCTGAGATGGTGACTGTAGAATCCCGACATAGGGAGGAGACTGATCCAATATTGGCCAAAGTGCTAGAATTTGTAACCAAAACAGACAGGTCATCTTGGGACACCAGAATAGGAATAGTTAGGGAAACTGAATGTACAGAATATTAACAGAACACCAAAGGAACAATAAGAGGTGCAAGGTGGCTTTATTCTATAGCAAAGACATCCCTTGGAATTTGAAATAAATTTTAATATTGCAAAAGGACATCCTTGACTTAAGAGATTCAAGCTTTACGGGACAGACGTGAATCATACAAAGAGAATGTATAATCCTTGGAGGGCAAAGTTCAGCTGCATCTTGATATAAAGAATTTTATTTTTGCTTTGCCACATCATCTTCTTGAATACACCCTCCTTTATCTACTTCTTCTGAAATGCCACATAACTGAAAATTCTGTAAATAATGCAGACAGTGTATATATTAAAACATGTAAAATATTTCTTGGCTGTTGTCACTAAGTAAATAATTGTTATCCCTGCTGGTTAACAAGAAATGGTTGGACAGGATGATCTCAGGGTCTATCACGGCAAGCAATGCAGAATGCTTGTGTTACCAAGAGACTCGGATAATGTCCCTGACCTGAGAAGAAAAAAAAAAACCACAACAAACACCCAAAAAACTGTTTAAAGAACTGAGAACCTCTGCTAGAGATCCTTTACAAAAAAAAACCCAACAAAACAACCAAACCAGAGACAAATGATAATATGGCCAACTGGGATGGATCGTCTTATGTTTGTGTCCCATAATAGATGATTCAAAAGCCAAGAAGTGTCAGGCAGCTGCTTTGGCAGTAGGGATGGCTGGGAGGGCCAGGGTAAGAAGGTTCTCCAGAACCTCAGATCTATCCTCCCACTAGACATCTGGAGAGCTAGACTAGATTCCCAGAGCAGCAGGGACCATGTCTTTAATCAAAACCATTCCTGTTCTAAATTTAACCAGGGAACCACAACAAAATAAAGAGGTCAAAAGAAAATATAGTGGAGGGGGAGGAGAAAGAAGGGGCTGGAGCTGAAGGGTGTGCAGGGCAGAACGGCTCGTTACCTAGAAACTGAGATGTCCTCCTCCCATACAGCCTCTGGGGAACTAATTAAATCACAAGTGTCTCTCTGTCTTGTGAGGCACTGAGGAGGAGAGAAAGGAGAGGCTAAAATACCTCTCTTCAACCCTACTTTTTCAATAACTAATCCAATTTACAGAACCATACTGTAATTCATTTGATTGTGCTAAGAGTTGCCCAAAGAGCAGAAAGCACCCTGCACTGGACCGGTATGGTGGACGTGACTGGAAATACTTGCAAGTGTAATAAATCACCTCGAAGGCTTAAAGCATGCAAAATGCAAATCTTAGCAGTCCCCTGAGGAATGATAGTTACGTAGCTTTGGAGGCAGGGAGTTTGGAAGAAAAAGCAGATCCATCTGTCCATACAAACTGTCTCCAAGCAACTTTGTAACTTTCTATGAAAGGAGAATTCACCTCTACTCAAGCATTAAATATTTAATGGTATGTTGGTGGCTTCTTTAGAGATAAAACCAGTAGCAAAGAAGTCTATCCAATAGAGACATAGTGCTTTGATTGATATCATCTGGATGTCACAGAAGTATAGCTAGCTCTTAAATAATACGTTTCTCACACAGTAGGGTATATGAAAAAACATCTGTGGCTATAAGAATTGTGGTGCTATGGCTCATCAGAGGATATAAAATCATTATTTACTTTCAGAGATACTTGAACTGCTATTCGGGAAAAGTGTAAAAAGGGTATCTACCAGTTTCACATCAAAGGAGTAGAAAATAGTACTATCTTAACATTCAAGTTTCATAATCAGAACTACATAAAGAGGGTATATATATATATATGGAAATAAATCGAATTTTTTAGTATAAAATAGCCTCGTTAAAGATTGAGTAACATGGTTTAGAAGACAGCATCTACAGAAAGGATGCCCTCTGCAACAGCCACTGTAGCTTTTATGTACCAGGCCTGTTTCTCATGGAGAATAAACATTGTGGGCTTGCTGGGAAGGAAATGCAACTCTGCCATGAGGAAATAGGACTATTATGTAAACAAGGCTAATTAACAAATACCTTACTCAAGTTGAGAAAAGACAAGACCCAGTTACAGCTCCTATTTGAGGAATGAGGAAACCAGTATTCCAACTGTCCTGGTGCTTGGCTGTCAGAAATAATCTAAGGGAATCCACCCATTCACAGACAAAAGTAACAAAGTCCTCCCACCTTATCATTCAGAACTCAGAAAAATTTTGATAGAATGGATGAGATATCAACTCCAAGGCAAGAGAGAGGAATTCCTTGCAGATCATGCTGAGACTACTCAGGGCTGCTACAAATTTGCAGCTACGTTCCCTGAACAGTGTGATTGGAAGGGCTTTGGCTGCTCTGTTAAGAAACAAATGCCTTAACACATCTCATGGGCTGTAATGAATTACCAGCATGCAATCATCATTCTCTTTAGAGTACCAGTTTAAGATACATGCTGTATTGCTTATGGACTGAAAAAGAGATAGAAACAAGACTCAATAAAAACAATTCAATTAAGACTTGCAAACTTCCGCAAAAGGTACTTCATAGCTATACTATGTCCTCTGCTCTAGGACTTTAGCTGTCTGCAGAGGTAAAGCTCAGGACCAGGAAAAGCAAGGACAGCAAGTGATACAACCCCTGCATCTTTAAGTGGGGAAATGCACAGATAGCTAGCTAATGGCCATTCAACTTGAAAAATAAGGCACGGAGAGGCAGGAGCAGGTGGTGGTGGTGGTGGTGTTGCATGTAACAAATTGCGGACACTTGTATCTAGCACATTACAGGTAAGAGTAACAAAACCCAGAACTCCTCAGCAACTGATTAGTGAACCACCACTAAAGCGACATCTCGAAAAGCTTCAACCAGAAATTTTAACTGGTAAGAAAACCAAGCTATTATGGCTTATCAGAATGGGTCTCATACAACAGACCAAACTTACTATCCAATATAACAAGGACAGCACGATGTGTTAAGCTTATTATGCTATGTTTAGGGGGAGGATCAAAGGAGGAATCAAGGTGGATAAATGACGAACCAGGGGTAGGGGGGAGAGAAGAGACTCCAATCACATATTTGCTGGCTGCTAGTCAGTACACTGCTGTGCCTGATCACTGCAGTCCCACCTATCTATTTGCCAGTGATATTCCTAAATATTCTACCCACAAGTGAGTCCACTGCCAGTGAGCTTCTAGTTGACTAATGCAAGTAGGAGGCTACCACAGTCTGGAAAAAACCCAAAAATATTCCAGCCAGAAACTGGCTAAAAAGCCCTGGGTCTGGGCAGAAGGCCTGGCAGAGACGTGTGAATGTGAGTATGCACGAGAGTTGAGTGATGAGGGCACAGCTAGAGCCCACTGGCCAACCATTGTTGTTCATGCTTTACCTGTGCATGTGATAACATGTATGTTCATGCTTTACCTGTGTTTGTGGCCAGCTGTGCATGCACACATGTGCCTGCAATTCATGCCCAGCTATGCTACCAGCTGAACCTGGAACAGTCCAGCAGCCTCACACCAAGCAACCAGGATCCCCTGTGTGCTGCTGCCTACCACTTCTGCCAATTGTTTAATGGAAACACGAGTACTCTAAAAAACAGGACTGTCTGATGCTAACAGAATAATTCAGATTGTCCAAAACCAAGTAAAGTCAATTTGGTTTACGGGAAAGAAATAGTCAATTTGTTAATTTATTTTATTCTCGTAACAGAAAGAATGCTATAACAGTGGAAAAAAAAAAGTAACCTGAGAACAGGCAAGAATATTGGCTGATACTTGAAAGGAGGTGAAAAACTCTTGCAATATTTTCTAATTTTTTACCATTCAAATCAAAGCATGGAAGCATTAGAAGATGTCACTGAAAACACTTGGGAAATTATTATGTAAGCAGCAATCTGAGTAAACTCATTCAACTCTAAATGTTGCCCATAAACGTTCCTGGGAACCAAACCCCATTCATAATTGCTCACCTCAGGTTTGGATTCTAACTCATCCGATAACATTGATTCAAGTGTCCAACTCCTGCAGCTGTTCTCAGCAAGGCACAATTTTTTTTTGTTTTTTTAGTTCAGAGAGAACAACACGCCCTGATTATTTTCATATTTTCCTAAGTGCAAACCAGTGTGGTGGTCCTTCTGCAAGCTCTGTTGCGTAAATAATTAATTTAACCTAAAACAACAAAAAAGGAAATATAAAGAAAGAGGAACTGAAAAGCAAGAGCAAAGCAAAAAGAAGTGAACATGTGTTGATGTAACTGTAAAATATACTTTGAGGTATTGGTAAAACTCATTTACTGAGGTTCCTGACTTTCTGTTTTCACTGAATCAACAAAATAGCCTTTAAAAATTAATTTCACTGTATTAGGATGTTATTTACCACATTTTCTTTGCAATCACTATTTTTTAATGGAAAATTGCCTTGCTTGTTCTGGAAACTTACGGGATTAACTGCAAATCATATAAAGTATACGAGAGATGAGGAAGCTGAATTCCCAGCCCACAACACAGTGGAATTAGCCAAGTTATTGATAAAAAGGAACCATATACAAACAACCTGTCAGCAGGAAACCTCAGTTCTTCCTGTCAATCGAGATATTTCACAGAAACAGAAATTTAATTTCTTGATGAGCCCAGAGAAATAGAAATTATTTCATAAATACCCATATGATATTTGTGCTAGAAGGGGAACAAGAGAACAAGCTTTTCTTGCCTACCGGAAAAACGCTCAGACACTGCTGATGGGAGAAAAAAGTGAACTACACACAGTTCTTTCCCCTTCCATCACAACTACCAGTCTGTCGACTATATTAAAAAATAACGAGAATACTGGATCCGCTAAGAAGAGAACCTAAAAGCCTTCCTCTCACACTCCTGACAGCAGCACTGCAGCACGGAGCTTCACTTGCCGGGAAGGGACAGGACACCACACACAGCGAGCGCAGACTAACTCAGCCCACCGCACGCAGCGAGACAGGGCCCGGCGATACTCCCGTGTCCACCCGCTGCCCCTGCCAGCCCGCACCGGCAGGGCTGGCCCCGAACGACCCAGGGGACAAGAGCCAGAGCTGCCAGGCCCGGCTGCCCACGCTCCGGCCGGGAGGAGCGCGGCGGAGGCCCGGGGAGGAACGGGGGCAGGGCGGAGCGCCGAGGCCCGGCGGGGCAGGTGCCACCCGCCCNGAGGGACTGCAGGGACGAGCCGCCTCCCCGCGCTCCGCAGCTCGCTGGGCTCCGCACCCCACGGGGGTCGGCGAGTCCCGCAGGAGCGGCCGGGCCGCCCCCCACCACCCGCCTTACCGGCATCTCCACCGCCCGGACGTGACGGGCCCCGGCCGGAAATACCGCGCGGGCTCGGGGCGAGCGCGGGGCGGGGCGACGCTGCCGCCCGCCGCTGCCTGGTTCCATCGCCCCCGGAGACAGAGCACCGCTCGGTGCCTGGGGTTACCCCCGTCCCCTTGGGCCTGCAGTCTTCAGCTGCAGCCTGATTCTTCTTCAAGTAACCTTTTTTTACATGGATTGTTACCGTACAGGTGAAGATTGTGCCGGAAGCTTATGGTCCCGTTCAATCTGCTAAACTCCTCTTCCACATAAATCAACGCGGAAGACACATTATCCCAGTTTGTTACAGCACACGTGGAAACACCGGTTTCCTACTAATACTTTGTTTCTGTTTCTGCTTTGCTCTGACTTGCTGCTCCGTCTGTTCTTGCAGTTGGTGATGGAAAACTCCAGAGTTCACAGTAGCTCACTAATGACACATACCAACTTAGTAATTCCAGAGACATACGAGTTTCTGCAATGTACCTAAAAAACCAAGAAAGGACTAAGTAATTTTAAAAACTTGCTCTTTGGTTTTAGCTCGTTATCTGTAGGTGACCAGGACAGAGCACCTCAAGAAGTTGGCAGCCTCTGGTCTTGACATTAGCAGCAGAACCAGTGACCTTCAGGTCCAGTAAACTTTAACTTGGTTACGGCTAGCCCGTAGCTTTGGAGCCACATGTGATTCCTGACTCCCATGCCAGCACAGCTGCTCATGGTACACTGCTGGTGCAGGCGCTGATAGGCAATGAGAACCCCAGTGATAAGGAAGTAACCTAACAGCAGCTGTCAAAGCTGGCAAAACCAGGTTTCCTGAGGCTCCCTCGGAGCACAGCCACGGTGTGCTTGCAGTACTGATCCACGGTGGACTGTGCAAAAACCTGTGGTCACTTCCTGGTAAACGGCTGTCATCTCCTGCCTTCAACTACTTTGGAATGGTTTATTTTTTCCAGCCCCTCCAAGATGTGCAATATGACTTTGCTGCCTTTCAGAAAATTTGAAAAATTTTATTTGCAGTGTAAAGATTCGCAGTTATTTCCCTCAGCTTTAAATGTGCAGTGAGTGGCTTCACGGAGGGCAATGCGTTGGAGTCATACTGACAGCCTAGTGCTTCAGCAAAAAGACTATTGACCAGCTACCTGCTGGAGCCACCTGGTAACTCCATAAAGTCTGCAAGCAGGTTGGACGCACGTCTTTTCCTGAGGTAATTATCCCATCAACTTGCAGGCATTGCATTCATATTAACAAAAGCCTGCACTGTGAAATCAATTTTCAGTCAAGCTGAAGCACATTTCTGTTGTACAAGGCAGGGGAAACTGTGATTCAACATCCAGAATCAGCAGCCTTGGAGGCTGGGCTGCCTCAGCGCCATACTGGCCCTGCAGATGGATTGTATCGGGGAACCTAGAAAGTCTAGCATTTATCATGTCAGACCACTTGGCCATTAGACTGTGAGGGTATAAAAACCCAGGGTTTCCTTTGTTCTGAGTCCCAGCTCAAGCTGTTATTTAGTTATTGCACCAACATTAAATTATTTTAAGGATTGGGACCACTGAGACTGCTGTGGGAAACCTGGGGTTGAGACGGTAAGGAAATCTTGTCTGACTGTGTGATGGGGTGTGTGGGGAGTCAGGCTCACTGGAGCTGCCCACTGGGAAGGGGTTTTGGTTCCATCTTAGGGGGTGAGAGCGTGACTGCCAGAGTAGCTCCTGGATGATCCGACAAGAAAGTTTTCTTAATGCAGCATGCCATATTTGCTGATCCAATACAATCCAACAAAGGTAATCATAAATGCAGAACTATTAATTTCATAAACCCCTTTTTCTTTATGATACTTTGGTAATCCATGGGAACTGAATCATAAAGTTTGATTCTGTTTTACATTAAGATACTCCATAATCTCGGAAATCCTTTGACTCATCATCAGCTCAACAATGGGGAATTGTTGAGTAGATATTAAAATATGGAGACATGTAGGCGCATAAGTTCCTTTCATTTGCATCCTTCTAGGCCAGATGAGTTTGGCTGCTTCAGAACTTGCATCTTGACTGCCTGGGGAATTTTGGTGGAATCTGCAGTGGGAGTAGCACAGCACTTATCTGAGTTGTTTATGCTGGTTCAAATCACTTGTGCAGGTGTGTGAAGCAGCACTGGTCCCTGATGAGAGAATTGGCTGGCTGGGAATTTCCTATAGTCTTACTTTTGCAATAAATTCTGCCTCTACAGGATCCTTCTTCTCTCTAATCAAGGAGAAATGGAAGACTCATTTCCCCCATGACCAGATTCAAGAAAAATAAGTGATACTATTTTTTCCACCCCTGCTGTGAGACAGCAAAAATGGCTAGTCATGGAGTAAAGGGAGAGTGGTGGTTTAGATTTGGTTGTTGATGAATCCGGTTATAACGTGTGCCTACTCTGTATACAAAGAGGAGTCTAGACTTTATTTCTATTAGCATATCTTTTATTCTTCTGTGTGTACATTTCTGAACACTCAAATATAAAGTTGTTATAGAAACTGTGTCCATTATTCTAAGATACTAGCAGTATTCAATTTTATTTCGGTAGTTTTTTTAAAAATTATAAAAATGTATGCAATCACCATCACTCTGTTGTTCAGCCTTTACAGCACCAGCATGTAACAGACCTTTAAATTCTCTCAAAACTCTGTATGCACAGAAGTGACCTTTACACACCTACAGTGGGCGTTGGCACGGGTGTTACTAAAGCGGGTGAGATTTAAGAAACTGAGAGCACTAAGATTTGGAGCATTTTCTCCTGTATGGCCCCAGGCTCGCAGCCGGTTCTGTCACATGTCGGACTCTGCCTCGCTCCACCTTTCCTGCGTAGTCAGCGCGTTTCCCGCGGCAGCAGCAGGAATGCTGCTGAGGTAATTTTGCTGGCTCAAAGGCGTACGTGCGGTCCCATACGGGCCTCCGCGCCGCCGCCACCAGACGCCACCAGACACCCTTCCAAGTTTTCCTAAACACCGGGTGCGCGGGGCAGGCGCGCCCGGCGGGGGCCGTCCCGCGCCTGCCCCCCGGCAGCAGCCGGCGCTCCCACTGTGGAGCCCGCAGGGAACGCGGTCCCGGGGCCGCGCCC
>VZRO01002196.1:368706-417503 GCA_013397915.1 Daphoenositta chrysoptera
GGCGGCGGGCGAGGGCGCCGCGGTGGCGGGGGACGGGGAGGCGCCGCCGCCGCTGAGCCCGCGCGGGCTCGACCTGCTGAGGACTTACCTGGAGCTGGTGCTGTGCGTCCTGAGCAGCGTCCGCAACAACAGGTACCGCCGGGGGAGCGGCGGTGCCGGGCGTGGGGGCAGGCGGAGCCCCCCGAGCCGCGCAGGGCCGGGTTCCGCCGTCCCGCCGGTTTCTGCGGGCGGAAACAACGCCCGAGCCGGCGCCGGCCGGTTCGTGCTGGGGCTGCGCTCGGAGCCGGTCTCTGTGCGTGTGTGAGAGTGAGTCTGTGAGTCGGGCCGAAACGGGGACACGCCGCTTCAAACTACCAAATCTTTATCATATAGTGTAGCTTGGTGAGGAATATAAACGCTCAGACGTCCAGCTGGCGAGCGGCTGGTCAATACGCTAAACAAATACAACTGCAGTAATAGAAAGTTCTCCGTCTTTTGGATGGAAGCGGGGAATGCAGCTCAAACGGTGCAAGTGAGAACCAGGAGTTTGAATTTACTGCGTAGCAAGATACCTTTCTCACTCAAAAAATATAAGCCTTACTACGGACAGACCTTAGACCTTGTGTATGCTTGAAAAAAAAAAAAGTAATGAGAAATTAGTAAGGGGTAGTTAAAATTACAGCTCTGGTGCGCTGAGTTACTGCCCCCCAAAAAAATATTCACCTTTCCAGCTATGAGGTCTTCCGCTGTAGAAAAGCTGAGCTTTCATGCCAGCTCTCGTGTTACCTGCTAATCTGAGGTTTGAGGAAGTTTTTATGTTCTTTTGTTTATTGAAAAAACGGTTCACATGCGGGACTTTCTTGGCCAAATTGAAGTTAAATGATATAAATATTTTTCTGTGTTTTGTATTCGTGTTTTTCACACACTTTGGCAGGTTAGATAATCGTTCAGATTTGAGGTCTTTAACACAAAAATACTTGCATTCTCTTTACTGCGTGTGGGTGTGAGATAATAAGATAATAATTAGATATCCTAACATCTGGCCTCTAGTCAGTACGTGAGATAGGAAAGCAAGGATATTACAGCTAGGTTATGATGAGTCTGGAAAACTACATAGATTTTAGCATAGGAAATGGTTAATAATATTTCCTTCTATGCGCATATAGCTTCAGTTATCAAGGGAAGAAAAAAAAGCTGCAAGTTTTTCAGGGCATCTTTCGGATGATTTAAACCTTGTGCATGGCCTTTAGAAAACTGTCTGCGACTGAGTCATGATCTTGTTACCGCCCCCTTTGATTCCAGAGGTATGAGAGAGTAGCTTGAGGCCTCCCTTGCGTCTTTATTTTGAATTGTAGCAAGAGAACTTTAAATGCAATTCCTCGTTGGTTTGAGATGAATGCAAATGTGGTGTGTGAAGTCTCGCTTTCAGTTCCTCTGCTCTGTGGCTCCCAGCAGGTACTTCCTGTGGTGCAGCTGCGATGGCTGAGAGTTACAGACCTCACTTTAGAAAACAGCTCGTTAGTCCCAGCTCACCTTTATCGTAGTTCATTTCTTGCCCTGTGAATCCTTGGTGTGCGGATCGTGATCATCTGTCTTGATTGGTCTTCTCTTGCCTTTCAGGATCTTTCACTTAACTGTTGAATCTTCGGAAATCTGGCTAGTATTATAAGAGGAAGAAAATGTTGAAGTGATTGTGGTGGTTTCTGACCTGAGACAAATACCGTGACATAGGCTTGGAATTGTAAAAGAAATAATATCTACAGGAGATGTTGCATGCAGGCATTGTTAGAAAACGAAATTGTTTCTTTTTTTCTCACTGAAATACGAGGCTGTTAAAATTAACTGCTATGTGAGAAGGCTTTTGATACACTTTTTCTTTTAAAAAATTCTCCATGGCCTTATCTGAAATTTGTACAAGGACATTTGCTTTCTGAAGTTCATTTCACAGATTCTGTATGCACACTGTGACTCAGGACTGCAGTAAAATACTATACAGAAGTATGTTATAGATGTTTCTCCGGTGCCTGTTCTCTGGTAGAGTAGTACAATTTTGGTGGTAAAACAGGGATTAAAAGTTACCAACTTTGATAGGATTTTGCATTGCTGTACTTTCTTGCTGTCTCTAAATCATTTATATGCTGCTCTTTTGGTTTGACATGAGTAATGCATGACTGGGGAACACAGGGTACCTGGTTATTAGAGCAGGCTTTTTAAAATGACCATTTAAAAATTGGGGGAAGAGGGGCATGATTTACATTAAACACTTGACCATTTTTCAGTTTTGCTTTCAGAATAGGCTCATTTTTTCCCTTGAACAAACTAGGTTTTTAGTTTATTTTGATGTTTGAGGCTTTTTTCCCCCTTCAAAGTAACTACCTATAACTGATTCGTTTTCAGGTAGAACACTGGGGTTTAGTTCTTTAAGTAGATTTTTGAGATTTAAAAGAGGTGGGAAGGAGTATTAACATATGCCAAATTGCTGCTTAGTTCTTACTGTGACCACCTAATGTCTAAACCAGAGGCTTTGTCACCTGCCTTATGCTTAGTTTTGTCAAAGGAGGGACTGCAGTCCATAATTAATTTCTCTGCTTCTCTTTTTTTATCTGTAACTCAAGTACTATTAATAAATCCTTCTTGTTTTCACTGTATTTCACTGTACACAAGATAGCTATTGTAATTTCCAAAATAATGGAAATGGAAATTTTTAACTTCTCCAGTGGCTGAATCACTGTAAATGCATTCCTTTTGGAATTAAGTTTAGAACAGGACAGTCTTTCATAGCTCCTGTCAGCCCTTATGATAGTTTTTTGGCAGATAAGTTCAAAAAATGTTCCATCTTATGCTTCAGAACTGAAAAGGATGAAATCTGGCCTTTGTGATGCTGTTTCTTAACTGTGTAATGTTGTTTTGGGGTTTTAAATGTATTATTAAGCAATGCAGTAGCAACCCCCCTCCTTGCAAGAAAAATCATGTACTTTAGATGGCTACAGATTTTCTTGAGGATTTACAATACTGCAGGACCTAAGAAAAGTAATTACTAAAAGTAATGAAATTTCTAAATGCTCTCTTGGCTAGAGGAGAATGATGTGTGGTTTTGCTTCTAAGAGCATTTTCTGTACAACATAAAATTGCTAGTGTGTAAGCAAATCTGTGTGTTAAGTCTCTAGAAAAATATTTTGGAGTGACCTTTGCTAGTTCTGATGGAATTAAGGACATAGCAACTTGTCTTAAAAACAACTGAAAATTTTCTGACAAATATTCCTATTGCCAGCCAGTTACCATCCAAAAAGGTATGTTCAAGGTTTGGCTCATATTTGAAGTAGAGCTCAAGTTGTTTTGTGGGTGGCAGCATATTATTCCCAAAATATTGCTTTAATAGCATTGGGACCTTGATGAGCTCTAAAAATCTATAATTTATTTAATTAAAAGCACTACAGAGGCATTTATGGTGGTCCATAACTTTTTCATAAGCTTTTATGTTTGACAGCAAATGAAGCAAAATAAAGCGTATGACTGTTTAAAAGCTGATGTTCTACTTAATACCAAGAAAAACGGAGTGGGTGGGTATGATGTTTCTAAAAACCTCATGATGTGAACCTTCTCAAATTGATCTTTCAAAACTTAAGTTCTAGAAGACAGGGTGGGAGTGCAACAAACTTTCTGTTTGTATTTACGTGCATACAGCAGCTAATAAGCCCTTGGTGATCATTCAGTAGGAAAATACCGCTCTTTTATGTAACTCTAAAATACCAAAGTATAGTCTCCTCTACTCCTCCTTCCTAGCTTACAAAGGAAGATAGGAAGGTAGTGACACACACACACACCCCTCTTTTCCTCTGCAGCATGTTAAATTGTGTGACTTGTTTGATCTTTGCTATGGAAACAAAAATGCAGATTACTATAAAACTGTGGCGTCTTGGTGAAGTATGGTGTCTCTTGGAGTTGCCAGAAAGTGGTGAATCGCTCAAAAGAGTAGACTGCATCTGTTTTTGATGTTTTCTATTGGTCTGAATGGGCAGCTGAAACTGGCAGAAACTAGTATAGTAATACAATATGTGCCTTACCACTTTGTTCACCTTGAATGTAAGCAAGGACATTTTGTGCTTTTTTGAATTGGGTATTAAAAAAGACCAACCAACACTGAAGATGGAGCCTAGTAAGAAGCTTATTACTTCTAGTGCACTTTTTGAGTGAGTGGAAAATAAATGTTTTAGAAATCCCTCTAAAACACAAATTTTTCCCCAGCTGTGTGTATGGATACTACACAGGATTAAGATGCCGTTATGAGTTTTAGCAAAAGATGACAATTAACTTTTAAATAATTTTATTTAAATAGCAATCACTTCACTGACTCTGAAATAAAGATGAATGGTGAGCTGAATATCATGGAGTTGCATAACACTGCAAATAGTAGCAAAAATCTAGCATTGTGTTGCACTGTGATCAGATTTGTTGATGGTAATAACTGTGCGAATGGAAAAATAATTGGATGTTGTTATTGGTTAAGTTTTCAGGCAGAGAACTTTTTCATTTGTCTCTGTACTGCATGAAATGGCAGTCACATAGATGAAGTGAAAATGTGTGGGGTGCTAGTAGTGTTCCATGTGTACTGTATTTTGGTGGTCCTCCTAATACCTGCCTACATGCCTACAGTAGCATTGGCTCGTGGTGTGAGTGGCACAAACCAAGACCTGTGTTTGATGTGAATATGCAGGTGATTCAAAACTGTTCTGAAGATTGCGTTTTGGCTCTTGGCTCTCAGAAATAAGTCGCCAAGATCAAAAGATAAAGGCTTAATTATAGCATTGGCTGTGAACACTGCTTTTCACACCAGGTGGAGGTTTCTACTACTTCCCTGTCATACCAGGCTATCTCTGACAGCTTTTGAGGAAAAAAGAGCCCAAAATACTCTTGGTTGGTTGTGCCAGTGTTTTAGGTTTCCCTGCCAAGCTTATTCTGTAGTATGATCAGGCAATGTCTTAGTGAGATTTGTAGAATATTGATCATATTCTAAGGCTCTGTTTATTTTAGTGTATCATCAGTACAATAGTCCTATATTTAAAATACCAAATATTAAATTGTTAAAATTTCAGACGCTGTTGTAAATTTCAGGTATTTGGCTCCAGTATTTGTCAGACTTTATATGAAGCTCGTGGATCTTGCTATTAAGTTGTTGTTCTATAGAAAAAAAGTAGCAGGTGCAACAGTGGATAGATTTCAGGCAATCAGTGTGCTGTTTTTGAATACAGGAACTTCAAAACAGGTAAATTATGATTTATGGTAGATAACAATTACAGACTGCAACTCGTACCTACTAAAAAATGTAAAACACACTGCATTTCCCTCAAAGCTGATTTGAAATACTAGCATATGATTTGTAAGCCAGAAGGAATAAGGATTTATGGTAACTCACTTAATTGCCAGCTACAGGTTAATTGGCATCTACTGTTTAGGATTAATTTAACTTACGTGTCCATTTGTGGTGAAACTGGAGTTTCTGCCTTGTTAATTATCAATTGCAGACTAGCCCTTGCATGTTAGGAGTAAATCTAATTTACAGCATATATAAATAAAAGAAATGTTGACCCAAAACTTAGCTACAAAAATAATAATCTTATTGTAAATGCTACGCAGCTACTTTAAAACTGCAGTCGTTTGCATATCCCTTGTTTGATCTGTTTTAATAATAGAAAAGATGCAAGTCAGTAAATTGTTACTAGGGAAAGGAAAAGTGAGTGTCTGGTGCACTGTGTCATGTGCAGCATCAACTTAGGGGTTCTTCTTTCACTTCTTTTTAGGTATCCCTTCTAAAAGTTAAAATCATATGTCGTGGTGGGCCACTATCCCTCACTGATGGGGAATATTAGAAAAGCTTTCCCTACTTTGATATAACAGAAATTAGACACTGATTACGGTGTGGGGAGCTTTTGCCTTTCCTGGCTGAGGTTTGTGATGCCTTGATTGAGGCAGGTTTGGGCTCCCGTTTGTAACCCAGCTGGTGTTTAAATTGACACATGTATGTAAGTGCTCAGACGGACAGGGTTGTTTGTGGTTGTATCCTACTTGGTCATTAAATGCAGTGTCAAATGTTAAAAGGAGTAAGTATCTGATGTTTTCATCTGTGACACTTAACAGACATGTTCCAAGGATTAAAAATTGCATGAAACCACTCCTAAGTTTTCTTTGTGGTGCTACAGGCCTGCTGAAAATACTCCTGTGCTGACTGAAAAGCAGTATTTGCTATTACAGCTGCTTTCAGCAGTTTGTGTAGTCCTCTTCCCCTTTATACTTTAGTCTCATTTTCTGTAGTTCCATATGGGCCTGTGTTCCAGGACAGTAGTAAGCTTCCCAACACAGACTGTGTGTTCCATGTAATAATGGGGGTTTATTGCCTGTATTTGTCTTATCCAGAATGATTTTCACACCATTTTAGTTCTGTGTACAGATTCCTTTTTCTTTTGTTGTTTCCTAGGAACCTCCAGAAGTTAAGTCTCTTTGGGGATATAAGCATTCTGCAGCAACACGGAACTATATCAAATACATACCTTGGAAAGGTTGACCCTGACGGCAAGAAGATTAAGCAGTAAGTTATATTTGTAAATTATCAAATACAGTAAAATAATAACAATAGATAATGGAACACAGAAAATCCTGAAATACATGACTAAGAAGCTTTAAGTTTTTTAACAGGATGAAAATCTAAATTCTTGTTCCTGCTATTTACATGAAATAGTCTGATTTGGTGGCTGTTGTTTTTTTGTTGGTTTTTTTTTTTCTCCTCCTTTCTCAGCAGGGTGAGAATCCTGTCTTTCCTCTTTTCTTTGTGTTCTAGAAACAATATTATGTTAATGCCACAAAAGGGGAGGAGGGATGAGGGGTTGCTACCAGCGCTTCTTACTATTTCTGTACATTAAAAAAATTAGAAAAGGAAGTAATCTGTTGTATTTCACAAGAGTTGAAAACATATTTGTGTTTATGTTCTCTTTCAAGTTTACTGCTACAGCTTATTTCAAATTACATCTGAAAACTAGGTTATGTATTTGCAGAATTCCTGAAATATCGCAGCTTTCAATGTGCTTGTTTAGTTCAGAGGTGTATTTTAGCTTGCCATAATTACGTTACAGGACAGTCCTTGAATGCTTATAATCAACATGGTTATTTGTTCTTTGGAAAAGGTTAAATACAGTATAAGCAGCTACTGACTTCTGGAATAAATTGCCACAGAGGGAGTGATGCTGACTTAACTATTTTAGCAGTACTGCTAAAACTTTCGATACAATAAAACCTGAACACCATAATTTTAATTTGTGTCAATTTAAACATCCTTCTCCCAGTACCTTGGGAGTGGAAAAAGTACAGCCACTCTAGACCTTTACTATTTTTTGTTTTGAGTGATTTTTAGAACCAGTATAGGTATATTATAAGATCAATGTATGTACGTGAACATGGTCATCAAACTGAATGTTTGGTCCTAACCTAAATTTGCAAACCACTGCAAATACAGCTGTGAGTCACATACTGTGTCTTTGTCATCTGTTATGCTTAGAATGCAGAACTTGGAGCAATTTGTGATTCTGTCTAATGTATGTGTGGTAGTGCTGTGTGCAGGTAAAAGGCTCTTTTGGTAAAAGCTCCTTTATTTGATATCCTTTGTGAAAATATAAATATGTAATCAAATCTTTGGAAAGGGGCTTGAAGGGAGCCATCTAAGCAGATGTTTACCCAGTTGAGTGTATGATTAAACGTTTCTTCAAGCAAGTATTCACATTTTGGAGCCATAAACCATTTGAAACTCATTATCTAACTTGATGTTAGTCTTTTAGATAAATATTGACCTTTGCACATTTTGGAATGAGCAAATAAATGCTACCTCTTTTTAGTTTAGTTCATTTTGGTGTTGGGTTTTTGTGTTTGTTTTTTTGTTGTGGTGGATTTTTTGTTTGCTTGGTTTTTTGGTTTGGGTTTTTTTTGGGGAGGCTTGGGGGTTTTTGGAGTTTTTGTTGGGGCTTTTTTTTGTTGTTTGTTTGGTTTTCTTTCTAGAAAAAAACAATGTATTTGGGACCTGCTAGTCCTTGTCTAAATTAAAGAAAAGCTGACAGTGTTTTATTCAGTTGTCTGAAGTTTGAGAACTAGTAGCAGACTTAGTTCAGAAAGTAAATCTTTATGGCTTCTTAGCCATGTTTTTTGCACTTGGGGTTTGCATCAGTAAGTTGCAAAACGTGGATGCTGATAACTTACAGTGAAAGGTATAAGCAACCTTTGGAGACAGTGTTATTGATAGCTGAGGATTTTTGGAAACTGTATGGTGATAAACTTTACTAGCTGTCTCAGAAACTTCCTGCAATTAAAGCAGTAAGGGAAAAAAAATGTTATGTTTCCTGAAAGCTGGCTTTGAGCTGGGTGTAACAGACTGAGGGTGAAATCTCAGCTATTACAGAATTAGGACACTTCCTCAGGTTAGGGCTGAGGGTTGTCCTAAGGCAGAGGAGGCTTTGGAGCATGTTTTCAAAAGTACACTTTAGCAGTCATCAGCATGAGTTTGTAATGCTTATTTCTTTTCTGTACAGCATTTGTGTCCCTGGTTACTTTCTAAAACTCTCTACAGCTATGTTTCTTAGTGTTGGGAAGCTCAGTGTAAATAGTACATTTGTCTTGAGTTGAACAAAGGGTAGTTGTTTAAAATTTTGGCTTTCTGAAATCTGCTTCTCATGATTGATCCGTGTGGTTCAGACAGTTTGGTTTCCAAAACAACAGGTTTAGCCTCTGTTATTAAACAAAATATTTTGATTTGTAGTATTTAATGAAACAAATGGCCTCCATATGGACCTTATTAATATGCTTGCTTCCTGTCCAGGGCCATGGATGTGCTTCAGTCTTGGTTAGGTCTAGTTTGGGGACTTAAACAGTAACTCTGCCTGTCTAGTCAGGCTTTAGTCTGTCCTCTGGATAAAAACACCGTTTGGGGCATTAATTGTTAAAGTACAGTTTTTTCAGTTTTTTATTTTTTGAATTGTTTGCTTCAGTATATTAATTTGTAGGTTACAGGTCAATGGTGACCATCCCATAATTGCTGCCTACAGGGAGCAAAGGGGACTGCTGACACTTGATGAGACATCAGTAGGTTGCGTTGCTTTTTGGCATGTGCTGAGTTCTGCTTGTATTTTCTGTTACATGCTCAAACTTTAGTTTTATAAGTGAGCTTTGAAATAACTGTGTTAAGTTAGGATAAATGTTGTAGTACATGCTAGGCAGTTGAAGTAAAATTGATATGGTAATAAAGTAGGTGTTAATTTCCAAGAATTCACGTGTCTAATTTTCTAGAACGCAGTTCAGACCATTTTTGCAAACTCCAGTTAGATGCAATCTGTTTATGAAAAATAGAATGTGCATAAGAATTTGCAGGGGAGGTAAAAACCGAACCTGCTAGGTGTTTAAAAAGTTTACTTTAAATATGTTAAAATGAATGACCTGTATCTTATATAGTGCTTTGTGTCTGGCCTTTTATAAAGCAGGTATTAAAAACAGTTCAGAAATTATTGCTGTTAAATATTCTCTATTGACATATTTGATCTCTTACTGGCTGAGAACAGGAGAAAGTTTTCTTAGGACCTACAGGTCATTAGACTAGTAGCACAAATCTAAATACTTGTATAAATACTTGGGTGCTTGCACTAAAAAGTTGATGTGCAGATTGCATTAAATCATTCTCTTTCTTTTAAAAGTTTCTTACTGCAGTTGCCTCTGGGGAGAAAACCCATCCTAGAGCTACAGAGTTCTGTGTAATATTTCTTTTTATTAAATTTTGCAGGTACTAATACAGTATTCTTCTAAGCTCAGATGTTTAAGTTGCCTGAGAACCACAATTTAAACAGATTTTTAGTGCAGTGAGGCATATAGATGGTAGTATTCTACTGAACATCTCAAAATTGATTTATCTTCAATAGTTCTGTAAAATATTAAAAGCACTATTAAGATTGATTACCTGGGCTATTACAAAATAAATTCTACCATTGCTGCAACAATTACAGCACCTTTTGTGGATGTGTATGGGGGGAGGGAAGAGTCTTTGGAAGCAATTTGAGATTGCTGTGGTAGAATCTTTCTCTTTGGGGGATTGTGAGATAATCTGATTGTGACATAATCTTCAATTTAAGCATTGGCAAGAATAATTATGAAACAAACATTGCCAGGATCAAAAAAGGTTCATCTGAACTCTAAATGAATTTAGGAATAAAATAGAAAAACTACACTGTCTGTGAGTCTTCCCTATTGTTTAAAACTGTTTCTTTTTTATCACAGTTGCCCAGTCCTCAATTTAAAATAAAATGTGGACAAATCTGGAAATATTGAAGTCTTTTTACCTGATGACTATCCTAGGCAAAGCCTTGGAAACTGAAGTGTGAAATAAAAACAATAACCACACCAACTTTTCCTCTTGGGGGAAGTCAGGCCTTGCAAACCTAGTACCTTCATAGCAGAAGGAAGAAAGGGCATGTAGGCAAGGGAGGGGATGAATAAGGGTTTGCCGAGGGAGAGGATGAATGAGGGCTGATCTTTTAACTTTATTACAACAGAAGGGTTATGGGGCATCAAAGGTAGTAGGTGACAGATTCAGAGCAAGCAAGAAGAGGGGAAAATCACATTGCGAAGTTCTTAATTATTGGGTATTATGGTTGCTAAATGCTTACTTGGCCAAGGGAGGAACCTGGATGAATTTGTAGAAGTGAAGTCTCTGAGAATTGCAAAATACGTAAAGCCACCTTTGCTCAGAAGGTCTGAGTTACGAAGTTTTGGAAACTAGAGAGATATTTGAGAAATATCCCTATGTGCCTGTCTTGTTCTGTCACCTTAAGGAGTTAATGTTTCTCTGCTGTCAGTCAGGATACTGGGCTAAACCTTTAATTTTGCCTGGACATTATCTCTATTAAAGTTACATGGATGAGAATAAAGTCTTCATAATGTTTTTTTGCTTAGATGTATAAAGTCTACGGATCCTCATAGCAATAAAGGAAAAAGTGTTCTGTGCAAAACCATTACCTGATTTGAGGAACAAAAATTTCTGCTAATTTTGTACTGGATCTTACTTCTTGATGTTTCATGGGACTGTCATACCCTGGCTCAACTGCTTCTCTGTAATGCTGACCAGGGCTTGAGATCAAATACTTACCTACACCTGTGTCTGATATGCTAAAAGAACTCCTGTCATTTGGGCAGGAGGGCTCTTGGACCTCACAGCTGTGGAATGGAGACTGGAAAAATACTTATATGGAGAAAGTTTTTTAGAGTGTGACTGTACTCTTTGAATTTAATACTGAAAATTTAAAATACTTCTGTTGCCATCTTGAACAAAATATCTTAATGTAAAGAACATCTGTTCACTTAAAAAAGGGGTAGGAGAGGTGGGGTGGATCAGAATAAATTCATAATCTGGCACTGATAATTTGAGATTGAAATGTTACTGGGTCCAAGTTGTTTTGGTAAAACACGAACCCTTTGGCACTTTAAAATCCGGTTAGTTGTACATTTGGAATTATTTAAAGAATCTTCTTGCATGTTTGTTCTTTACCCTTTAATGACAAAATCAAGCAAGTAATTTCACATATTTCTAACTTACGCTCCAATTAAAATTTCTGCCACCTTTCATTGAAAATGACCTTTTTTTCTGTACTAAATTTGAAGTTCTGGAGAAGTTAAGAAATACAAAAGGCTGTTTTTAAAAACAACAGCCACATTTGAAAAGCATTACAGGTTTTCTTATTTGCATAACCTTAAAATGTATGTGGGAGGGTGTTAAATACATGCTGGAAAGTACATGAAGTGAAGGTTCATAGTGAGCCACCATTTTTGAAAGACAAAGTACATATTTCTTTTAGTTTACAATTTTCAGCTTTTAAGTACAGTGGATGTTAAAATGCTTTGGGAGGTCTGCAGTCAGGTTGCAGTTCACAAGAACTGTAATAATAGCACCTTCCAGCAGAATAAGGCTATAAATGAAGGAAGAATAATTCTTGAATTTAAAAATTGAATGGTATGCAGTTGGTAAGACTAAACCATGTTTAATAGGATCATTGTCTGTTTTGTTTACTTGCAGAATCCAACAGCTGTTTGAAGAGATATTAGGCAATAGCAGGCAATTGAAATGGCTGTCTTGTGGGTTAATGCTGCAAATAGTAACTCCCACATCATTGTCCTCCTTATCAAACCCCATAGCCAACACCATGGAACATCTGAGCTTGTTGGACAACCACATCCTTGGTAATACCACTCTTATCACTGCGGTTGAATTGGAGCGCTTTGTGAATCTGCGTTCGCTCGCTTTGGATTTCTGTGATTTTACAGCTGAAATGGCAAGAGTCCTGGCTGACAGCAACCATGTGCCTTTGCATCGACTGTCTCTCCTGGTCCACAGTGTTTCCATAATGCACAAGTCATTGGACAATATGCCAAAAGATGAGAATTGGCAGGCACTGACTCGCAACAGCACTAATCTTCGGGTCTATATAATGGCTTTTGATGTCAAGAGTGATGATATGTTAAGGATTCTTAAGCCCAGTATCCCCCTAGAGAGGATTCACTTTGACAGCTATGTCACTTGTGTTTCAGGAGCTGTTGTTGACCTCATATCCAGGCAGTATGACAAGTTCCTCACTCATTTTATACTAATGAATGATGTGATAGATATGTCTGCCTTCCCAGATCTCAGTGACAACCGGAATGAAGATCCTCTTGTCTTATTAGCCTGGAGGTGCACAAGACTGTCTCTCCTAGCTGTTCATGGTAGGTAACACATTGCATGGGCATACTATGTGACTTTTAAATGCTTGCAACCCTTCACCGTTTCTAATCATGGTGTGTTTTAGTGGTGTCTTATTCAAAAGGCTGCTGCACCATTGCTATACATGCTGTTGTTGAAGGTGTTTATTGTATATGAGTTTTAAGCATACTTGTATCTCACTAACTTCTTTTGAGAAGTCACATAGGATTTTATTAAACTCCTCAGAGAAATGAGGATAACTTAAGAAATGAGCATTCCAGGAGGCTTATCCTACAAGTGATCTGCTCTGTGCAAGTTCCATTAAGTGACTGGTTATGTGCATGTGAACTGAAAACATTTGCTGTTTTTCTGTGAGTTCGTATGCTGGCAAGATTAGATGATTTTGCTTCCTGTTTGTAAATAACATGAGTTAAGTGCCTCAGAACTGAGAGGAAGAAATTTGTTACCAGTTCGGTAAGACTACCAGCAGATGAAGGCTGAAAAATACGTGGAGGAGGTTGCCTTACTGAGTGCGTTGGTTTCACCAGTAATACCAGAGCTGGGTTTATCCCACCTATTTATTTGCCATATAGTAGCAAATAACTTTTAGAATTTATGCAGCTCTGTCATCAATAGAGCACTTGGTGGTAGAAGTTACATCAGTCTGGCAAATTTTAAGGCACCTGAAACTTAAATAATGCAGAATAATACTTTTTTGTTTGTGCTGGAATCAGCTTACCAAGACCAAGTTTGCTGATGCATGAAGGAGTTAAGCGATGACTGTATTGTGTTGCATAAGAGTGAATGTGTTTCCTCAGACTGCTTGGGGGAGTAAATCTCCAGTTGTTCAGTACAAACAGAAGGCCTTCAGCAGCAGGAGGTGTACATTCAGATTTTCATTGGTTGAAGTCAGAAGGTCCTGCTGTATTTTCTGGGTTTTTTTTTCATGGTCTTTTACTGAGAAGTCATCGCTGGGAGCAGGGAAGGCACAATCAATTCAGCTGTCTCTCCTTAATAGTTTCCAGATGAGACAGATTTTGGATACTGGCACATTACTGTACCAGTCTAGGTGTGGATTTTAGCAGTTTCTTCTAAAATTTGGATACACATTTGAGGACCTTTAAAAAAAATGTAAAAATTGTGTTACCTTAAATTATTCTCCTGCTACAGAAAAGTCCTCTAATATATTATCTAACTTTAAAAGCTTGTGAAACATCTAAACATAAGCCAGTGTAAGTATCATTTAATATCAACACATGTCTATTCAGTAGAAGGTATTAGTCTGTGCAGAGCATTGGGAAAGCAAAGTCTTTTATGCTTCTGTCTAGCAAATGGTTGTTGCTGCATTACCTTTCTTTGGAGAGATGCTGTGTCTGCCTGTGTGAGAATGGCCAAATATCACCTTGCTGTTACATTGGGATTCAGATTCCTTACCCTTCTTTTCCCCCCTCCTTGAAGCAGAAGCTAGCTAAGCTGCTTGTAAATGCCTCCTGATCTTTTCCAAGCTGTGGACATAACTTCTCTAGTATTGTATCGTAAGCGTCTTTCTTGGAGAGTAGTAACTGTAGGAAGAACACTATTAGGAAGAAATGTCCAGAATGCTGTGATGCCTCAGTACAGCATCTTAGCCTCATGCTTGGATTCTCTGAGGTTTACCATATAATATTTTCTGGCTCCACTTGTCATATTAATACTGTCAAGTTTCCTTCAGGAAAAGAAGGTGGTTTTGTTCAAGGTGCTGTAATTCGCTTGAAGTGCTCAGGTTTCTTCTTCTGTCTCCTGAAGTGGTTATTCTTCAGTTTCCAGTGCTTCTCAGGCTTTTGTGTGTGTGTTTATGTGTATGTTTCCTCTTCTGGTATTAGTTTGCTTTTGAAAAAGCTTTGATTTTAGTTTTGGCTGCCACTTGTCACTGATCGAAAGAGGAAGGGGAAAACTTATGCTAAGGACACTTTATATGGTGTGCCTCAAGATTGTCTTTTGTGGGAAGACATCATCTTTCCACTAAGGCAGCATGTTCAGGAGCCAGAGGAAGGCAGATGTTAAATGCATTCTTGAAGAATGAAGAAATAATGTAAAGAGTGTGTGGCCATTTGAGATGGGATGGAGACAGTAGGATGCTCATAGTGATATGATCTGGCACTGTGAATAAAAAGCATGGTCCATCTGTGAGAACAGAGGCCTTTTTAATTTTTTGTTTCTCCTTAAGAGAAGGATATTTCCACGTGGACTTTTATGACTTTGTGTTATACTGGCAGTTTTATTCTGTCCATGAATAAAACTGTCCAAAACTAAAGTTGAAATTTTGGTAGCAAGGAAGAACAAATTACAGTGTACTCATGGTAAATTTTTTGTTCAGTGATACCAGTAGTAAAGTGGTTGTTTCCTCTTACCTCTGAATACTTAGCTGGACAGAGACTTTTTGGCAGCTGGGAGGTCACTAAGAAATTTCAGGCAAAACTTTTGAAAGAAGAGTTAATTTAAAATGAGACTAAGTTGGGAATCAGATGGTTGTTCTAGTGATTAGAGGATATTACCATGAAAAGTTACAACGAAAGCCATATACCTGACCACAGGAATGTAAAGGGGTGTGCAGGGCTTTTTTTTTTTTTTTCCTTTATTCTTTCACTTGCTTTCAAGGATTTCTTTGGTAAGCTACTTTACAGTCGGGATAACTGGAAGGTGTTGTGAGCTCCTTCATGTCCTGATAGGAGAGTGTCATCATACAGGGAGGAATTTTCCACTGAGTTTAATGTGTCTATTAAGGAAGGGACATTGAATTAAGCTGCCTAAATTAAGACAGCTTCATCTTTTGTGGACAGTTGTGTTGGAGGTGAAGTATCCAGCAGATGAAGATTGTGGGAGTTCATGCATTCCTAATGGCTAATGTACCAGGAATGAGCCTTACAGACGTGTGCAGGCTTCTTTGTTGAAAACCTGCCCTAACCAACGTATTTGCAGAGACACAACAGATAAAAGTAAAAGAAAACAGAATGGAAATTTCTTTTCTTTATTACTTTGACATCTTTTCTTCATTCTCTATTGATTTTATTTTGGTACATTATGATGTAGAGCATGTTAACTGCATTGTTGGATGACCAAACCACAGTTAGCTTTTACTTCTCAGCTGTTTAGCTTTCCCAGTTCAAATATTGTGCAGACTGCAGCTTTACTTGGAGTCTCCTTGGGCATCTCACCAAGAAGCTTAGCACCTGTGAGAATGATGATGAAGGCAGAAATGAGCCTTTCCTTTTGCAGTGGTAGGGCTGATTTGGCAGAGCTCCCCAAAAGGGAAGTTCCCAAACCATCTGTGGTTTGCATCTGAATAGGGAGGAGCTGTGCATTTCCCTTAGCCAGGGCACAGAAAGCTTACAGGTAACTGGGGAGTAGGAGTTTTTAAAGAGGAATGGCAATATATAATGTAGAGAGAAGGAAGCTTTGTAATTATGTTTCATCTCAGACAGATACATGTAGTTTATACACAGGGGTACCTGAAGAGGCTGGAGAGGCTTCTGGTTTGTGTGCGTGCTGACTTTTTGTTTGTTTGGTGATGTTTTGGTTTTTTTTCAATAAGTCTACTTTCTAAAGCAACAAAAGCAAATCTTTTTGTCTAGCATAAGCAGTGTTTTAAAGCAGTCCTTTTATGCATTCACTTAATTGATAACTCACTTTTTTCATTCTAGTTTCACTACAAAATAGATTACAGGAGGTTTGAAATGGTATATAGATAACTTACATTAGTTCCACTCTAAGTGGAGCAAGTGGGGGAAAAAGATCTAGAAAAGCTTGGTGAAACTATCTGAAATATTTTTATACTTTCTTACTCAGAATATAAAATGGGGGCTTCACTTCTTGAAACCAGAAAGCCCCCATCATGCCCTAAAGGAATTCTGCCAGATGGAACGTGACAGACCAGGTTGGGAGAGATAATGGGACGGTCTGGTATTAAGTACTACAGTAAGAAAATTCCTTGCAGGAAAATGCCAGAGCGACTTTGTTTTTCTTTTCCCCATAGGTTACACAGTCTGGGCTCATAATCTTATAGCAATTGCTCGTCTTCGTGGCTCTGACCTGAAAGTACTGGAGGTCACAGAAGAAAGCATTGAGTTCGACCAAGGAGAACTGGCAGATCAGGATGTGGATCCAGTACACAATTTCATTGAGCAAGTGTCTCTCGGATTGGGTCGACCTTGGCACGCCGTCATGGACATAGAGCTGCTCAGTGTCTTCACCGAGCCAACCCGTCACTTCTACAGAGAGATGCAAAGCTTCAGTGAAGGCATTTAGCTCCTTATTTACAATTCCTGTGGTTACATATGCAAGTAGGGTCCTATTATGTTTTTTCGGTAGTGTGAATTAACCCCTTTTGTGCTGTGTTTAATCAGTATTAGCTATATAGAATTATATATGTGTATTCTACTTCTTGATCAAAGAACGTAGTCGGGTATTGGTTTAGAAGCTGAAAGTGGCAGTGTTTAGGGTTTTCACGGTTAATGGACTTGTCTACCAAACCTTGCAAAGATACAGCCAAAGGCTGTCTGAGGTTGCAGGCTAACTTTATTTTAATTGAGTAACTGCATTTTGAATTATTTTGCTGTTATATTGGAGTCCTGTGCTTGGGAGCCAACTGTTTTTAATACCCATATCCATAGCCCAGTGGATTTCTATGCTGTCATTGTGTGCTTACTCCAGTAGCATGCTACTTAATAGGCTTAAGGGACGAGAAGTCTATCCAGGGCTGTTCACTGTAAGATTCTTACCTTGCTTGATTTCACGTGCGGACTCTGCAGCATGGCTTAACTCCATCCTCGGCTTTCCTTAGCTGCTAAGCGGCGGTGTGAAACACTAGCGTTCAGGTTCCTGCACTTACAGATTCACTCCATAAACTGTAGTCTTTTGGATTCTTTGCAAACTCCTCCTTGTTTGTTCTCATGTTCTGTCATCTTCCTTAAAAGTTAGCTTTGGGCCAAAGTTTAAAAGGAAAAAGCAAGAATGTGCGCTCCGGTGAGGTAAACGCATAACAGTGAAGATTTCAATACAAAGGTCTACACCTGCAAACAAACATTAGTCGTGAAATCCCTAACAACCAAGTCACTGGATTTTCTCTGTCAGCGCCTGTGTCAGCTGCCAAAGAATAGATAAAAAACGAAGAAGTGCCCACATGCTGGCAGGGGCAGGCCAACTTTTGGCCAGCCAGATACTGCTAGATTGTAATATATAAGGTCGAATTTCGACCTGTGGTACACAGCTGTGCTGTGGCTCAGTCAGCAACCTCAGAACTCTTAACAAACATGCACCTGTTTCACTGTGAATAGTGAATGTAAAGGAAGGAAAGGAAACAAATACAAAGCTTGTTCTATCACAGGTATGAGCTGCTATGATGCATGAAGAACATTCCATGAAGTATGTTTTAAAATCTTGTTATATCTGAGAGGCTTTAGAAGCCGATGTAACTGTTTCAGGGCAACCGCGGTACAGACGTGGTCTCTGTGAGACTTCCACCTGACCCCAGTTTTAAGTGGTACGAATGTTGTGCATTTAATGTTTAAAGGACAGTCTGCAATAATAAAGTAAGTGGCCAACGTGGGTGCCCAGCAGTGCTGAGACCTGGCTGCTATATTGTAAGCTTTGGAAAACACAATTTATGCAACAGATGTCCAGATATGATTCTATTTATGGAAAAAGTTTATATGTGTTTTACAAATGGTTTTACCATCTTATATTAAAATGACCTTTTGACAGGTGTGCGCTGTTTTGTCTCCAGTGAGCACATACCATGCGGATTTTATATGTACATCAGTAGAGTGAATCCACTGGCACAGTGTGTGTATATGCCAGATGTGGTGAGATTTTATCTTATAAATGTGATCAGATTAAAAAAAAACTCCTGACAGAAAATGTAAGGAAACCAGCTGAATGTTTGAATTGATGACTGATGTTGTATGGTTTATGTTAAATGTTATATTCTTTTAATCAATGAATAAAGCATTAAAAATTGATCGCTGTATAAAATACTTTATTGTTATCAGCATGACGATTTTTAGAATTAAAATGCAGCATCGTTCATAAGATGTGTATAACTAGTAGCTCCCATTGTGTCTAGGTCAGCAGAAAAATCTAAAATAAGTCACACAGAATTTTTTTTCTAAATTTGGCTGAATTTTGTCAACATTTTTTGGGATGGTGGAGGAATGGGAAGGATGCTTTGCTAAAGATCAGACCAGTTAGCACAAACAGTATATCATTATATGACCTATTAAGACTGATACAGTAAACTGTGGATTGTAGAATATAGAAGACTATTTTTGAGAAATTACTGCATCAATTGCAATTGCTTAAATCAAAATCTAATGTGCTCAAGAAAAATGTGTAGTACTTCTTTGGTGTCCCACTATTAAATAGATTATGAATACCTGCAATGCTTCAGTTTGACGTTTTATCCGTACTCAGAGTACACAGCTGTGCCTTCTGAATGGAGTCTGCAGATGTCTGCTCAGCTGTTGGAGAGCTGCTGGGGCCTGCAGTGGCTGACTGTGCTGTGAGGCTTGTCGGAGTGGCTGGTCAGTGTGTGGTGCCAAGCACGGACTTCATTCGAGCTTCTCAGCTTCACGTTACCATAGCCCAAACTGCTGCCAAGCGTGAAAATTGCACTGCTTGTTCAAGCAGTTTCCTAGATCCTCCAGATCTGGTAAGCAAGATCATTTGCCAACGCACTGAAGAGACGCCGTGGGTAATAAAGATAAAGTAAATACAGTTGCAGCTTTTCATGTTCCAGTAAAGTGAAATACTGGGACTTGGCCTTTCAGGGCTCAGCCTAACCAGGAAGGTTTATGTAGCAGTTAAATCTGGTAGTGATTGCCCAGCAGCATCTGAACTTGCGTTGTGGTCATGAAGGGTTCAAGATTTCAGAAAGTCACACAGAAAAAGCCAGAAACAAATAAAGCAAATTCTGCATCCTCTGGTTTAAACAGCTGCAGAATGGTAATTTTATCTCTGCAAGCTACTGCATTTTATGGGTAACTGCCCTACTAAACAGGGTTGGGAAGTATAACCTGTTTGCCTGTTATATATATCTGTTTTTAATTTATTTGGTCTAACCTATTTTCTGCTTTGTTTTCATGAACTTTGTTTTCATTAACTTAATCTTGAAAGATAAGATGGGGAGCAGGAGAAGCAGCCCACTTGACTACAGTAGAGAGATGTGCAGCCCTTTCAGTCGCTGCAGTTGCAGCCAGAGCTGGCTCTTGTCAGTGTCTGTCCATGGTTAGTGCTCCAGGTCTCATTTTTTTCATACAGCCTCAAGTCTCCTCACTGGGTTTGGTTTGTGTTCAGGGAAGAAGTCAATGTACTTAAATCAGAAGGCTAGAATCTTTCTATCTTGGCAATTATAGGGTGTCCAGTAAAGCAGGAGTGTGTGGTGAAAGCTGTACCTCGAGCAGTCTTGGAGAAATGCAGCCCTGATTTTTCTCCTGTCTTAGGAATAGATAAAAGCAGGGTTTGTTGCCTGCCTATATTTTCAGCAGTAATCTTTATTAGTGATACCAGGATGAAGGAATTCAAGCTGAAGTGATGTGTAATCATTAGGAAATTAAGATGGTCTTAATATTCTCTTGCATTTGGAGTGGGACCTTACAACTATTGTGAAATTACTTTGAACTTGCATAATCCCAAAAGAAATTTTACTTTTGTTGTTTCTTTGTGTTTCCTGAAGAGATGGCTATGTCAAGTTAGTCTTCTGCATTGTAGGTTCAGCTGCAGGAGCCTGGAACACGAGACTTCATCTGTCAAAGCTGGGGTGGGCAGAACAGGGACTTCCCCACATATGCTTTTGTGTGACCTTTCTACATTTTACAGGTTACCATCTACCTGCTTCCTATTGATAAACCTGAGCTTGTTTCCAAATTTGCAAATAAAAGTTTGAACTACTACTGGGGAGGGGGGAAAAAAGTCTGAAGTGATGCCATTCCCTCTGCAGGATGATCCAATCCATGATTTCCCTGCATTATCTTAGTCCAGATAGCTTTTCTTTTGCCTGTAGCTTTCGTATGGTACCATTGTGGGCATAGAGGTGACTGTTCTGGTGGACGAAGAATTTTTCAGAGTTAACTTAGAACAAATATTTAACCCACATTGAGAAAATACTCTGTTTGCTCAGAAAACATAGATACATTCATAAATAGTTTTTGCAGCCTCTCAGGTGAGTTGGGCAAGGAATGAAAAAGGTTTATGTGGCAGTGTTATTGGCCCAGGTTTTCGGTGCTATCCCCTAGTTTTCTGTGCAGGGGCAAGGCTGTATTTGGCAGTTCTTGTTCTTCCTGTGGCTGATGACAAGGGTAAGGGTAAAATGCAGTTATTCCTTTGAGAATCCTTGTGAAGTCTCTCAGGCAAACTCATAGCCATCAACTAATTGGCTAAAGTGATGCAACAGCCACATTGAACTACATGGTTAATTTAACATGGATGATGCTTTAAAAAGTCTCCTGTCAGAGTCTCTCATTGAGTCGCTGGAGTACAAAGGCTTATCAAAATGCTTTGAGGGCTAAACTAGAAGCAGAAAGGGTAAATAAATTGTAGGAATGAGCCATGGAAGAGTCCTACAGCTGAAAGAAGCCAATGTGGGAATAATGGTAGGAGCAAGAGTTCTGAGCTACAAGAGAAAATGCTCCCATGGCAGACTAAGCAATTACAAAAAAAAGTGGGCTGGAGTTTTTTTGGTAACTTCTAATTATGGGGTGTGGTGGTTGCATTTACATTGAAGGCTGAAACTGTGTGTTATGTGTGCCTGCATGCAGAGAATGGGGACTGGTGGTTGAACTGCTGCTGCGAGTTGGGGCTTGCTAAAACCAGTTTGCTGCTTTGTCTTAGAAGGTCCCTTACTAAATGACTGCTCTGAGTCCTTGCGTGGTTTTCAAGTTGAAGCCAAACTGTCAGAACAGCCACCAGCTCCTAGCAGAAGCCTTTAGATTGTACAGTCGTCAGTAAAAGCAGAGCTTGGCTCTGTGCAGACCCAGCCTGTCCTGGCTGCAGGTGGGGCACTGTGCCTGCCGGGACAGCCACTCCTGCCAGGGAAGCACCACACGGAACCGTGCCTGAGGAGGTGAACGAGGTGCCACACCGAATGCTTTCATAGACACAAACTTATTAATGCTGCAGTTTGCCACTTTCTTCTTGCACTTTTTAATTCTGCTTTTGTCCTGCCCGACATTTTCCAAATGCTGGTGTTTAAATCCGAAGCCTAATAAACTGAATTCATCTTGAGACAGTAAAAAAACACCCCTCCTATTAGTTTGCTGCAGACATACAGCTTCTGAGGCAAGGGCTGGGCTGTGCTGGAGCATCTCCTAGCTATGACTTCTTCCTCCCAGGTCATAAAACCCCCCTGTAACACATCTTCAATAAACACTACTCCACTCCAGCTTTTGAAGAGTGAGGGGACAGTTGCTCAGCTTTTCTGCTGCTCCTTCCCCACAGTGTCGTGGCAGAACTGCCACATTGTAAAGCTTGAGAGCTGAAAGATCATCTACAAGGTCATTAACAGAGGGGACTGGAGTGGGGAATCATGATTATTCATCATCACCTACTTCTATTATACCATGGTACCAGTGATATTGCTTTCATTTTCTGTAGATTTTTATTAACCATTTCCATTTGTTTTCACATCCTATTCATAAAGCAGCAAGCATCACTTCTGGCATGCAGAGAGACTCCCTGTACAGCTCAACCAGGACAAAGCAGCTGGACTTTTACAATAAGGTTCACATGATTTAATTTTATACACCTCTGAAGAGATTACTCAAGTTAGAAATACTTAATTTAAAACGACTATTGTACAGTGGAAATCACTTATTCACAATATTCATAGTTATTTAATTCTTTATTTACAAAATACTAACCTGAGAATTTTCTCTATTAAGCTTCAATTTGAGCAAAGTAGTTTGTATAGACCTAAGTAACAATGGTTACTTAACATAAGGAAAAATGCCAGTAGGAGAGCACAAAGCTGGTTCAGGACACCCCCCAAATGACTGTCAAGTCTCCTGCTGTGGTTCTGGTTGTTCTACAGCTGATGGATTCGACTGAGATGGTTCAACTCTATTTTCAGGAGGAGGTGGTGGAGGCAAAAATCCAGGTCGTTGAGGTGGATAGTGAGGATAAGGTCTCATTGGAAATGGGTTTCTTACTGTGAGAGAATCAGAGTAGTCCAGTTAATCACAACAGGAAACACCTGCTCCTCGTGCTGTCCTAATGCTCAGCTAGGCCTATCTAACCAGGAGTCACATGTCAGGATCCAAAGAGACAGATGCCAGGAAGGAGGAGGGCAAAACCATCACTTTTCTCAGTAGTTACCCACAACAAAAAAAAAAGCCTCAAAGCAGCAGCCAGCCACTGCCAGCTCCTGGGCTGCTGCTGCCAACATCTCCCTCAGTCAGTCACAGCAGCCCTTACCTGCCACGCCTTACAGATATTTTGGCAGATAAATGGCTTAGTTCTTAGTTCACACATACTCAGACAACAGCAGGAGTCAGAAAGAAGCCCTGCAGTCTGATACTGACATCTTGCTCCAGTCATGCAAACTCGAAGGGAGAACAGTTGTTTTGGGACCGTCCCTTTGCAGGGCACCAGCACACCTCAGAGCCAGAGGATGAAACTTTTAAGATTTATGTAAGATGCAACTTCATAGGAAGAAAAGGATTAAGGTAACCACCTACTTGCTTTCCTACCCCCCAAAAAGAATCCTTTAAATGCTGAACAGTGCGTGTAGGTGTATTTTCCAGCCAAAGCTAGTATTTGTAAAAACATCAAGATGGGCTGATGTGAAAAAGGCAGTGTACAACACAATGAACCTTAATCAGAAAAGCTGCTCCCCGTTAGCTGAATTCAGAAGCAGTGTGTGCAAATACGTGCACGTCCACCCACTGTGGTAGCTGACTTCCTGCAGAAAGCACTCACGTTCATCAGTTTGGAACAAATGCTGGCAAAAGCCGCGTACCTGGCAGCGGAGGGCGCGGAGGCCCGAAGTCTCGCACTGGAAAGCATTCCCGTGGCCCGTACATGCCAGCAGGAGGAGGGGGAGGAAAAGGAGGTCCTCGTCTCATGAAAGGTCCTGGTGGTGCTCTAGGATCCACAGGCATCAGTGGAGGTCTGACTGGAGGGAAAGGTGGGGGTGCAAACCCTGAACTGACAGCTTCACTTTCAGGGGACAGCGACTGATCAGGGAGCGAGTTCTGCAACACAAGGAAACCAGGGAAGTTAGCAGAGGGAAAGGGAACACTTCAGTCTTTCCAGGCCCACTTTCATGTAGGTGTGACACTAGATAAGGGCTAGTTCCAACTCTGCCTTAGCTACAGTGTACTCCTGAGCAAGGCTATCTATGTATACTGACCACCTGCTTGACCATAGCTTCATCTTCTGGGATATAACTAATTTTCAACAGGGACTATATTAATAATACATCAAAATCAATTCACAAGGCAGTAAGTGTTGTAATAAAGTATTGATATAATTTTATAATTTGCACTGCAGAGCGCAATATAATGTGACCAATGGACTACAGACAAATGTTTCTACGATTTTAGAAGATTAAAACTTCTTTAAATCAAGCTACTCTTTAGCTACTTACGCTAAAGTTAGAATGATCCTTCATCCCATCTCCACTTGGTTCTGTTTGTGGACTATGTTCTGAAGATGTCTGTCCATCTGTATGTAAAAGTTAAAAAAGTTATTCAGTGCTGACCTCTTTCTCTTCACCAATCTCAGTATTTTTTTCTGAAATCAGGATAGACAACAAAACCAACAGCAAGTAGCAGTTCAATTTTCCCCCTCTCTCCAACTAATAGTTTACTTCTTTGGTAAACCCCACGCTGGGAATGGCTGTGCTATGATAGGCTCTTGGCACACCAATCCTATCCAAGTATGACAAAAACCAATTCCCTCCTTGGCTGACAAATTCCAGGAAGACTTCTAGAACTACATCAGTTTTGGACAAGCAGTAATAAATAAACAAATAAATAAGTAAATAAATACATTTTAAAAAAATATTAATCCTCTCATTTGCCTCACTTTATTAGTAAAGAGATAAATAGAAACTTAAGTGTATTTACTTTTAAACTTTGCTGGGAACAAGTATTTTCAGTAACAACTGGAGAAAATTATTGAAGGCAACAGTCAGAGAGTAGAATCTGACTGGATATAAATATACTAAATATACACGACAAATACACTTTCTTTAAACAAACAAGCAAACAACCCTCCAAACCTGGGATTTAAAATATATTGCTTTCTTATGCTTCAGCTCAAATAGAGATGATTATACTAAGAAATACCAGACCAAAACAAGACTTCTAACTAGTGACTGAATTTTTATGTGCATGTTGTATTTTTACTTCTTGAAAGCAAACAGTTTTTTTTTCAATGAACAGATAGGTCTTTTCAGTAACTGTAAATTACTTGTCATTTCAAGCAGGCCCTGCCTTGTTGATGATATTGTTACTTAATCTAAAACATTTCAACTCCTATGTCACACAGAGAATATTCATGCCTGGATATTTAGGTTGCATAACACTTTCCATTTTAGGTCCTTGTGAAGTTGCTCACAAACTGACAACTTTAACTGTTCTTTCTGACAAGAAGTTTCCTGCTCCAGGTACCTCCTCAAGTGAAAAGTTTTTATAATTTGCCACCCCATCTTAGGAAAATCCATATTATTTTGTTCACTTTAAATAACATTTTGATCGTCTTCCTGAGAAGTGTAACTTGTTCACTCTTAATGAGTGGGAGCCTTGATTTCAGTACTGTCAGATACTCTGCTGTTCTTAGGTCAAATGTGCTGAACGGGCTGGTTTTTGGTTGGTTCTTTTAATTGAATGCGCTGGGTTTTTTTCAAATATTCACCCAAATATAGTGAAATTATGTGTCTCTAAAAAGCAACATTCACACATGCTTAATGACCTGTTAAACACTGGCATCAAGGTTATCCAAAACCCATTTTCCACTTAGGTGGTTTTGAATCGCCCAAAAACTGAATACAAAGTTTAAAAAAATAAGTTAATTGTTGCTTGGCAGTGCCTGAAGGGGTAAAAAAGGGTGCAGTAATTAAGTGCGAAGACAGTGCACCTCTCCTGTCCTTCAGTCAGCAGCCAGGTGCTACAAGAAAGGCCTCTGTGGAACATGAAGTATTAGAAACCAGAAGTGAGAGAAAGCAGAAGTGAAACAGACAGAAGACTTGGGAAAGAGGGAAGGTCAGTAGCTGCACAGGGAAGAACTGTCTTCCAGTAAAGAAAAATTCACTTTGTAACCTGAATGTCCAACCTGAAACCAAATCAGCATTCCCAGTTCTCATACTGTGACACCAAGTAACAAAGGTTCTCTCTCCTCTTGCCAGAAACGGTGCAAGGGAGATGGTAACTTCCACTAAACCTGTCAGTAACTGAGTCCTGGGTGGTGAAGTTTCTCTTGGGCATTTAATGGCTTCACCTCGCTGATGAATCAGACACATGTGACTTATCAGGGCATTACATAAAAATGAAAAATGCTTAGTAAGTATTAAGCTTTTAAGCTGTCAGTGATAAGGCCTCAGTGACCAAAACTTTACCTATGTTGCCAGGTGTCACAAACTAAAATGTACATAACTGGCCAATTCAAAACTAGTGGGTCAGTGAAAGGTGTGAATAAACTGGGGGCAACTGCACTGTGAACTCCAAAAAGCTTCCAGTATGGTCAACAGTTTGAAGGAAGAGTCCTCAGGACCTTCCACCTCCGTGCACCAAGCCAGTGGACACTTGAACAGTTGGCTGTTTCTGTTTCACTCTTTCTGAGTCTAACCCTTTCTAACTTTACCAAATGTGGCATGGAAATTCAAGTATGGGTTTGTGATGTTTTAGTGCTGTGATGAGCCTCATGGGAAGGACCAAAACAGACTCCAAACCAATTATGAGTGGTTATCATACAGAACAGTGAGGGTGGATCAAAAAAAACCCTCATGACTGCCATTCATGGAATCCCACCCACCTGACAGCATGGAGGGCTATTGCTCCAACAGGGAATGGCTGCAGCAAGGCCAGCAGGTGTTAAAATGTTTTCCACACAATGGAACCTCAGATCTGTGGTAGCTATAAATCTGTCCTCTTGCCACAGCTTACTGTGCACAGTCAGCTTACACTGAGATTTTCCATTTCAGAGTATCATGGAAGCAATTCCCACCTGTTTTATCAAAAGACTGCACATTGTAAGTTCGTAGTTCTGCTGGTCCAGAAAGTCTTCCGGTATTTGGAGGATTAGGGAAAAACCTTTCTTGTCTTCGAGCAGGAGGAATTGGATCAGCGTAAGGCTCACCTAACATTGAATAAATCACAAAACAGGTCTGTGAAGATTTATTCCTCCCATTCCACATAATTTTAGACCAGAATGTATCTCTGGGTATCTTAAGCTCTTGTAAATATACAAAGTGTCTGTTAATCAGGGTGAACAAACAAACCTTAAATAACCCAAACAGAGGAATCCCACCAAGTATTTTCAATACCTTATGTTTCTAAAGAGCTGCAAGAGAGAAAGTTCATTGATTTTTGGTTTAACATACAGCAGAATTTTGAAAGTTAAGATTGCCTAAGTTATAAACAGTGGGGCCTTGAAACAAAGGTCTAGCCTAGCAAAGATAATTGAAGACAAAAGAGGGTACTGTGTGTTTTAAGCCATTCTTAGGTAAGAATGCTGTTTTCCATTATGTTTCATAGTGCTGCAGCATGTTTCCACCAACTTGCTGCCATCAGATCTAGCAATCCATGATGTAGCTACAAGACAAACTGTATCTGTGAGATCCAAGTGCAAAGGTGGGCTAAGAACAAGGAAAGACCAAGAAAACAAGACTACCTCTCTGCAGTATCCTGTCAACAGGCCAGACCTGCCAAATGAGAAATTACATCCTGAGAGGACTGTGAGTTCTACCACCAGGCTTTCACACAACTCTGTTTTGCTTGCTGCAGTAATAACTGAGGGACCTTAATCTGTGTATGTTACCTAAATTTTAATTTTTTTCCAAAGTTGTAATGTTTTTTCTTCTTTATTACAGGTATCCAGGAAAGTTGTCCACCCCCTCAAGTTTTCACTTGAGAAATATCAGCAGAATCCTTTTTAACTCATCTCTGCCTTCCCTGAGTGGTAATGTGCCATACAGATGTTTAGCTGAAGAAGTGAGAGTGAAGACCAATTTTGCTGCTGTTAATCACTGGAGAGACAGTATCAACAGGAAAACATATACCAGACAGGATGAATCTACCATGGTACTCCTGTACTATTAATATAAATGAGGTTTTTTTGTAAAACAGTATTTTTCAACATTACCTAGTTTTTATTTAAATAAATTAAAATCTTTTACTTCTCAGATCTTTTATTAACTATCCAGCTCAGACAGGTCTTTTGATGCACTAAACAGACTCCCAGTAAAATGATGAAACCAAACAGTTGATTGTCCCCTGGTAATACCAACATGCATTTTAAAGATAGCAGAGAAGTGCAAGTGAACCACATTGTCCAAAAAGAGGAAAAAAACACTATTAAAAATACCCAGTTCAGTTGCATGCACAGATCCAAGAAAATATTTAGTATTTTTAAACCCAAAATACTTAAATATATCCACTGCAAGTCAGTAACTCCCCTTTTCCATGGATACAGTAGCTAAGCAGAGTTTTATACCTGGTGGAGGCAGAATTATCCTGTGTTCTCTTTCCCAAGGAGGAGACAGGGATCCAGTGTCTGATGGTGGTCTGTGGGGGTCAGTTAATCTATCAGAATTCAGCTCTCCCCTTTCACTACCAGCTTCGTACATGGCAGTTGGTCCTCTGGATCCTAATTGAAGAAATCAGGTAGTTATTCACCCTTGCATTTTAAATCCTGTACTGTGGCTTCCTCATTAAGTCTGGAAATAGTGGAACAAATCATGGAGTGGCAACACTGTCAAGACACAAGAGGTGCGTGGCTCCACAGGACTCTCCAGCTGTGTGCTGATGACCAGTTATGTCCAGAGAGGTGTTGAAAGGTGTGCAATGAAAAGCTCTGTTCAGTAACAGCACTACACAGAGGACCTGCAATGCTTTTTTAAAATCTCATAGTTTTACAAGTTTCAGTTAATTTGAATCAGAAAGTAGTACCCTCACGATAAACAATCTTCTCAGTGATAAAAACCTGCTGCTAATCAAACTAAAAATTAGCAGGCTGAGAGTTAATACCAGTATCATAAAACACCCTGCATCCAACACTCTTCTGGTTCTTCCTAATCCTTTATTCAAGAAGAAGAAAAAAACCAAACCAAACAAAAATAAAACCCGCTAAATCCAGGTCAAAACATAATCAAGTGCAATAAAAACTAAAAATGAGTGATTTTAGCTTGCAAGCTTCCTTTAAAACAAACTGGGTCTGAAAAATTACAGAAATACTGAATTCTGCTATCATTCTCTAATTCTCCATGCTAAAATTCAACCTAAAACTCGAAGCCATTGTGTGTCTTGTGCACTGTGAGGTAAGTACTATAATTGTACTTATTGAAATCCTTATAGGAGAGACATTTGGACATGTTTCCCACTAATTAAGTACAGGCTTCAATGGGTGTAACGGTAAAAATAAATTAGTGAGTAGCTTCTTTATTACCTGTAACAGATGCTGAACTTCACTCTAGCATTTATCTACACTGCTTCCATCAATATCAAAAATATGACTGGAGAGTATTTTCCTTCCCTTATAACCCATGCCACCCCAGCTTACTTTCACCTACTCCTGCATCTCTGAATTGTACTCATTACACACAAACTTCCTGGTCCCTTCTATCAGTAGGGAGAAACACTCTCCGTGTATGATGGCTGCTTCAAATTTAGAACAAAGGGAAGGGAAACAATTTACTGAACCAGTAACTTTCTAGTACCACAACCCCCAATAAAACTGCCTCATGTTTCTGACAACACTCTCCCACTGACTGTAGACCAGTGAGATGGAAGGGGCAGTATTCTTTCTTCAGAAAACTAATTTACTCTCTTTTACTTTAAAACCATGTTTATTTCAGCAGAACCCCATCTGTCCAAGAAATAGAAGACAACTGGTAAGTATGGCTTTTCACTTCTCTTATTTATGCTTCTAAAGTGAATCCACTGACCAACCTACCAATAACAACTAGATTTTCAATTGTACTGTTACACATTAAACAGCTTTAGAAGCAAGTCAAAAAACAGGAAGAGTTTGTCCAGTTAACTGTTCATGTTGAATTGGTTGTTTTAATACTTTTTGTCACCAACAAGAGGAAAAGGTGTGACAGGTTTACAGGAGAGGAGAGAGAAATCCAGAACAGATAACAGAATTGTACCTCTTCCTCCTCCTCCACCTGGAAGCATAGGTGAAAGCCTTAAAGGACCCTCCAATAAAGTTGGAGGGGAAAGAAAAGCTCTTGTTTCAGATGAAGGCCGGCCCATTGGTGAGGGTCCATATGGGGAATGCTCTGGAACAGTTAAAACAAAATACTCAAGTTCACAATACTTAGTTTAGCAAACTGTATAAATAACTTCTCAGGTGAAGTTAAAAACTAAACTGTGTAACTGAAATGAAAATTGTGCTCTAATCACCATGTGTAACATACTCCCAGTCTACTCTCATCAATACTTCAAATGCTCTTAGTTTCAACAAAATATTTGATGTGACCTAGAATTGCTTATGACCCAGTTATTTTTTTTAAATGACTGGTATTCATACATACACATGGCCAAGATAGTTTTCAAACAATTACATATGTGTGGTCTTGGGAAACAAAACCATAAACCAAAAGAATTAGGCTCTATTTTACAATTCAATACTGTACCTCTGCCAAATGGTCTCATTGGAACATCGAGAGCATAAGGGTCTTTTTCTAAAAGTTCAAGTTTAAATTCTGCTTCAGTTAATCTGTAAAGAGACAACAAGTAAGTAGTACATGACCAAGAAATGCAAAAGCTTTACCAGACTAGACTGTTTACTGCCAGGCTTTCTACTTAACTGGTTAATGCAGCAAGTTATTTTATTCCCCAAATAAGTAAGAGACAAGATGTCACAGTACTCTAAACTTAAAAATGCCTGAAAATATTTCTCTATGCTGCAGTGTTTAAACTGTAATTCTGAAGTTGAAGTTGCATTTTAGATGTCACATCCCTAGTATGACATCACTCTAATTGCACTCCAAGTATTAGTTAACCTCACACCTGAAAGTTCCTCTCAACTACCACCAACTGTTAGTTCAGCATCAACTTCTGAGATAAGCTGTAAATTCATAAGGTAACCATGACATCTGGTTGATATATTCTTACTTAAAACAAACAAACAATACCCCCCCAACATTTGCGTTCTAGTACTACATTCTGCTTCTTTCCTGAAGTATTTCAATCCTTCACATAGTTCCTAAGTTCTTACTTTCTTGTATGTCCTAATTACAGGAAAGCTCAAGTGACTCCGTTTCAGAACTTGAATTGAAAACTGTGATCTCTCTGCCCTGTTTGGGCCACAATTCATTAACAGAAAACGTCAAACTGCCTAAATCCAAAACACACCAAACTGCATTTCTTTAGGAGTAGATAAGAACTGCACTTACTTTTGTCTGTTATGTGCATTTTCTTTTTTTATGTCATTGAGGTGTCTTTCAGCTGCTCGGGCTGTCAGCTTTGGGGAAGGACAAAAATCAGATGGTTAGATATTGCTGTTTATTAAGTGCTTCATAAATATGACAGTTTTTAGATCCAAGACATTCTATGTGAAGTGAATGGACTGCATTTTCACAAGATAGGACTCGTGTCTGGAGCCTCATTTACATCAGCAAATGACATTAGCAGCTCTTGAACCCAAATTTTTGAGGAATGACAAGGCTTTCCTGCAGGTTCTTAAAACTCCAGAAATTAAATTCTCTGGCTATAGCTGCTTCGAAGCACCTACAGAAGACTTAAAGTCTCAAATTCCATGTAAGAAAGTTTTATTTTAAAATCAGATACATAAAATCTCTGGAATTATGACCAGAAAGCACCATAGCTTTTAGCAGGATTTTATCTCAGACATTCTGGGAAAGTGAAGAATGTATTAGTCAGGAGATATTTTAAATTTTCCTGTTTGGAAAAAAAAAAGGCAAAAATGGATTTTGTAGAAACACTCTTAGGAAGCTGTCAATGGAACATACTGTTCTCACAGGACATAACGTCTCCTACTTGGAGATAAAAGAAGTGACGTACACCGAAAGAAAATATCAAAATGGCATTGGAACAAGGCCAAAAGCTTTCATTATTAGCAAAATGTCACACATTTGTTACATGGTGTCATGTTCTTCCAGCAAATTTATTGCTATAACAAATGATATAAGATTATCATTCTACTGTGTTCGTAAGCATCCAGCTTAATTTTTCCAACTACTTTATACAACAGAACTATTTTTAACATGCTTTTGTGTATTTCTGCAACAAATCCATATGTTTAAAAGTGAAAGGTTAGAGATAATTCTGATGAGCTGTTTTTAGTACAAAACAAGAAGTGATACAGCAAGCTTTTCAAATAATGAAAAATGAAGACGCACAAAACTCGAAAAATTCAGTATTTGGAACTTACCCAATTATCATGAGCTTTTTTCTCATGTGAAGTAATCTGTGAAAGAGAGATTCATTATTCACCCAAAACCTTGAAGTTATGATTATATGCTTTTTTTTATAAATTTAAAATGTGTGGATAATTTATGAGACAATGAAACTGAAAATTTAACTTTTCAATAAAGTTATCTGGTGATCTCTGCTATGAAATCGTATAAGTCAATACCCGATGACATTAAGAAGTGGGAGGGGGAGGCAAAATTAGACACCAACAAAGCCAAGCCAAACACAGTTCACAAGCTAACAGCAAGTGGTATTCCAGTTGCAGTAACATCCCTCCTTCTGGCACAGATGTTGTCACAATGCACAAAATACCTGATTCTCGTAAGAACGAATGGTTCTCTCCAGCTCTTCTTCAAGATCCTTTGCTCGCTCTCTGTAACAAAATGAGGATTTATGATACTGTAATAAAATGTGCAGGAAAGTTTTGAACACAATAAATTCAGCGGTTTCCACAAGGTGTAATTAAGATTTTCTTTATCCAAAAGATAATGTTGTCACTTAGGCCCATGGGATACACAGAAATTATACTAACAGTGGAAATTCTAGGCCGTACACTAGTGCACACAGGAATGTAAACAAGAGAACAGAACCCAAACCCCAACATAGGCCAACTTTTCAGTGGTTGGTGATGTTTCCAACATCAAGGCTACCCTTCCTCACATGCCCTACCAGCCAGCCTCACCCAGCTCAGCACAGGAGCCAGTGTGGCTGGAGCACCACACTGTCACAGGCTACCAGTCAGTCCTGAGGGACAGACACCTGCACTGAAGTTACTTCAGGGTCATGTGTATGATGCCACCTTTGCTGCCAGCTGCCCTGTGCACAGCCTCTCTGGGTTCTACTCTCTCAGCAGGTGGGCCAAAGACACAGACATTGCTTGGTTATACTCAATTTGCAATTAGGATGCCTACAAAGTCCACATTCTGAATATATCAGGAAGGGTGAATTATGTCTTCCTATATGAATACTGAAGAATGTGCACAAGAAAGAATTCATCTAATTAACTCTTCAGGAAGCATTGATAACTATTCAGTTAGACCTAATACTCCCATAACCACTGAAGTAAGATGGCAAATATACATTACATATTGAAAAATTATGCCACAGCTAGAGAAAATGCAGAAAAAACCCAGAGGTACACAACTGGTGTAACAAAAACCAGAGCAAAGCAGTTAAAAAACAGCTACAGCAAATATTCACCCATGACAGTATTTTAGTAAAGAATTTCTAAGCAACAGGACTATTTGACAAGCTTTGAAATACAGAAATAGAATACTATAACTATACAGCATAAATATTAGCTCTACAGGAAAACTGAACATTCCATTTATTTCACAACATTCTCTTAACTTTGTGTTTTTAGATTTGTTCAGTACAGGGAACTAGATTAGAGACCCACTTCTACCACACCATTAAAGCTAATGTATCAGTACAATTAGCATTCTAATGGAAGAGAAGTTGCCATAATCTTCAACACCCAAATGTTTTAACCAAGAAAAACCACTCTTAGTCTGTGTTATTTCACACAAACTAGCATCTAACACACACACATCACAAAGAAACTGGAAGAAAATACATTTGATTATGCTATGGTTTTTTAAATTCTTTATTGCTTCTTCATGTTGGAACAAGTGATTACAGCAACTAAAATCTGCAATTACCTGTAGCTGTTAAGTTCTTCAGCAGCATGAATAATTTTTTCATCCATTTTAGAAAGCTTTTCTTCCTTCTGTAGACGTTCCCTCTCTTCTACTGTCAACTTCCTTTAAACAAAATTTAAAAACTATGATTAATGTGTTTCAAGTCAACAATTTTGAAAGTAGCTACAAATCATATCAAACAACCTAAAACCCAAACTACACTAACGGTCAATGATTGGTTCTGGTATTTTCTAAAAATAATTTTCTAGAGGAAAAAAAGATTGTTACTAGCTATTATGAAAAAAAAAAAAAAGTCTTTCCAGGTCCCTCTTTTTTATCTTTATGCCTTATTGGGCACTACAGAAGAGAAAACTCATACTCCAGTCCACAGATTATACACAAGGTAGTTCTGCAGAACACACATGGATACTACTGCTGCATACAGCCCTGAATAGATGAACTGGTCATTTTCCTGTGAACAGCAGTCCTTAGCACTCAAGTTATCTATATCATGGATCTTGTGAACATGATTTAAATTTCTTTTCTACTCACTCTTCATTTCCTACTTTTTCATTTCCCCTATTAGAACAGACCCAGTTTTCAGAAGATGCCTTAATTAATTCTAATTCTTTTTTGTGCTGCTACATCACCACACCAGCTTCTCCCCACTCCTTTTTGGCTTTTCTAAAATTCTTTGATCAGCAGTGTACATTTTCTGAGTTTTAGTGAGGTATTTTTAAATATCATCCACACAGTCTTCTTTCTGCCTGCTTATCGAATCTGCTTTTTAACAGGTTCCTTCCCACTCCCTCCTTGCTCATTTGTAAAAATCAAAATCTTAATGTAGTGATTTCTACTATTTGTTGCATCTACAAAGATGCTAAATATCTACACCAATTTATATGCTACAGAGCAGATTACTAAAAGTAGTACTTTAAAAAGGTCCTGCATACTCCTCAGTACAGGATCTAGTCTTGTGCTGATTCTCTTGCTGCCTTCAAGATTATGCCCAGTCTTCAAAGAAATAATTTCTGACTTCTAAAACTGTAATTTTACCATCATGCCCTAAAATGATGTGCCCTGCTGCCACACACACACACTTCTGAAGGTTACTACATGCTCTGGACCAATCAACTTTAATTTCTAGTCCTAAACATATTTCTGATTTCAATCACTAGGTCATAATCCCTACTAACACCCTGACTGTGAGGCAGATAGTACAGCCTTCATATTCTGGTTTTCTTGGTGAGGAAATCCTGATTCACAAGGGTTCTATGTTGCTTACCAACAAGAGTTTGCCTATGTTTTAAGTTTAGTTTTATATATATCTTATCATTCCTCTGACATTCCTAGCTCTCTTTATTACATAAAATATATCTCAGAGTTAAAGCACCTACTGATTTTCTTTCAGCAACTTTGAAATATGTATTACATCATATAATAATTTAATTCAAGAAAAAATAGTAAAGCTTTCCTACTTTAATTGCCTTATTTCATAGATTAAAAATCTGTTACTTCTTTGTTTCTATACTTGCTTGTGAAAAAGTCCTAAAATGAATTGTTTCATGGAAACAGCTTCTATAAACTACTGTAATCACAAATACACATTAAAGTGTAATAAATTGTCTTCACAATTCAGAAAATTCTGGAAAGCAGTATTCAAACTTTCAATAATTTTCAGTCTCCGAAATCAAGAGTTACATCCAAATCAAACAGCAAGCATTGAACATAAGAAGAGGAACCAGCACCTGTGTAGTTTCATTTCATTTTCTTGATAAAGCTCAGTCATTACTTTAAGTTTCTGCTGAAGCTTTTGAACTTCACTTTCAAACCGTTCATTTTCAGACCTCAAGGAAGCCTGTTGACTTTGAAGGTTTTCTATGCGTTCTGTCAAATATAGAGATAATTATATTGGGATGACACATTGGCAATATTTTAGTACATAAAAAGTCTGTAAAAACCTTTGATCCTATGTTGATTTAGTAACAGGAGAAATAATGTTAATATATTTCAATATATGACAAAAAATGAGAAACCAGCAACTATACTTTCTACCTGCCACAAAGTGCAGCCCTGCACATGTATCAGGCCTTTGCTCCAAACCACCTGACTTCTTTGAAAACAACGCAGTTTTGTAATTCAGAATCTAAATTTTCATTTAGGGCTCTTTATTATTATACTTATTCGACTAAAAGAGTAAAACTAGTACCATCATATGCTCTTGCAGATTTACCCCCACAAGGTCTTCCCCAACAGATTGAATGGGTAACTCAGATTTCTCAAACTACCTTCATCTTTCTAAACTGAACTCAAAGTCATGTTTCTTTTCCTATTTACTATTCCTGTGCCTCTTTTCAAGAAATATAACAAAGCTTCAGCTAAGTTTGAATATCTTTATGGGACAGAGCTACAGTCAATTTGGAGAACACACTAGCACAAAGAATATGTTTAAAGGACTGTAAGAAACTGAAAAGGAGAGTCTTACAGAGCATTTTACCACGCAAATAACAAAGCAGTAGATTCATATGTGATGGCTACTCTGCCAGCTATGATTATGAAAGCAATAGCTAATTACAGGTTTTAATTTGAATTAGAGTGGCTTTCATTTCATAAGGTTTAATTCAGTATGTCCTACACAACAAAGGAAAAAAAAACAGAGCAAGATGCTTTTAGGTTCAATTCTTTAAATGCAGTAGTTTATATTTTAAGGATTGAGCTTGTACCCATTACAAACTAACTATAATTAAGCTACCCTTTTAATAGATAGTTTCAAAATTTAGATTAAAACTCCACTGTTTCATGTCCAGAAATTATGTAAAGGAGGTATTAGATATTTATTAACATAACTTCGCTCTTGTATTTTAAGATTCTATAACTTAATAGCTACAGAATATTCCAACAGAGTACAACCAAAGTTGCAATTTTGATTGCTCTATGTCTAAAATCATGTATTTGAAATAGCTAAGCAACTTAAAAAATGGATTTTAAAAATCAAGTAGTTATTAATGTAAACTTAATTCAGTTTTTACTGGAATTAATATTTGCAGCCTGTAAAACCATTTTACCAAAGCAGCATCTTATTAATCTGCAAGGCAAACCAACATTTAATTACCTGTAAGTTCTCCTTTAGCTTTATTTTCATCAGACAGTTTTGAATACATTTGGTCTCTTTCTGCTTCCATGGTCTTTAAACAAGCATTTAACTACAATCAAAATTGAAAAAAAAAAAGAGAGCACTTTAATATTACCAGATTAAGAAACTGTTTGCATGCAAAAATATCTAATTAAACATTAAAAGATGCTGAACTCTAATACTGGTATTACCAGAATAATTATATATATTCCCTCTAGTTTCCCCTCTTCCACCCACAAGTTTCTTAAAATCACATACCTTTGCAGCATAGATCAATTTCTTTACAGTTCTTTTTTGCTTATCATCTGGTTGAAGGAATAGAATAATAAGTCACGTAAAAAGCACAAAAAGGTTTGTGACAGAGCTTACTGCTATTATTTTGTTTTTATACAAGAGCAATGCCAACATACCACAATAGGCACAGCATACTTGGAGGATAAAGGAGCAAAAAAAAAGCAGGGGTGTGGGTAGAAGATATGCCTGTATTGTAGTGCTTTGTTTGCCAATCAATCACAACTCAGACTGGTCACGTTTAAAGTGAGATGCTGAATACACACTGTAAGATTCATGGGCATCTGCCCCATGGTATCACAAGCACCAGCACAAAAAGAAGCTGCAGCAAGGAAGAGGAGGAAGAAGGGCTTTTCTGTATGGCTGTTTAAGGGGAGCCACATCTACACCCATTTGATGACAGTGCTACCACACTGCCTGCAACAAGTAACACCTCTCTAAGGATAAGGAAGCAGAAATTAGGCTCTGAGGACCCTCAGTACTACTGCTAGGAGGAGCTTGAAGAAGAAATAAAAGCAGGATTTCCACCTAGAAATGCCACAGAATCACTGCTTAATACTCACACAGGCTAATGTCATTCTGCAAGAGACTGAACACCGAGTCTTTACATTGCTTTGTGACAGTATATATGCCACACACTGCTAAACAGGAGGATAGGCTGCTATCCCAGAGATGTCCAAGCATCAGTTCACTGTCTGACATGAATGCCATCGGGTGAGATTTAAAAATCCAACTTCTATAAAGCTAATCTTTCAACTTTTCTGGAAGTTAGTCAGTTCTGTATTTCTAAAACATCTGTTAAATATTTAAATAGGGAAACTACACAAACCATACCTAAGTGCTCTCCATTCTCTGTTTCACCCTTTATATCTGTGTCCCAATTATTGTCTTCGGCGTCGCCATCTTCTCGTATTGCTGAACTCCAGTCTTTCATGTTCAGTATATATTGTGTCAGTGACTACAAAAAAGCACAGAAAACCCCCACAAACAATAAACAAATACAAGCAATGAAAATGGAGTTATCATTACAGTTACTTTCCAGCATTTCTGTCCTTCACTTAGTTCCCTTAGTAAATTAGGTCAGCCCCATGTGCAAGATTCTAGATGTCTGATAATACTTTTTCTATCAAAGCATGTATCTGGAGGTCAACAGGCATGTCCTCATGAAGAATTTTCGGAGAGCTAGAGGGATGCATGCTTTTAGCAGGGCTTGTGTATGTAAGGTACACACAACTATAAGAATATACACCCAACTTCCACAGCTCAAACTGAGGGGCGGCAGGGGGCAAAGCCAATACTCTATCAGAATTAAAAGTTTTTCCTTAGTTGTCTTTATCAGACTGCTCCATCGTGCTGCTAAGCAACCTTTTCTTTGCTTAGCCAGAAACACGACATTAGAGAATAGATACAGCAAACAAAAGCCCAAAATAGTGTAAAGCATATTAAGACAAGGAGAGGTTGTCAGGCTTTCTTGGAACTCTGTGATTAGCACCAGTCTGAATAACTTGATTCAATCCTAAATGTCATAATTTACCTTGATTTGGCTCTCTTTATTTTTCAAAACTTCTTCTACATCTGCTGTAGATGATTCAAACATCTTTGTTTGTTCATTTAGTTCACTAAGTCGTTCATCCCATCCTTCAGCTTCCTGTAAAAGCTAAAAAGGGAGATACCAGATTAGTGTGATTGTCTACAAAACCAAGGATCAAGGATGAATGGTACTGAGCCTGTTGTGTGTACCATCTATACAAAAGTGGAATTTAAACCTCTCACCCATCACTGAGAATTAGCAGAGATAAGACTACAAGAAAGTTACCTCAAGAGTTGAAAATTAAGACTTCTATGTTATAGTTCAGTTGCTTTAGCTTCTGTAGCTGTCCCTTGTCATTAGTTGTTAGGATACTTCTAAGCATTTATAAGAAGTGTTCAGTTAATATTCCACTCAGTTTAAAAACCTTGATGTGGCAACAGCAATGAATATAAAATAGTGATAATTCACGTAACAGCTACATACAGTGGGGAATGGATTGAAAACACTCACAGCCCAATATGCACACACACTTCCAAAATGGTGCCTGTGTCTTTTCAACTTTGAAGTGGTCAGAGAAGTAAGGGAAAACAGGAAGCTTTTAGGCAGTTATTTATATTCATGTGACTTGCAAAACTGTATTATTTCTCCTACTCTTCTCCATACCTCTTAAATCAGTTTTCAAATTTTATTTTAAGAAAGCTTCCCTGTTAATCAAAGTCACAGCTGTATGTAATCAACACCTACTAGTATGTACCTTTGCAATTAACTGTATGTAATCAACACCTACTAGTATGTACCTTTGCAATTAACTGTGCTTAACTAAAATGACAGGGAGGTTCCAAGGTTACACTTTACAGATTCCCTAGTAAAATTCCTCATTTCACAAAAATATTTTACAGGAGTAAAGAGAATAAAACACTTCATCACCAGCTATTAAAAATAACCACTGCAACATACTAACTTATTATATTGTGAGAACAAAATTGAACCGATGCAAATTTCTGTTAAGACAAAACACAAGCTACAACAACATGGAGTAAAGTACAAACAAATTGTCTTAAGAGTCTGTTAAAAAATATTGCTTAAGGTTGCACAACAAGCAATCGATTTTAGAGCAGTGAATGTACAGAAAAGAATAACCAGGTTGAGCAATGAGAACATAACAGCCAGTTATACTAAAAATAAAACCAGAAAATGGTAATTAAACTGGGGAACTGCCACGCAAATAGACAAGCAAGCCTGAACACTACTTATCAAAGATAAACTAAAAGGCATAGAACAAAAGGTATATGAATAGAATTGGATCAACACACACTGCCTTTTGGCACACAACTGCACTTTCCAAGCAGTAAAAGCCAGGTATGAATTTGCAGCATCATGCAAACGACATATTGGGGATTAGAAGACATACACAGACAACTATTTTTATAATTATTTGTCATTATCGAAAGATGACTTTTAAGAGATTCCTTCTTCATGAAGCCAAAGAGAAAATAAATTTACATGACTTTATACACCTGTAAGAATTACAAATAAAGAGAAACAGCAAGGATTTGCAATGAGCTAAAGCAATATGTATTTCTAATATTCCTGAAGGAAAAAAACCCCAAAAAACCAACAAAGCACAGAAGTTCATTAACAGTTCCCTTGTTCAATCTAAAAGGCCCAACCCTCTGACACATCATAAACCTGAAACAGCACATCTCTGAGGAAGTTTAAGCTATGATGTGCCAGAAGATTATGACCCATTTATGTAAATGGACAGAGGAAGAAAGGACTCTAGTTTCTGTGAACAAGTAACACCTTTATTACCTTTTGATCATACATGAAATTACATCTTTAAAAAAAAAAGTAAAAAGAAAAATAAAAGAAGGATATGGATATTCTGATATAGTAAACTAACTCTCACACTTAGAAAATAACTCTGAAATGAGAACACGAATAAGCAAGGCAGAACTTCCTCTTCTTTACTTATCAGGTTCCAGCAACAAATAGCATTAGGTTATTTATCTACTAAAAAGCACAGCAAACTACAATATGCACAAATGTTCTCATACTACTAAAAATTGCAACAAAGCTCAGTTAACAACAAAGGGTAATAATTAATCCTAAATAATGTGGTTAAGAACTCCTTATACCCAGGTTTTATCTGGAAGAAATGCAAAAGAACTTTTTTTTTTTCCATCTAGGAACATGGCAATTAAACCCTGGGAATTTTTTTAATTTATTTTTTTCCATGGCTTTCCTTGACATAAAATGATTGCCTATGAAATATAGAGCAATTGCCAGCACTTAGTATTATTTTTCTCTATAAGCACTACTTTATCAAAAAGGAAGGAAAGTGAAGATTTTTGTCACACACACACACACACACATAATTGGATTATATCTGTTTGAACCCAAGAAATGACCACAGGGGGAAAAAAATAAAAAATTCCTCTCTATTAAAACTTCATGTATAGCTTCTCAAAATTTATTACATAAGAATACTGTTGCATTTGAAACAAAGCACCAAGACCAGATCCTTCCTCATCACAAAACCAAAGAGGATGTAGAGATTAGATTTAAAAAGTCTTGAAAGAAAGTAATTCTCAAGCAACTCCATCTCACAATGATAACAGTCAAATCCACTGCTTCTCCATCCCAGCTCTCAATAAAATTGTCTGCCTTTATTTTGGTAATCACAAACATGGACTCCTTCTATAATTAGGGAAGAAGATCAAGTTTTACAAACAGAATTGTACAGAACTGAAATATTCCTCCTGCAGAAAAATTTTTATTTCCAGTATCCCTTTTTTTTTCCTGAACCTCTAAGTTCGATATACATTATGTTTCGACAGAGAGGACTAAAGCACCCTGCAGCTGTTTATAAGACTGCTAAAAAGTAATAGGCCTGTACTTCCATCACTACTCTTTCCCCCCTGAATATATCTATCAGGCTATTCCTCAGACAACAAGGAGATCATTAGTCAGCCAGGAAAATAAGCACATATCCATTAAAACCACAACAAACCACCTCAAACCCCAAAAACATTACAAAGAACATTAAATGTTCATAGAAAATATCTATTTGTTGGAAAAAAAAAAATAATAGCTTCACTGTAAAGCTATCCATTGCACAGGACGACTATTGCATATACTGAATATTTTAAAATAATCAGTTTTCTTTGTGATCTGGCTACAGCACTGAGGAAAACAGAAAAAAAAACTGGGAAGTAATAGTCTTTTCTGTTCTTCTCTATTACATACCTCACTCAATTAATACATCTACAGTGGTACTGGAGTACGTTTTTTACCTGCCTTCTGAATAATCTACAATTTCTCCATTTCTCTGGTTTTCTAGATCAAGTCAAAAATTTTCTCTCTGCCTCTGTAGAGCATCCTAGCTGTGGACTTGTTCAGATATTTCTGCTTTCCTCCAGGTCTCAGCAAAGTTCTTATTAGGCTTGCATTACCACATGCTCTCCTTCCACTGAACTCTATGCTTGATTCCCCACAAACTGTAACTACTGTATTTCTTTTAAAACAGGATTATTTTAGACAAAGTTACTCCAACATAAAATTCCTTTAGAAGCCATGTCCTCTTCCTCATTCCATTTACTAAAACATGTGAGAGGTATTAACGAACTTGTTGAGGATGAGCTCTTTGGAGAAATCATATTTATTAATACCATAGGAAAATACAGTATTTCTAAGGATAACTAGGAAGAGCCTACCTGTTTCTCACTTTCCTGGAGATGGTTGTTCTCATCTACTGCATCTTGAACAGATGTCTTGAGTCTCTCAGTATTAATCTGATACACTTTTAGGGTGGACTTGGCCTAAGTGAAATAAAAAAGTCTGTTGTTTAAACAGTATTGGTGAAGGTAAGTGGGGTCATGATGGTCATGATTACTGGACTTGTCTTAGGTTTTCTGGCTGTGCTACACAGCCATATTCTCACATCTTCTCTACAATTTCAACAGTTTTTGCTGACTGTAGTTTTGCAATACTATATATCATTGTGGAGTAACAAGGAGAAGAAAAGGTAACTACTTCTCAATAAATGCCAATCACTATATGAAATTAAAAGTTGCTCAATCAAGGCAAACGAAAGTACTAAACCTTATAAAGGTTTTTGGTTTGCACAGCAAATTTCTGCGTCCTTAACAGAAAAAAAATAAAACAGTAACTACACGCGGAATAGAGAAATTGCAAAGATTTGAAAACAGAAACTATAAAGGTTAGACATACCTCATCAATTTGTGACTGGATAGATTTTTCTTCCTTCTTTAAAGACTCCACTTTCTCCTGAATTTCAGCCACCTGAAAATTATTAGTTGTCATTATAGCTTCTTTCACATATTTGCCTGAAAATGTCTAGGCAATTAATACAATTATTTTAATTTTCAAACTGAAAAAGTTCTACTGCTGAATCAGTAAAAACAGCTTTTCTTCTTTGTGTATTTTCCTTTATAATTTTTCTAATGTTACAGGGAAGACAAAATGAAAAATGTAGTTTTTATTTCAAAACACACAAAGAAAATAGTTTGTCTTTTCTGTAGAGATTTTTTTTCTGTGAGAATAATTTTTTAAATGAATGGAAACAAACACAGGATATTATTTATTCTTACCAGGGTGTCATTTTCCAACTGCTTAGATTTTTCTTCTTCCAGTTCTTTTTCTAGATTCTCTATTTCTTCGTTGAGGTGCACATTTGACTTGTTCAGTTTTTCATGCATTTCCTAAATCAAGTTGGTTTGTGAGTTAATAAAACATCTGATATTAATTACATATGAAGACAACAAGTATGTTCTAAATATGACAGCAAAGTACCTTTCACTCAAGTATTCTAGAGACTCTTGCACGTTAAAAAAAGCTGTAAGAATTATATGATCTGAGGTACCAAATGAAATAAATCTACTTGCTTTTTTTTACTTGAATTTTATAGAGCCTGTTAGGTATTTGACTAACTTATCCAGAACTCTTTTACAAATATATTCTCAGTTTGGGGGATCTAAACAATGCAGTGTTAATTTTTCTTTTATCTGTGCATCTGTAGCCTATAAAAAGTATTTGAATTAGATTAGATGTGAGAAAAAAATACTTCACGCACTACTCTCTTTCCTAGAAATGGGAACAATTTACTTCTTAAATATATTGTCCAATATGCCATTTGTTCGAGTATCACTCATTCTCAATGCAATTGTTAAAAAAGGCTTAACATTTTAACATTAGGATCTTAATTTCAATGCTTTGATTTTATGTCATTTTCAGTAACCCAATTAAAACAACTGAGTTGGGAGTTCTTGGGGTTTGTCTGACTTTTCTCTGCTGTTGTTTTTATTTTGCTTGTTTGGGTGTTTTTTAATATGGGCTGCATTTTCCTAAAATACTGCCTTATATTGTAGAAATAACAATTTCTATTTATCTTTTTACCTCAAAAAAAGACGTGTCTGTTGATTCTTTCATAATGTTACCATCCTTCAGAGACAACTGTAAATCTTCAAACTGAAAGGGAATTACTTTACGTCAGAATATATGTAAATAATTGATTAAATTTAATGTTATTTTGCAATGCTCTAGTCTGAAACACAGACATCACCTAAATATTCTCAAATGCACCTTGCTGGAAATGAGGAAAGCCTCAGCCCTAACTAGATGATCACAGTGACATAAACCAAAAAAAGACATTTTGAAGTTGCTTCCAGTGAAATACATTGTAATAAGAGTTAAAGGCAGAACTTGCTAACACCTTAATTGCTCTTAAAGGCACTGACAGAAAAAAGCATTTGAAGAATCCCTTTAAAAGTTTTAAAACATCTTACTTCTAGGAAAGTTAATACTATACTAGACTGAATCAATTTATACAACACATCTGAAAGCAATAAATGAAGACTGTTACCTCCTTTTTGCAGAGGCTGAGTTTTTCAAGAATTTTGCATTTTTCTTCAACTAGTTCAGCAATTTTATTGGCAAGCTGTTTTTCCCTTCCTAAAAAGTGAAAGACAAGCAAATGTTGCATCACCCAAATAATTAAAGGTGGAAAAAGAGAGAATAAAGTCATACTCCAAAGAAATATGGAAAATGAAGTATCAAAAATAGGCTTACCTACATAAAGCCGACTTCTAACCTGAAAAGAAAGAGAATAAATATTGAAAATGTCTGATCAATTACTCTCACATAGTATCTGAAAACTAATCTTTTAAGCTGTGATTCCCTGCCAAGTTTAACCATGGGTCTTAAAAAAGGAATGTAAGTACAGGCTGCTATTAAATTAGGCAATCACATCCTCTGCTTTTACCCCCTCCATGCCTGTGTGTTTGCCCTGTCCTTCTTCCACTCTTATCAGACAAAAGAGGGGAAAGCAGATTAGTTTTCACCTGGATCACTTTAACAACACACCTCTGTATATTCATTACATAACCACAACTGCCTACATAAAGTCGTAGTGGACATGCACAGTCAGAAGAGTAGGAAAGGGAAGGGAGGGGGAAGCTCCACACATGAGCTCAGATTTCCTATTGGGAAAAATCTCCCACACAATATAACACACAACAGTTAAAGCTGCAGTAAGATATTACCTGATGGGCATCCTGCAAGTGCCAAGTGAGCAGCTGCCACGTGGGGCAGTGCCCTAGAATCAAAATCTAACAAACTGCAAGGCAAAATCTGTCACAAATGGCCTATACGAGAGATGCAGAACTTGGCTGAATCCACAAAACTGTTCCAACACTGCTCACTGAAACATTTCTCTTAAGGCTGGGCCTGGGTCATGTGCCTAATGTAACAATGGGCCCCTCAGATCTCTCCTGTTTCCTCCTCATTTAAAGCCAAGGAGTCCAAATAATGAAAAAAGGGTAAGAAAGTTCTAAGTCTACTTTTATCCTATCATCCCCAAAACTAAACTCCATTACTTTTAAGCAACCATCAATTCTTCAAGGAGCAGTCAGTGCAGTTCTAAGTATGGATGAACTAGAAAGCTGTCAATAACTTGTGTAATATCTCATGCCGTAAGTGACAGGTGCAGGAGGAAAACAATACCAGATTAGCTGCTTGCATGATTTCAGTTCAAATGCCTTTTGCATCACCTAGAGGGATGCCTCTAGACAACAAAAGGTATGACCAAATTATAGTTTTATTAACTTACACAAACACAGATCCCTTCACAAACAAGGTTAGTTGATGTTAAAACCCTAAAAATGCAGTTGCTCATATCTGAAAAACTAAACAGCTATGCAACCAATCTTCAAATACGAGTATGATTACACCTAGTACCAAAATCACACTGCCTGTATGAGAAGATCTGAAAAGAATACTGAATTACAGATACTGACCCCATTTCCTTAGCAGGGAAAGTACAGTAGGCAACCTTTATTAATCAGATCTTTACTTACTCACAAGAGAAGACAGGCATTACCTTAAAAATATAATCTGATTTGTGCATTAAAAGGTTTCAGTACTGCAATTCTCAAAGTCATTAGGTTAGTGCTTACAAAGAGCATGCAGTTAAATTGGTTCAGGGTTTCAGTGCTGCAATCAGCAGAATCCAGGTGTCACCGTCCAAACAGTTTTAAAATGCCTCCCTTGACAGGAAACCATGTGAATTGCTTTTGCTTACAATTACTTTGAAAGACCTGAGCTGCTCTGGCTATGGCCAAGCTGGTCACAGAGGTATCAATACACCCAGCAATACATAAACCCTAGGGAAGACATCTGTATCCTGTGAAAATAATTTAGGGCTGACTTTCAAAGTCCGGTGTAGAAATTAAAAACAAAAAAGGAAGCCTTACTACAGCGAGTTTCACTGCATTTCCTCTTACAACAGTCACTCACTATATGTCCAAACACTTATTATCTTGAAAAAACGGACCTTTCAATTTCTCTTTTAGAGGGATTCTAAATTCAGTCACAATAGATTTAAAACTCTGAAGCATTGTATGTCTTGAACAGGAAGGATAACAACTTCAATGCAAACTATTAACGCACTGTATGCATCTGCAAGTAACTTGAACACTTCCTGTGCTGGTTTTGTCTGGGATAGAGTTAATTTTATTCATAGTAGCTGGTATGGGGCTACATTTTGGATTTGTGCTGAAAAGCACTGATAACAAATGGATGTTTTAGTTACTGGTGAACAGTGTTCACAGAGAGTCAAGACCTCTTCTGCTTCTCACCCCGCCTCACCCACAAGGAGGCTGTGGATTCTCAAGAAGCTGGAAGGGGACATAGGACAGCTGACCTCGACTGACCAGAGGGATAACCCACACCATGTGACATCATGCTCAGCACATAAAGCTGAGGGGAAGGAGGAGGAGGAGGGAGTGTTTGGAGTTTGTCTTCCCAAGTAACTGCTGCATGTGATGGAGCCCTGCTTTCCTGGAGACAGCTGAACACCTGCCTGCCCATGGGAAGTACTGAATCAATTCCCTGTTTTGGTTTGTTGCATGCACAGCTTTTGCTGTCCCTATTAAACTGTCTTCATTTAAATCCACGAGTTTTTCAGCTTTTAGTCCTCTGATTCTCTCCCTCATTTCAACGTGAGAGAGGGAGCAAGACAGCAGCTGTGTGGTGCTTAGTTGTTGTCCAGGGTTAAACCACAACACTTACTGATTGGTAACTTCTGTACAGGAACAAGAGAAATGTCAAGGCTCCAACAATGCCAGCACAAATCACTATTTCCCACGGGAAGCCATACAGATCAGGGCCAGGTCTCATATCTTCAGGCAGTGAAGCCACAGCCTGAAAAGTAAAGCAAAAAGCTTCAGCTAAAGGAAAAGAGGTTACTATTTTCAACAGAAACAGGTATTACATGTTGACATAGTTTACTTCCAAGGCTTTTATATCTATTTTTCTTCCAAAACTCTGAGAAAAATGGTTAATAAAAGCATTTGAGTTTTAAATGACAGATTTACCAAGTGAAGAACAAAAAGAAGTTCCAACAAGATATGAAGATCAAGAGATAAAGCTCTGAAACCTTTTGTTTCTGAGCCTACCAATAGTCACAAAATCATAGAATGATTTGGGTTAAAAGGGATCTAAAAGATCATCTAGTTTCAATCCCTCTGCCACTGGCAAGAACACTTTCCATCGGACCTATTTCCTCAAAGCCCCGTCCAGCCTGCCCTTGAACGCTTCCAGGGATGGGGCATACACAGCTTCTCTGGACAACTTGTTCCACTGCCTCATCACCCACACAGTAAAGAATTCCATTCTCTTACCTAATCTAAGCTTATCCTCTGCCAGTTTGAAGCCATTCTCCCTTATCCTATCTCTACGTGCCCTTGTAAAAACTGCCTCTCCAGCCTTTTTGTAGGCCCCTTTAGGTACGGAGAATTTACTATGGAAAATTCTCCTCTGAGTAGCCTACACAGTTCACTGCTGGAAGAATCAACAGTAGTAAGTATTTCTTTATAGTCTGGTAGAAAACTTGTTTGGTAGAAAAACCTGTTCAACCAATCTCATGCTAAAATAACATATTGAACACACCAGTGATTTAACACATTTTAAACACTTCGATACACTCACATTTCATTTGTAAGCGGATCTATTTGCTCAAAGATACGACATGCTCAATGTAGCTCAAATTTACTACACGTGACCCGTGCTTAAGAACACATTACTGCGCAGTTAAGTCTTAATTTTGACTTCTCCCCTGCCCAAGCCCCTCGACAGCAGCGCTGTACAAGACCCCGGCCCTGCGAGGGGCTGCGCGGAGCCCCGCGTCGGTCGCTCACTCACCCAGCGCAGCCCTTCCGCGGCCAGCCCGCAGTAGCGGCGGGCGCTGTCCCGCAGCCCCGGCCACAGCCCGGCCGCGCCGCTGCCGGCCCCGGGCCCCCCGAGCCCACCCGCCGCCATC